>JACBWV010000716.1:0-36350 GCA_013435795.1 Chlamydomonas sp. ICE-L | reverse complement strand
CGCCCATGGGAATTATATCATCACGGCACTAAATCAGCTTTCCTCCGTGGCAGAGAGGACACAGGTGACAACATACGCTAATCACCTAGGCTGGCTGCGACGCTGCTTGAAAAGAGCT
This sequence comes from Chlamydomonas sp. ICE-L, assembly GCA_013435795.1. Taxonomy (NCBI): domain Eukaryota; kingdom Viridiplantae; phylum Chlorophyta; class Chlorophyceae; order Chlamydomonadales; family Chlamydomonadaceae; genus Chlamydomonas; species Chlamydomonas sp. ICE-L. The sequence continues at coordinate 36,232 of JACBWV010000716.1, read as the reverse complement.
TGGCTTACCAGGATGGTTGTGCAGCTGACCTCACTAAAGCTATAGATTCTGTCAACAGGGGGATGTGCTCCTAAAGACAAATGGGCAGCCATGGGATTCAATAGTGCAGATCACGCGCTTTGGTGCGAATCCTCATGAATGGCGACTCTACGCGAGTTGAGTCTCAACGGTTGATCTTCACACTCTTTCCCCAACACTTCGGCTTTCCCTCAGGGTGGGGCCTTGAGATGTAATCAATGGGTCATAATATTTGAGCCCTCATCACCTACAATAACCAACTGAGATCTGTGGAATCTGCAATCCTTCGTTTACCTCAGGGAGAGTTGGCCCTGCCACCATCTCGTTTGCTGACGATGGCAAAGCACTTGGGCCTCAACCCAGCCACAGTGGGCCTATCATCAAGGAGACAAACGTCGTAGCCAATTCGGCTGGCTTACCCGCCCAGTCTGTTCCCAAGAACCCGTATTATGCTTTCTTGACAAAAAAGCCCCTAGACATACCCCTCTGTAGATCTGCCGACCCCGCCCTTGGCACCATCAATTGACCGGTTTACCCACCTCAATCCAACAGACCACACCTAACAGATTGATGGGCCGTGAAGTTCGGTGCAGACACTGCCACGTTGAAAGGCTGCCGCCTACAGCACATGCCCCATTACGATCTAAAGTGAAGGAGCTCCATGGATTCTCACGACAAATATCAATGTCATTGGAAGGGCGCATGTTGCTATTGGCAATGCTGGATTCCAAGTTAATTTACCACAGGCTAACTTTGCATCACCACCAGCGCCCTTCTACGAAAGCCAGTTGCCCATCTTCTCTCAACTGCCCTTTGCTTGCAACGTAGCACTGAAGGAGGAGGACATACCCCGTCCAGGACACCTATTCCTCCGCTAGGGACACGACCGTCACCTTCCTTTTCACGAGGAGGGCTTGATGTACCCCATCTTGGCTTCCCCTCGGCTACTATCCGTGGCCAAGCCCACATGGCTCCTCTTCAGTTAAACAGGTCACCCCCTGGCAGCAGCTCTCCCGTAACGAGATTTCCTGGGCCTGTGCGCCTTCCTCCCAGGTCCAGACAAACTGTGCCCGAAATACCCATGCCTGGTTACCACCCCGTCTTTGTGGAAATCGCTCAATAACCCACAACTTGGCCCGGGAAATGCAGAGGCTTTTCCTACTGAACATCGTCGAATTATCGCTCCGCCCCAGCAGTGCACCACCAAATCCCATCCCTTCTCGCGAAAACCAACTCAACAACACACCCGTCATTGCGTCCAGTGAACAATCACCTCAAAACCAAGTGACCTCTCATCCCCACCCAAGCACTCTCGGGCACGTCCAAGGACATAGCTCAGTCATCAACAACAGAGCTCACCCTCCCATCCCGCTGCTGTCCAAGACCTTACTTCAATCCTCTCCTCTCTGCCAGACCCCTCGATTTTTTTTTTTTTTTTTTCAGGTGGAAAAAAAGTTTTCAGGACCCAGGAGGACCCAGCATCCCCATGGCGGGGGATGGACTAGCTTGTCCTCCTTCCTGAACTTCAACCTCCCAAATGGAAGCTATTTTCCCGCTGTGGCCCCTGCTTGGTCCCCTTGCACTGAGGGGCAGAGATCCCCCTTCCACGGACGAGGACCGTCTTGGGCGACGGTCTGGCCCCGCTGCCGCCCGTACACCCCTACCCTCACACCCCTTCATTGCCCTCCCCCCAAGGACACCCCAAGCCTGCCCTCATCACCGTACGCAAGAACCTCGAGAAGCATGTTACGGGCAGACTCTGCGACCGGAGCAGTGATCCAGTCAAGGCCCTCCCCCCCCACCGACCCCGGCACCCAGCAGCCCAGACGCTCTTGGCAACCACCTCGCGCTGGTGGTATCTGCGGAGGACAATCCAAACTGGACCAACCCACAACATGGGTTCCACATCCATGCGTGATACTGAGGTGAACCTTCTGAACCTCTCTGTGCGCCAAGCAGGGCAGGCCTTCTTCACTCCACCCATCTTATCATGCAACAAAGCCCCCAGTTCCCACCATTTTGTGCCAGCGTCTATACCGAGGAACGTGCGCTGGATACGGGCTGTGGAGCATTCAACACCTCCCCCTTGGACACTACCATAGGCACTAACCCGAACCTGCACCGAGGGCCCTCGTGGTCTGAGCCAATCCCGATGCGACTTGCACTCGCAAACAGACGAGGCGCTCGTTGTACACCCCCTACTTCCAGTCACCCTCCCCACTCTGTAAGACCTTCCACAGCAACGCGGGGGGATTACAACATGTCCGCCCTCCCGTCCCAGGCCCCCAGCGGAGAGGAGGGGAGAATTCAAGCCCCAAGACGAACCTCAAGTTTTCCCTCCCTCTAAGTGCAGGCTTTTTGCAGGGGTGCAGTACGCCTCGATCGACAAGGACTCTCCACTACGTCTCCTTATACCATAACTTGCCGGAGCTTGCTTAATGGCCACCTTGGCTGCAATGCGTTACCTTGATATGTACGAAGGACGCTTCCTAAAGGCGTCAACCAAGACGCCGACACCCCCACTCATAGTTCCTGCGCCACCGCCTGTGCTTGCAGATGCACAATGCTAGACACAATTGTCTCAGGGCTTTCTTGAACTGCCATGATTTAGCCCCTGTCCATAGACTGGCTCCTTGCAATTGGGAGATCCCTCACCGGTGTCCCGCAGAGCTTCATCGTTGCCTCTCTGCTTCATTCCCGCGGGGACAGACATGCTACCCGTGGGCCACCCGGCGGACCACACTTACGCCCTACCTCCTCTACCCTAAGGTTGGAGGTCCTTCTGCGTATAACCACACTGGGCTGCCGATATGGCAGGTCCGTTCGTTCCCGGCGTGACAGACTGGACCATTCTGGCCCCCTTCACCACAAGGCTATCTGCCTTGCCCTTGGCCACCTTCACCAAGCAATCGCCAGGGACTGGATGCGCACCCAGACGGATCTTCGACACCTTGATAATGGCGCCCTCTGTCAAGATTGGTGGCGTGGCCTAGATTGCTCTCTCACAGTGGCTTCCTTTGCAAGCTTATTGTCCACCCCCCCGATCTTTTGCACCATGACTGGGGTCACTCTCCCGGTGACCAGGAGCCTGATACCCGCACCATGGAAATGACAATCCCATGGCCCCAGCCGCTCCCTACAATCCCAGACCCAATCCCAGACCCAGCCCAAGCCCTAGTTCTAGACCTTGATCTAGACCCTGACCCAGATCCAGCCCATTACCCGGATCTAGACCTTGCTCTAGACCCTGACCCAGGCCCAGCCCATTCCCGAGCTCTAGACCCTGATCTAGACCCTGACCTAGGTCCAGCCCAAGCCCCAGCTCTAGGCCCCGATCTTGACCTTGACCTAGATCCAGCCCAAGCCCAAGATCAAGACCCTGCCCCAGAGCAGGATCAGGTTCCAGATTTGGACACAGCACACGACAACGTTCCAGATTTAGGGCTAGATCTGGACCAAGATCAAGGTCCAGATCTGCGCTAAAATCCAGATCAAGATCTAGATCTTGATACTGTCTCTGTCTTCATTCCTGTTGTTTACCTGCCCAGACCAGTCTTTTAGGTTTTCGCTTTGCTTCCAGTTGTCTTTCTTCTTTTCTGGTTGCCTCCCTGCTTTTGGCTTGTTTTTGAAGTTTCTCCCTTAGTTTGCTTTCCCTAGTTCAGTTTCCACCCTTAGTTGCCTCCTTAGTTTCCCCCTCAGTTGCCTCCTTAGTCCCCCCCCCCCCCCCCCCTCCCCCCCTTTTTTCTCTTAGTTTTCTCGCATAGTTTTCCTTTTAGTCCTCCTTAGTTGCATCTCCTCTTTCAGTCTTCTGATCCGGTGACTGTTAGAGGTTGCAATGTTATGGACCCCCCCCTTCATAGGTTTTTTTTCTTAGTAGTCCTAACCCCTTCTCTGGGGCTTCCTGTTTTTGGATTCTTCCTTGCCTCTCTGGTTTGTTTGTCTTCTGTTCCTGTCCTCCTTTGTCCTTACATCGCCCAAGTGGTGTCCGTCCCTTAGCTGTCCCTTAGCCGTTCTTGTCTTTTCTTTGGTCTTTCCTCCTTGGTCACAAAGGGCTAGGTTTTATCAGTTGCGCCTTTTCCTGGTTCCCCACCCTTTGTAAAAAAAAAAATATATATATATATATATAGCCATCAAATATATCCGATCATGTACTTGCATTTCTGATTTTTTTCCGCGGCCTTGAGGATGTAACCTGCTAACTGCTTACAGTCGTTTGAGCTTTATTGGTTTCATGTTATGAAATATACTTAGCAATGTAGAGGACCCTATGAAATCTGCGTATGAGACGTGCAAACGATATGTTCTGAAAAACCCTGCCTTGTACAGAAGTAGACACTAGAATTCCAGGCGCGTCCCGAGCGAAATTATCAGAATTCTGAATTCAATTGATTTTAATTTCATTGTATTTAACGTTGTGTTATTTTAATTTGATTTTATTCCATTCAATTAAATGTGATCAAAGTAAATTAACGTTAATTCTAGTGTGTATACATGTACACACTAGGACTGCACCACTCTCATATGAGGCCTGAGTACGTTACATAATGTAAGCACATGGGTGTGGACAAAAGGATTCTTGGAAGTAATATAACCGCTTAGTAGGGCGTGGTATTAAGGGATCCCCGTCTTACATGGTAGGGAACGAGCTGCTACTTTACCTGGTCAAAGCTACCATGGCGGTTGACAGCGGCCGCAAACACTGAAGTGCTCCTGTAAGGATTCAAACCCTGCACCTTCTGATTTCAACGGGTCCGTGCTTCCTGTTATTCTACACAGCACACGACAACGTTGGACACAGCACACGACAACGTTCCAGATCTGGGGCTAGATCTGGACCAAGATCAAGGTCCAGATCTGCGATAAGATCCAGATCAAGATCTAGATCTTGATACTGTCTTTGTCTTCATTCCTGTTGTTTACCTGCCCAGACCAGTCTTTTAGGTTTTCTCTTTGCTTCCAGTTGTCTTTCTTCTTTTCTGGTTGCCTCCCTGCTTTTGGCATGTTTTTGCAGTTTCTCGCATAGTTTTCCTTTTAGTCCTCCTTAGTTTGCATCTCCCTCTTTCAGTCTTCTGACTACGGTGATGCTTAGAGGTGCAATGACGTCTGTCTTTGTCTTCGGATCTTTTGTCTTAGCGGACTTTTGGTCCATGTCCCTCTTAGTCTTCTTCTTTGGTTTTTCTTCCTCGGTCACATAGGGCTAGGTTTTAATCAGATGTTCCCTTTCCTGGTTCCTCCCTATGTAAAAAAAAAAAAAAAAAAAAAATTGTTATGGCCCCCCCCTTCATTGGCCTTTTTCTTAGTAGTCCTAGCCCCTTCTCTTGGGCTTCCTGTTTTTGGCTTCTTCCTTGCCTCTCTGTTTTTGTTTGTCTTCTGTTCCTATCCTCCTTTGTCCCTTACGTCGCCCAGGTGGTGTCCGTCCCTTAGCTGTCCCTTAGCCGTTCTTGTCTTTTTCTTTGGTCTTTCCTCCTTGGTCACAAAGGGCTAGGTTTTTATCAGTTTGCGCCTTTTCCTGGTTCCCCCCTTCGTAAAAAAAAAAAAAAAAAAAAAGCCATACTGCTCCCCCACAAATATTCAAATTATTGGATTATTGATTATCATTGCGGATGAAGGCTTGCGAAATAGCAGGGCTAATGATTCGCGCCACTGATAGAAATCTGACTTTCAGTTTTGGGCGCCGGGCGCCCTTAGTAGGGCTGTTGGCTGCCAAATATTCGTTTCCGTACCGTTGTTCCTTCATTCCGCAGGGGGGTTCAACGTGCTAGTTCAACACTTGGGTTCATCAAGCTCAGAGGGGATTTCACGCTACATACTTAGAACGTACGTTATTAATTGCACTGATTAGGAGGCTAGCAGGGGGGGGGGGGGGGGGGGGGGGAGGTGTGTGTGTGTTGGTGTGTAAGTCGATGTGTGTGTGTGTCTGCGTGTGTTTGTAAGTGTTCCTTCTGCAAGTGCATTCTGGTACCCAATACACAGAAATACAAACTGTATGCACATACACACACAAACATAAATACACTAACACAAATACAATTACCACATACAGTCAGTTTGTATAGCTTATAAGCACTTCCGGCGAAAGCTATCTCGGATCATCGCTATATCCTTTCTTCCCGCCAAAGATGTCGCACCACTTCTACCTCCAGAATGGCTCCAGGCGCTCTGCCCAGGCCTTCCCCATTGCCATTGCCCCCGGAGCCAAGTTCTCCGAGGCGAAAGAGACCTTCGGGGAGATGCTGGGAGTCCCCCCAGAGCAGATCATTTGCTTGACCACTGCTGATGGCGGCATTGTGCTGCCCGGACAGTCTATCCCCGAGGAGCCCCTTATCCTTGAGGTGGAGAGGCGCGCCTTTGACATGCTGACTGGTGCAGGCACCTTTGCCAGCCCTGGCTCTCCACTCTCAATGGGAGCCATCAGCAACGTATTCTTCCCAGCCCTCGTTGTGTTTGTCATGTTCTGTGGATGGGCTATCATTTTGGGTGGCTTGGCTTCCGCTTCTGATCTGTGCATGACTGACAGCACCTCTTCCTGGTTGTTGTCCAACCTCTTTGCCTGGGGCTTTAACTCCGCGACCGTGTTTGCTTCAAAGATCAACGATGAGTATATCTGCGGACTGTCCCTCTCCCTTTTTTTTTCTTTTTTTTTTTAGTTGTGAAAGGATTTTCACCCCAGGAGGTGGGTCTCCCGACACAAACCAGCGACACGGAGGATTCAGTTCGAATGGTGGTGCCACTCCTTTTCTGGTTTATCATCTTCCTCGAGTTCTTCCTCCGCATCATGCCTGCCATCATCCTCCTTTTCAAGGCTGGTTCTTTCAGCGCTGACACCAAGGGCTCCTGGGCTTACATCATCACCTGCACCCTCAACATCACCACCACCATCCTGATCATCCAAGCCTACGTGGTGGTTCCCGGATCCTACTACGCTGGAGCCATCAACCAGGCTCTCATTCCCATCCGGCAGGTGGCCCCCGGCACCCCTGCCAACTTCGCCGACCCCTTTGACAGCGTGCTGAGGGACGTGCCCGCCGACTATGTGCGCGCTGTTCAGACCATGGCAGCCGGTGTGATCATCCTTCTGGTGGCCAACTTCTGCTGGATCTATGCCCAGGCCTGTGGCAAGATGATTCCCGAGGAGTGGGTGGGCTTTGGAAAGAAGGCCCTTGCCACTGACCCAGCCTCTGGTATGACCTCCCCCATTACCACACCCGCCAGGCCGGCCACCGTGACCGCTACCGTCTAAGCATTCCTCAACCTTTTGAAAGAGTGCAGCTAAGTAGCTACTTTGTTCTTTGCTAATAAGATCCTAGCTACAAATCCGCTTGCTACAGGGCTAACTAGCTAGTAAGTTTGTAGCTAAGTAGCTTGTAGCTAAGCTACTAGAAAGGTTGAAGGCTGTGGCATGATTCGAATCATCCATTGCCCTATGTCGACACTGGTGACTTGGTCAGCACTGAGAAGAGCTAGACAGTCACGCAGGAACAACTTGGTTGGCACTGAACAGTGCTAATTGTCGATGTGGAACGCTTGTCGGTGTAGTTCAATTTGATGCTTACTTACTCGTACTGGTTTTGGGGCAGCTGCTGGGCATTGCTCAATCCAAGTACATACACATATGCGAGAATTTCACTTGCATATATATTTTATCTATTAAGCAACCGACTCGAAGGTTTAAGCTTGGATAACGAATTCCATGCATTGGAATTGGTATTCCTAATTCATCATTCGATGTACAACTTTGAGAATCTAACCTAAATACACGTACATACTTCACCACGTCATAGACTGATCCCAAGTAGAAGGGAGGGAAGGGGTTATTACTATCATGAACGAATAAATTAGAAAGTACGGGAAGAACCCAAGGCTTTGGTCGTCTATTACCTGTAATTCGAGTCTGCCCAAAAAAAAAAAAAAAAAACACACACAAAAACATAAATACACTAGCCGCAAACACGCACAAAATAAATACACTAACACAGATACCAACGGAATAAATAGAAAAACACTAACACGCAAACTGCACACACACACACGCACACAAACACCATACACATGCAAGCACAAACAAACATAACACACACAAGCACAGGCAAACAAGCACACACACACACAATCACACACATCGACCACCACCATCACCACCCCACCTTAATCCATCTTACTCCCAGGCCCCCCCCACACACACAGATGGACCGCCACTACCACCCCCCACCTTGAACCCCGACCTCCCCCCCCACACACTGACGTACCGGTGATCAGAACATACTTGCTGCTGGATGCAAACACTCCAACTGAACGAGTGCGGCCCGTTCTTTGGGATTGCACGCGCACATTGGTAGATCCTCGGAGTATTATGGATTTCATGGTACAGTGTATGTTGGTCGGTCGACAGGTACGCCTGTGCGTGCGTAGTTGCTACGGATCACTGTTTGGAGTGGACAGGCGGAAATGTAGCGAGAACGGAGCGAAGACGTTTACTACTTAGGAGGAGGAGGAAGATGGAGTACCCTCGGGTACCCTATGCTGTAAAACGGGAGAAATCGCCGCAGGACTGAAGTCTTCTCGCCCCCCCCCCCCCCCTCCCCCCCCAACTTAACTACAGAGAGGGGGAGGGGGGGTGGGGGGTGGGGGGTGGGGGGGCATAGTGCAGGTGCGAATGAATTCGCCGTCGTAATTGCGACTTCTTGGAGGGCTGCAGAATAAATTTGATAGTTAGGACTAAGACAGAGATTAATAATGCTGACAAGAGTTCGAGTAGTCATAAAAGATAATCGCAACTGTTGCGGGCATGAGGCGCTAAGGGGTAGCCGTCAGGGAGGGAGGTGTAAACATCACAGCTGCAATTTCGGGTGGCGTGGCTTACAGCTTGTTTCCAACCAGTTAAGGGTCTGGTTAAGCGGCGGTTAAATTCGTTATTTTCGGCGCTAACCGGTGTTTGGTCGGAAACACAAAAAGTTAAGGTCCGGTTAAAGACCAACCGTCCCGGTTAGTGCAATGGCGCACCCCCCCCGCCATTAAAGAAAGTTAAGGGGCGGTTAATTTCGGTTGATGAATGAGATATGGTGACGTCACGAAGTTGGAGCGCGCCTCTTAAAAATCACGCTGCTTTGGAGTCCCGCATCCTTCTTTCTTTCTCGGACACTCATCATTGATCGCACAGTTTCACCAAAATGGATTCGCAGCAGCAGGGCACCGTCCCTGCCACGCAATTTTCGACTGATCTTCCTGAGGCAACCAGCAGCGGCCAGAAGTGGAATAAACGCTGAAATCAGCGTATGAATCGCGAGGAGGTGCTGCAGAGCGCAGTTGCCACGTTGACCCATTTTGAACTGACCTGGTCAGGTGCAAAAGACTGCTTAACTGGTGGAACGTTTCCAACCATCTTCCCGAAAGTTAAGGCCCGGCTAGAGGTCGAGTCTAAACCCTCCGAAACATAATCCTTAACCGGACCCCCAACTGGTTGGAAACAAGCTGTTAGTGAAAATGTCCTTGAAGATTTACTTCGAAACTGACACATGAAGTAGCAGTTCGTTGTCGCAACAGGAGGGGCAGTCGCAAAACAGGCGACAGGCCTTCACACAAACCTTGTTTTCGAGGAATGCTATTTCTAATTTACGCAGTTCGAGCACATTCAGCTCTGTCTATGCTTCCTACCGATCTTGGAATGAGGGGCTACACTCGGTAGGAACGCGAGAATCGCCACCAAGAGAGCCAATACGCAGCAATTTCCTTCACATACGAGAGCGTATTACATCTCGCGAGTTAATGAGCGATCAAGGTAACAGTGGTCGAGCTTCTGTATCCGCGAATATATGGTTGGAACGGGATGGTATGGGTCCGTCGCAAAGATACACTCTTTTCGAACCATGGCTCAAGCCTGACGACACCTGATCGGTACGATAAAATACAAATACGCATATAATCAATCCATTCGCTATATCCGCGCAAATCGGGCCTTTCCCCGAGTGCTTGTTGCATATCCGGAGGCAGCAGTCTGATGCCCTTGCCTCTCGAGTCCCTCTCTTGATGAAAGAGTATCTTGAGTCAGTCATGAGCCCTCAGGAGCAGGTTGACGTTTTCTTTCGTCGGGTTCGCGGTCTGTGCACTGACCTCCTCAGTGCTGGGTCTCCACAGACTCAGCGTCACACCATGGGTATCATCGTTCAAGGTGCGAGTCTGCCCCGTTTCGAATCGCTGCGGATCAAGTATGGTATCATGCTGTACAACCAGCAACCTGGTGAGTACTGGTCCTGTCTAGAGGACTATAGGACGATAGACATTCTGAACATAGCACTCCCCAGGTCTGATGTCAGGCATCCTGGTTGGTCCCGGAACACTCCCCAGTTTCCTGCCAACGCTGCACTACCGCGGAGGCAGGGAACTGGTTCTCAGGGTTCCGGGCGCCTGGATTGTACCTGGGGACCATGCCCCCATAAGGAGGGCCGCCTTATAACTTTGCTGCGAAGCTGCTTCGGCCAATTCGGCTGGAGCGACTGCAATTTCGCGGCTATGGGAGCTGCTCAGTGCCCCATTTGAGTGTTACAGACGCTCATGCGGTCTAATCCGCTACTCTGTCCCCTCCAGAGGTCAGCATAAGAGGTCAGCCTACTGGAGGGGGGCAGGCTATTCTCTTCAAGTTAATTTGGGACCACCCGACCCCCATCCTTAGTACTTCAGAAGCAGCTCTCTCCTGATTCCCTTCTTCCGAGCCCCACCCACTTCCTCCTTCCTCTCAGAACCCTCCATCTCCTCCCTCTCATCCCTGCTCCATCATGTCAGCTGCTGAGATACCTAGTAGACGAAGCTTTGAGGCGACAATTGGAGCTGGAGGTCCTTTTCTCGCCCTAGCAATGTCTGCTCTCCGGCCGCCTTATAACTTTGCTGCGAAGCTGCTTCGGCCAATTCGGCTGGAGCGACTGCAATTTCGCGGCTATGGGAGCTGCTCAGTGCCCCATTTGAGTGTTACAGACGCTCATGCGGTCTAATCCGCTACTCTGCCCCCTCCAGAGGTCAGCATAAGAGGTCAGCCTACTGGAGGGGGGCAGGCTATTCTCTTCAAGTTAATTTGGGACCACCCGACCCCCATCCTTAGTACTTCAGAAGCAGCTCTCTCCTGATTCCCTTCTTCCGAGCCCCACCCACTTCCTCCTTCCTCTCAGAACCCTCCATCTCCTCCCTCTCATCCCTGCTCCTTCATGTCAGCTGCTGAGATACCTAGTAGACGAAGCTTTAAGGCGACAATTGGAGCTGGAGGTCCTTTTTTCGCCTGATGTTTTAGTGTTTTTTGGCCTTAGACAGGTGTTGTGCTGTTGAGACTCATTCCCTCTTTCTTGAATTCTCAGTCAGCAGGTCTCCTTTTGAAGGTCTGCATTGGTCAGCATCTTCTTGTTCTCTAATTAGAGACTTGCCGATCCTGGAGTGTGACATTGGTTGGAAGCCATAGCGATACAGTTTGTCTTAGCATTTTGCTGCCCTAGAGGGCAGGATAGTAGTTTTTGGGGGTGGATCTGCTGCTCCTGCCCTGAAAGCTGTTTTGATTTGCTTTTTCCCGGACCTTTTTTTTTTTTTTTTTTTTTGACCTGTTTATCAGTAGCATGCCCTGCTTTGGTCTTCTTCCTTACAGAGCTTGCTGGTCTGCATTGGAGAAGAAGTGGCATGCTACTTGACAGCTGAGCTGGCACGCCGGTCTGCTGATGGAGTGATGCCCTGCAGTGTTTTAATCTTGGATCAGCAAGACCTTCGGGTGCTTGCCTTTCCTTCTTTTTCTGTGTTGCTCTTGGAGGTTACAGTGGTGTTTTATTGGCTGGGGAGGAACAGTGTTGCTTGGAGGTGGGGGTGGTGCTCGGAAGGCCCTTTGTCCTTTGTCCTCCTAGTAATTAGTTTGTGTCCCTCGTTCTTTTGTCCCCTAGTCTTTTCGTCTTTTGTCTTGGATCTTTTGTCTTAGCGGACTTTTGGTCCATGTCTTCTAGTCTTCTTCTTTGGTTTTTCTTCCTTGGTCACATAGGGCTAGGTTTTCTCAGATGTTCCCTTTCCTGGTTCCTCCCTATGTAAAAAAAAAAAAAAAAAAAAACTGTCCTCCTTGCAGGCTCAGACTGATGGGTTTGCTATGCAGAAGTAAGAGGTAAGCTCTGTCATATTCTCTTGCACCTCGAAGTTTTCTAACGTCTGTAGCCCGAGCCTGTCTGCGGGTGTCTGGCATGTTGATTCTGGAGCTGGGATGTCAATCACAGGTGATCTATCTTTGTTCACTGTGTATAATGCTTCTAAGAATGGACCATCAGTTAAATTTGGTGATAGAGTGAAGCGATGACCTGTGACGAATCCTACAACTTTGAGATCTTACCTGGTAGCAGCAAAAACTAAATCCTACATCGCCTGCAAGGAAAATAATAAATGTATCCTGCACTTAACCATCCCCCTTCCAGCTGCCCACAGACATGCCGGCTGTCTCGAGCAATACCATAATGTGTGGTACTGGATGGATTCATTGAATCACTCTCCAATCCCCTTGAACTCTACACCCGGAGCTTGGCAGGTCCTAGATAAGCAAATTTCCATATCATCCCTACAAAACCCATGCCTAATTTATCCAAAGTGGAAGATACCACGATGAAGGGCTTCAGCCCGCCAAAACGCTCCCCCCCCCCCAAACACGCAAATGGATTGCGATACGGTGGATGCTGACTTAGACACAGCCCCCCCCACCCTGCAACCCCCAAAACCACCAACCCCCTTCAGGTCACTAACGTCCAACCCAGACAACCCAAACCCTTCACCATCATTCCCCTCGCCCCTTGCTTCAACTGTTACCAACCTGAAAAACGCGGCCACACCAAACCCTCCACCGCAAAAAGATTCGGGCACACCAACTAACATCCAATAACTCTTGACACTCCCCCCCCCCACCACACCTCCTGGGGTGAAAGTCCTTTCACAACTAAAAAAAAAAAAAAAAAAAAATCCTAAACACCCGCAGAACTTGGGCCCCAACATGAAACTCAAGCAAGCAGCAATCCACAACTTTTAAACACGCGACTCAACCACCGAGTAGTGGTACCACTATTTTAAAGAGAGCCCCCCCCCCCACACACACACACCCCAAACAGGCCAAGAATCTCAAACAAACATGTTTCAAACCATCCATTCCTCATACCTCTATTAAAAATGGACCCACCCAACAGCCCACCCACCCTGCCCAGCCACTCGAAGACTCAAACATGAACGACATACATTTTCTGATTCTCAACGCAACTCAAATGCACTCCCAAAACATGCACACAAAATAATGCATCACATGTGAATACGCAGAGTGACTCCCTCTGCTGCTGCCCTCCGCTTGGCATGCCTTGTAGTCCTGCTTCCACCTGTGCAACAGAGACCCACATCCATGTGCTTCCATCCATGATAGCAGATGGGGGGCAACACGTGTCTCCAAGAACATGCAACACAAACACATGCTGGTACAGCAGTACCCCGGCCCACTCATATAAATGCATGGCGACGTAAGGGACAAAGGAGGACAGGAACAGAAGACAAACAAACCAGAGAGGCAAGGAAGAAGCCAAAAACAGGAAGCCCATGAGAAGGGGCTAGGACTACTAAGAAAAAAGACCTATGAAGGGGGGGGCCAAAACATTGCAACCTCTAACAGTCACCGGATCAGAAGACTGAAAGAGGAGATGCAAACTAAGGAGGACTAAAAGCAAAACTATGCGAGAAACTAAGAGAAAAAAGGGGGGGAGGGGGGTGGGGGGGGGTGGGGACTAAGGAGGCAACTGAGGGGGAAACTAAGGAGGAAACTAAGGGTGGAAACTGAACTAGGGGAAGCTCTTGTTTCCACCTGGCATCAGTTAGGAACGCTCCCCTCGAATCCGCCTAGCGAGCTGCAAATAAAGAGGGTGGGCAAATTTGAGAGTGAGCATCTTTGTTTTTGTGCTTAGTGAGAGCTTAAGACAAAGTAGTGGGTAACAGGCTATATTATATATTCCCTGCCTACAGTACCTTAGTGGCTGCTACTACCACCCACTGCGCTGTAGCAAGTGCTTCAAGGGCACTCACATGGGCTACAGCTAGCGGGTGGTCGTCGCCTGCCTTCTGATACAAGGAAGGAATAAATACAACTCTAATCATGGGTGACAGGCTATATTATATATTCCCTGCCTACAGTACCTTAGTGGGCTGCTACTACCCACCCACTTGCGCTGTAAGCAAGTGCTTCAAGGGCACTCACATGGGCTACAGCTAGCGGGTGGTCGTCGCCTGCCTTCTGATACAAGGAAGGAATAAATACAACCTCTAATCATGGGTGACAGGCTATATTATGTATTCCCTGCCTACGGTACCTTGATGGCTGCTACTACCACCCACTGCGCTGTAGCAAGTGCTTCAAGAGCACTCACATGGGCTACAGCTAGCCGGTGGTCGTCGCCTGCCTTCTGGTACAAGGAAGGAAAAAATACAATTATAATCATGGGTGACAGGCTATATTATGTATTCCCTGCCTACGGTACCTTGGTGGCTGCTACTACCACCCACTTTGCTGTAGCAAGTGCTTCAAGAGCACTCACATGGGCTTTTTTTTCTTTTCTTTTTTACAAAGGGGGGAACCAGGAAAAGGCGCAACTGATAAAACCTAGCCCTTTGTGACCAAGGAAAAAAGACCAAAGAAAAAGACAAGAACGGCTACAGCTAGCCGGTGGTCGTCGCCTGCCTTCTGGTACAAGGAAGGAAAAAATAAAACTATAATCATGGGTGACAGGCTATATCCCCGGAAATATGCTTATGCTTAGACCAGACAAGCAACCCCCCCCCCCCCCCCCCCCCCCATGCCCCCCCCCCCCCCCCCCCCCCCCTCTAGCTAGCCCAGACCCATGCCAGCGCAACACACACAACCATCTACACCACCCCACCCACATAGCCATCTATCCTCACACACCTGCATATCCTTGGGCATGACCGTCACTCGCTTGGCGTGAATCGCGCATAGGTTGGTGTCCTCAAAGAGACCCACCAAGTAGGCATCTGCAGATTCCTGCAGAGCTAGAATGGCGGAGACCTGGAGGCGTAAGCTGCCAGGTGACTTCGATACGGCATCAAGGATCTCACAAACAAGCCTTGCAAACGGTAGCTTGCGGATGAGCAGATCGGTGGACTTCTGGTAGCTTGCGGGTGAGCAGATCGGTGGACTTCTGGTACTTCGAAAAAAAAAAAAGAAAAAAAAAAATCGACGCGCAGCCCACTACTACACCAGCCGCATTAGCCCGCTTCATCAATTTGCAGGCGATAGCCAGCCCCACCCCCTTTAACATTGCAAGACACTCACCTGTAGCGGTGGGGCTTCTTCATCGGACCTGTGGCAGGGGCATTCCTAACCTGCGTCTTAGTCGCCAATTGATTCTTTGGGGCCTTGCCGCCCGTGGACTTACAAGCGGTCTGTTTGGTACGCGCCATTCCAGCAATCAGGTGGATATGAGAGCATCAAGAACAAGGCAAGTTGTCAGATCTGTGGTATTCATTTAGTGCAACCAGGGTTTCGTGGTTTCTTCGGTGGCACGTCAAATCGTACGGCATATCAAGCACGCACCTGGTAGTAGTCTCTTCCCGTAGAGACAGCGGATCCGTCACTGCAAACACCAGCCCGGAGTCGCACAGCAACTAGCCCTGGGCCGAGGCCGGTCCAGTACGCAGGCTTGTAAGATAGGTTGCGCGGCGGAACATACCTACACAGCTCGCCAGCCCCCTCAAGGGTAAGTGATGGCTTGCGCTCTGGGGTAGTTCGAACAGCTGCCATGCCGCAACCATTCCTTTCTGGAGTTAACTCAAATACTAAGTATGTATTGTGCCGAGTAGTGCGATAAATAGGCACGGCTGCAATTCCGAGAGCAGTTCGAATGCAAGAATGGCAAGGTCGCAACATTTGAATTCAAACAGACGTTGCCAGCCAACACGGTAAAGGCTCTGTACCCCAGAACTTACATACTTTTAACAGTCCTTTTTTTTTTTTTTTTTTTACATAGGGAGGAACCAGGAAAGGGAACATGTGATAAAACCTATCCCTATGTGACCAAGGAAGAAAAAACAAAGAAGAAGACTCCTTATACAAACAACGAGTCCCCTCTGTCATTTACAGACCTCTTTACAGACCATTTACATAGGGAACTATGTAAATGGTCTGTAACGAGGTCTGCCAAAGTCGGTAAAGGGCCCGAATATTGATCCTTTTTTTTTTTTTTTTTTTTTTTTTTTTTACATAGAGAGGAACCAGGAAGGAGAACATTTGATAAAACCTAGCCCTATGTGACCAAAGAAGAAGACTAGAAGACATGGACCAAAATTACGCTACGACAAAAGATCCAAGACAAAAGACGAAAAGACTAGGGGACAAAAGAACGAGGGACACACACTAATTACTAGGAGGACAAAGGACAAAGGGCCTTCCGAGCACCACCCCCACCTCCAAGCAACACTGTTTCTCCCCAACCAATAAAACACCACTGTAAGCTCCAAGAGCAACACAGAAAAAGAAGGAAAGGCATGCACCCGAAGGTCTTGCTGATCTAAGATTAAAACACTGCAGGGCATCACTCCTGTAACAGGCCAGTGCATCAGGGCAACACTCCTTTAGCAAACCAGCACATACTCTCAGCAGCCTAGTAACATGTCGCTAGGTCACCCATGCAGATCAGCAAGCTCTGCAAAGACGACCAGAGCGCGGCATGCAACAAAAAACAGGACAGGGCCAAAGCTAACACTAACAAGGTAAAAAAAAAAAAAAAAAAAAAAAATCTAAAGAAGCAAATCAAACTCCTTAAAAAACGTCCTCGACGGTGAAAGGGTAGAACCCCCACAAGATCCACTGACCAGCAAGGAAAACCTTAAAGGCGCACTAAAGCAGCTGGCACTTTAAAGCAAATAAATCGGTAGCCTGTGCATCAGGGCATCACTCCATTAGCATTTCAGCGCAGTCTATCAGCAGCCTAGTATCATGCCACTAGGTCGCCGATGCAAATCAGCAAGCTCTGCAAAGACAACCAAACGCGGCATGTCTACGGTTCAAAGGTAGCGGTAACAAGGTAACAAAAACTATGTAGCTCCTAAGTAAGCCTCCTGAACCTGCAGACACAAGATACAACACGGTACAGGGCATCACTCCTATAACAGTCCAGTTCATCAGGGCATCACTCCATCAGCAGACCAGCGTGCCAGCTCAGCTATCTAGTAGCATGCCACTTCTTCTCCAATGCAGACCAGCAACCTCTGTAAGGAAGAAGACCAAAGCAGGGCATGCTCCTGATAAACAGGTCCGCGAAAAAGCAAACAAAAACAGTCTTCAGGGCAGGAGCAGCAGATCCACCCCAAAAAACTACTATCCAGCCCTCTAGAGCAGCAAAATGCTAAGACAAACTGTATCGCTATGGTTTCCAACCAATGTCACACTCCAGGATCGGCAAGTCTCTAATTAGAGAACAAGAAGATGCTGACCAATGCAGACCTTCAAAAGGAGACCTGCTGACTGAGAATTCAAGAAAGAGGGAATGAGTCACAACAGCACAACACCTGTCTAAGGCCAAAAAACACTAAAACATCAGGCGAAAAAAGGACCTCCAGCTTCAATTGTCGCCTCAAAGCTTCGTCTACTAGGTATCTCAGCAGCTGACATGAAGGAGCAGGGATGAGAGGGAGGAGATGGAGGATTCTGAGAGGAAGGAGGAAGTGGGTGGGGCTCGGAAGAAGGGAATCAGGAGAGAGCTGCTTCTGAAGTACTAAGGATGGGGGTCGGGTGGTCCCAAATTAACTTGAAGAGAATAGCCTGCCCCCCTCCAGTAGGCCGACCTCTTGACTCATCGACTCACTGACTCACTGACTCGCTGATTAGTTAGTCATGACTCACAGACTCACTGACTCACTAACTCGCAGACTCACAAACTCATAGGCTCACTGAATCACTGACTGATTGAGTCACTCACTCACTGACTGATTAAGGGCGCCTGGTGGTGCGTCCCGAATGAAATGAATTGAATCCTCAATTCACTTTATTTTAATTAATTCTATTTTAATTGTATTGAATGTTGTTTTATTTTAATTCGATTTTATTCATTTCATTTTAATTTAATTCACGTGATTTGGATGCATGCAATTGCTTTATTTTTTGTCAATTCGAATAGTATTAAATTAAATTAAATTTGATGTAATTGAATTTCATTGAATCGATGGATGTTGCAGCTTTGTTGGCTAAAAAGTGACGAAAATGAGAGTTTTTGAATGGTTGTTGGATTTTTAGCAGTGCTGAACGTTCATGAAATGCACATTTATAGATTGGATTTAATTCTAAGAATTTGATACAAGAAAAATGAGACCAATCAGGAGTCTGGTTGATTTTAAGGAATTTTACAAGGTATTTCACGTTTTGGCCCATCCCAGACGTGAACGGTACGTCCCGTCCTACTGAACGGGTTTTTGGCCAGCGGCAGGTGGCGTGGCTTGCTCCTACCCCCGCCCGGTGTGCCCCCGCCCCTGCCCCTGCCCCCGCCCCTGCCCCCGCCCCCGCCCCCGCACACGCACACGCACACGCACACGCACAGGCACACGCAGTCACGCACACGCACGGCCCTGGGGTGGGGTCCGTGGGCTTATTATAGGAACTGACTCACAGAATCACTGAATCACTGAGTCAATGTCTCACTGACTGATTGACTGATTAACTGATTGACTCACTGCCTCACTGATAGGTCTTTTTTCTTAGTAGTCCTAGCCCCTTCTCTTGGGCTTCCTGTTTTTGGCTTCTTCCTTGCCTCTCTGGTTTGTTTGTCTTCTGTTCCCGTCCTCCTTTGTCCCTTACGTCGCCCAAGTGGTGTCCGTCCCTTAGCTGTCCCTTAGCCGTTCTTGTCTTTTTCCTTGGTCTTTTCTCCTTGGTCACAAAGGGCTAGGTTTTATCAGTTGCGCCTTTTCCTGGTTCCCCCCTTTGTAAAAAAAAAAAAAAAACTGACTGATTGACTCACTAACTCACTGACTCACTGACGCAATGACGCATTGACACATTGAATCACTGATTCACTGACTCACAAACTCACTGACTCACTGCCTCACTAACTCACATACTCACTGAATCACTGACTCACAGACTCACTTACTCACAGACTTACTGAATCACTGACTGATTGAGTCGCTCACTCACTGGCTCACTGACTCACTGGATCACTGAATCACTGTCTGACCAAAAGTCCGCTAAGACAAAAGATCCATGACAAAAGACGAAAAGACTAGGGGACAAAAGACTGAGGGACACAAACTAATTACTAGGAGGACAAAGGACAAAGGGCCTTCCGAGCACCACCCCCACCTCCAAGCAACACTGTTCCTCCCCAACCAATAAAACACCACTGTAAGCTCCAAGAGCAACACAGAAAAAGAAGGAAAGGCATGCACCCGAAGGTCTTGCTGATCTAAGATTAAAACACTGCAGGGCATCACTCCTGTAACAGGCCAGTGCATCAGGGCATCACTCCTTTAGCAAAACAGCACATACTCTCAGCAGCCTAGTAACATGTCGCTAGGTCACCCATGCAGATCAGCAAGCTCTGCAAAGACGACCAGAGCGCGGCATGCAACAATAAACAGGACAGGGCCAAAGCTAACACTAACAAGGTAACTAAAGAAGCAAATCAAACTCCTTAAAAAACGTCCTAGACGGTGAAAGGGTAGAACCCCCACAAGATCCACTGACCAGCAAGGAAAACCTTAAAGGCGCACTAAAGCAGCTGGCACTTTAAAGCAAATAAACCGGTAGCCTGTGCATCAGGGCATCACTCCATTAGCATTTCAGCGTAGTCTATCAGCAGCCTAGTATCATGCCACTAGGTCGCCGATGCAAATCAGCAAGCTCTGCAAAGACAACCAGAATGCGGCATGTCTACGGTTCAAAGGTAGCGGTAACAAGGTAACAAAAACTATGTAGCTCCTAAGTAAGCCTCCTGAACCTGCAGACGCAAGATACAACACGGTATAGGGCATCATGGGCTGCAATGCGTTCCTTGCTCATGTACGAGGACGCTTCCAACGGGTCAACCAAGACGACCCCCCCTCCATAGTCTGCTCCAGCCCAGACTGCTTGCAGCTGCACACTGCTGACAAAATGTCTCACGCTTTCTTGGAATGCCCTGATTCTGCCCCTGTCATAGACTGGCTCCTTTCCACTTGGGAGACCCTCACCGGTAGGCAGCGCCTTCCTCGTTGCCCCTTCTTCCTCCTCGCTGACGACATCACCCTTTGGCCCGGGACACCCCCTCCTCCCTCTACCCTAAGGTTGTGGTCCTTCCTGCGTATAACCACCTTGGGCGCGATATGGCAGGTCCGTTCGTCCCGGGCTGGCAGACTGGACCATTCTGAGCCCCTTCACCACAAGGCTATCTGCCTTGCCCTTGGCCACCTTCACCAAGCCATCGCCAGGGACTGGATGCGCACCCAGACGGATCTTCGACACCTTGATAATGGCGCCTTCTGTCAAGATTGGTGGCGTGGCCTAGATTGCTCTCTCACAGTGGCTTCCTTTGCAAGCTTATGGGCCACCCCCCCGATCTTTTGCACCATGATTGGGGTCACTCCCGGTGACCAGGAGCCTGATACCCGCACCATGGAAATGACAATCCCCATGGCCCCAGCGCTCCCTACAATCCCAGACCCAATCCCAGACCCAGCCCAAGCCCTATTTCTAGACCCTGATCTAGACCCTGACCCAGATCCAGCCCATTACCCGGATCTAGACCTTGCTCTAGACACTGACCCAGACCCAGCCCATTCCCGAGCTCTAGACCCTGATCTAGACCCTGACCTAGGTCCAGCCCAAGCCCCAGCTCTAGGCCCCGATCTTGACCCTGACCTAGATCCAGCCCAAGCCAAAGATCAAGACCCTGCCCCAGATCAGGATCAGGTTCCAGATTTGGAAACAGCACACGACAACGTTCCAGATCTGGGGCTAGATCTGGACCAAGATCAAGGTCCAGATCTGCGCTAAGATCCAGATCAAGATCTAGATCTTGATACTGTCTCTGTCTTCATTCCTGTTGTTTACCTACCCAGACCAGTCTTTTAGGTTTTCGCTTTGCTTCCAGTTGTCTTTCTTCTTTTCTGGTTGCCTCCCTGCTTTTGGCATGTTTTTTGCAGTTTCTCCCTTGGTTTGCTTCCCCTTGTTCAGTTTCCACCCTTAGTTGCCTCCTTAGTTTCCCCCTCAGTTGCCTCCTTAGTCCCCCCCCCCCCCCCCCCCCCCCTCCCCCCCTTTTTTCTCTTAGTTTCTCGCATAGTTTTCCTTTTAGTCCTCCTTAGTTTGCATCTCCTCTTTCAGTCTTCTGATCCGGTGACTGTTAGAGGTTGCAATGTTATGGCCCCCCCCTTCATTGGTCTTTTTTCTTAGTAGTCCTAGCCCCTTCTCTTGGGCTTCCTGTTTTTGGCTTCTTCCTTGCCTCTCTGGTTTGTTTGTCTTCTGTTCTCGTCCTCCTTTGTCCCTTATGTCGCCCTGGTGGTGTCCGTCCCTTAGCTGTCCCTTAGCCGTTCTTGTCTTTTTCTTTGGTCTTTTCTCCTTGGTCACAAAGGGCTAGGTTTTATCAGTTGCGCCTTTTCCTGGTTCCCCCCTTTGTAAAAAAAAAAAAAAAAAAAAAAAAAAACTGTAAGGAAGAAGACCAAAGCAGGGCATGCTACTAATAAACAGGTCCACGAAAAAGCAAACAAAAACAGTCTTCAGGGCAGGAGCAGCAGATCCACCCCCAAAAACTACTATCCAGCCCTCTAGGACAGCAAAATGCTAAGACAAACTGTATCGCTATGGTTTCCAACCAATGTCACACTCCAGGATCGGCAAGTCTCTAATTAGAGAACAAGAAGATGCTGACCAATGCAGACCTTCAAAAGGAGACCTGCTGACTGAGAATTCAAGAAAGAGGGAATGAGTCTCAACAGCACAGCACCTGTCTAAGGCCAAAAAACACTAAAAAAACGTCTACTAGGTATCTCAGCAGCTGACATGAAGGAGCAGGGATGAGAGGGAGGAGATGGAGGGTTCTGAGAGGAAGGAGGAAGTGGGTGGGGCTCGGAAGAAGGGAATCAGGAGAGAGCTGCTTCTGAAGTACTAAGGATGGGGGACGGGTGGTCCCAAATTAACTTGAAGAGAATAGCCTGCCCCCCTCCAGTAGGCTGACCTCTTATGCTGACCTTTGGAGGGGGCAGAGTAGCGGATTAGACCGCATGAGCGTCTGTAACACTCAAATGGGGCACTGAGCAGCTCCCATAGCCGCGAAATTGCAGTCGCTCCAGCCGAATTGGCCGAAGCAGCTTTGCAGCAAAGTTACAAGGCGGCCGGAGAGCAGACATTGCTAGGGCGAAAAAAGGACCTCCAGCTCCAATTGTCGCCTCAAAGCTTCGTCTACTAGGTATCTCAGCAGCTGACATGAAGGAGCAGGGATGAGAGGGAGGAGATGGAGGATTCTGAGAGGAAGGAGGAAGTGGGTGGGGCTCGGAAGAAGGGAATCAGGAGAGAGCTGCTTCTGAAGTACTAAGGATGGGGGTCGGGTGGTCCCAAATTAACTTGAAGAGAATAGCCTGCCCCCCTCCAGTAGGCTGACCTCTTATGCTGACCTCTGGAGGGGGCAGAGTAGCGGATTAGACCGCATGAGCGTCTGTAACACTCAAATGGGGCACTGAGCAGCTCCCATAGCCGCGAAATTGCAGTCGCTCCAGCCAAATTGGCCGAAGCAGCTTCGCAGCAAAGTTACAAGGCGGCCGGAGAGCAGACATTGCTAGGGCGAAAAAAGGACCTCCAGCTCCAATTGTCGCCTCAAAGCTTCGTCTACTAGGTATCTCAGCAGCTGACATGAAGGAGCAGGGATGAGAGGGAGGAGATGGAGGATTCTGAGAGGAAGGAGGAAGTGGGTGGGGCTCGGACTCAATGACACATTGACACACTGACTCACTGATTCACTGACTCACTGACTCACTGACTCACTAACTTACAGGCTCACAGACTCACTAACTCACAGACTAACTGAATCACTGACTGATTGAGTCACTGACTCACTGACTCACTGAATCATTGTCTCACTTACTCACTGAATCATTGTCTCACTGACTCACTGATTGATTGACTTACTGACTCATTGAGTCACTGACTCACTAACTGATTGA
This sequence comes from Chlamydomonas sp. ICE-L, assembly GCA_013435795.1. Classification (NCBI taxonomy): domain Eukaryota; kingdom Viridiplantae; phylum Chlorophyta; class Chlorophyceae; order Chlamydomonadales; family Chlamydomonadaceae; genus Chlamydomonas; species Chlamydomonas sp. ICE-L. The sequence goes on along the minus strand of JACBWV010000716.1, from coordinate 13,048 downwards.
CTCACTGACTCATTGACTCACTGACTCAATGACTCAATGACTCACTAGCTCACTGAATAATTGAAGCACTGTCTCACAGACTCACTGACTGATTGTCTCACAGACTCACTGACTGATTGTCTCACGGACTCACTGATGATTGATTGACTCCGTCGGTAAGTTTTGCTGTACTGAACCATTCTTAGTTGTTCCAAGAGGAAAACCTCTTGATTCACCCCTCTTAAGTAGTCCGAGCGCCAAGAGGCAATTTGCTTGAAAAATGCCCTCTTGAATCCCTCTTATTTAAGTGGTTAATCAAGAGGTGTCTTGTACGTCTATTGATGCAAGGTCTCTTGTTGAATTCTTGTTTCAGTGTAGAATCAATAGGTTGCCTTGTATGTGTCTTGAATCAAGATTACTTGCTGCTCATAAATAATCCGAGGGCCAAGAGGCATTTTTCTTGAAAGCAGCTTGCTTGAACCGTTCTTATTTAAGTGGGGAACCAAGAGGGTGACTTTTTTTTTTTTTTTTTTTTTTTTACATAGGGAGGAACCAGGAAAGGGAACATCTGATAAAACCTAGCCCTATGTGACCGAGGAAGAAAAACCAAAGAAGAAGACTAGAAGACATGGACCAAAAGTGCACCCGAAGGTCTTGCTGATCTAAGATTAAAACACTGCAGGGCATCACTCCTGTAACAGGCCAGTGCATCAGGGCATCACTCCTTTAGCAAACCAGCACAGACTCTCAGCAGCCTAGTAACATGTCGCTAGGTCACCCATGCAGATCAGCAAGCTCTGCAAAGACGACCATAGCGCGGCATGCAACAAAAAACAGGACAGGGCCAAAGCTAACACTAACAAGGTAACTAAAAAAAAATCTAAAGAAGCAAATCAAACTCCTTAGAAAACGTCATGGACGGTGAAAGGGTAGAAAATAAGCCGGTAATAAGCCGGAAGGCTAGCAAAAAAACCGGTAGCCTGTGCATCAGGGCATCACTCCATTAGCATTTCAGCGCAGTCTATCAGCAGCCTTGTATCAAGCCACTAGGTCGCCGATGCAAATCAGCATGCTCTGCAAAGACAACCAAACGCGGCATGTCTACGGTTCAAAGGAATAGACTTGTGTGTCTATTGATTCAGGATGACTTGCTCTAGGGGAGGACGTATAGGGTTTGGAAGGCAGTTTTATTTTTACATTTAACTAACCAGTAGCAAAGTGAAGTCGCGGACTCAGCAGCCAAATAAACCCAAACCCATCCAAACCCAACTTCCTAATAACCAAACCCAACTTCAACCTAACCTCCTAAGAAGACAAACTGATGAGCTCTGACTAGCTATCTAGTCTGTCTTCTGCCCCTATCCCCCCCCTGCCACCCCGACTGGCTAGTCTAGCCAAGCTACTATTCTATTTTGAGTGACCAGCAGCAGTGACCAGCAGCAAGACCAGTGCCATCATCAGGCTTCTTGATCTTGTCCCTCTACTCATCCCTGCATGCTGATGACTTGCTCCTTCTCAACCATGTCGCAATATGCGGAAGTCACTGCGTGCTGGAACTGCAGCAGCATGAAAGGAAGGACGTGGAGTTAGAAGATTATTAGTTGCTTGACCAAGCACAAGCCAGTTGGACAATCAACGAATCAGCAATCAAGAAAGCGAGCAAGCATTCACGTGGTATCAATTACGATGATGAGACAGATAGATGGTGCAGCATATAAGACACATGGTGCAGCATACAAGACAGATTGTGCACCACACAAGACATATGGGAGGAACAGTGTTGCTTGGAGGTGGGGGTGGTGCTCGGAAGGCCCTTTGTCCTTTGTCCTCCTAGCAATTTGTTTGTGTCCCTCGTTCTTTTGTCCCCTAGTCTCTTCGTCTTTTGTCTTGGATCTTTTGTCTTAGCTGTCTTGGATCTTTTGTCTTGGATCTTTTGTCTTAGCTGTTTTTGGCTTCTTCCTTGCCTCTCTGGTTTGTTTGTCTTCTGTTCCCGTCCTCCTTTGTCCCTTACGTCGCCCAGGTGGTGTCCGTCCCTTAGCTGTCCCTTAGCCGTTCTTGTCTTTTTCTTTGGTCTTTTCTCCTTTGTCACAAAGGGCTAGGTTTTATCAGTTGCGCCTTTTCCTAGTTCCCCCCTTTGTAAAAAAAAAAAAAAAAAAAAAAATAGCGGACTTTTGGTCCATGTCTTCTAGTCTTCTTCTTTGGTTTTTCTTCCTTGGTCACATAGGGCTAGGTTTTATCAGATGTTCCCTTTCCTGGTTCCTCCCTATGTAAAAAAAAAAAAAAAAAGGGGCAACGTACAAGACACATGGTGCAGTGTACAAGACACATGGTGCAGCGTACAAGACAGATGGTGCAGCATACAAGACAGATGGTGCAGCATACAAGACAGATGGTGCAGCATACAAGACATACGGTGCAGCGTACAAGACAGATGGTGCAGCATATAAGACACATGGTCCAGCATACAATACAGATTGTGCAGCATACAAGACATATGGTGCAACGTACAAGACAAATGGTGCAGTGTACAAGACACATGGTGAGCATACAAGACAGATGGAGCAGCATACATGACACATGGTGCAGCATTCGAGACACACGGTGCAGCAAGGCAAATCATGCTGCATACAAGCCAAATGGTGCAGCATACACGACAAATGGTGCAGCGTACAAGACAGATGGTTCAACCTACAAGACAAATGGTGCAGCGTACATGACATATGGTACAGCATACAAGACAGATGGTTCAGACCTACTCACATGTGTTGGTTATATAACAACATATTGCCACTGTGTAGCCTAGTCAGGGTAAACTGCAGGCAGGCATTTGTCAATCATGGATGTACATAGGCATGCATGCAGGTGTGAAGAAGGCAGGCAGCAAGGAGGTGGACCAGGTTGCAGCAACCGAGCAAGCGGCTGAGCCGCAGGTTCGGCGTCTGAGTCATGGATTGCTTGAAATCAGGCAAGAAAGGACCAGCAGCGATTCAAACCTTCGACTTTCAAACCTGCGCAACTACCTGCGGAATTCGAATCCTCCCTCTCCAGAGTGATGCCCTGATGCACAGGCTACCGGTTTATTTGCTAGCTGCTTTAGTGCGCCTTTAAGGTTTTCCTTGCTGGTCAGTGGATCTTGTGGGGGTTCTACCCTTTCACCGTCCAGGACGTTTTCTAAGGAGTTTGATTTGCTTCTTAAGATTTTTTTTAGTTACCTTGCTAGTGTTGGCTTTGGCCCTGTCCTGTTTTTTGTTGCATGCCGCGCTCTGGTCGTCTTTGCATAGCTTGCTGATCTGCATGGGTGACCTAGCGACATGTTACTAGGCTGCTGAGAGTATGTGCTGGTTTGCTAAAGGAGCACTTCAACCTCTACGTAGCTCGATTCTGAACCCCCCTCCGCCTACACCTCCGCGCATGAAGCGCTGCCTCTGAGCCCTTCCTGCCTGCCCGCTTCACAAGCCATAGCTGGAATGCCAAGACCCGTCTCCACCACCTGCTATTAACCCCAGCCACCACTTTCCCCCTACTTCAACCTCTACATAGCTCGATTCTGAACTCCCCTCCGCCTACACCTCCGCGCATGAAGCGCTGCCTCTGAGCCCTTCCTGCCTGCCCGCTTCACAAGCCATAGCTGGAATGCCAAGACCCGTCTCCACCACCTGCTATTAACCCCAGCCACCACTTTCCCCCTACTTCAACCTCTACATAGCTCGATTCTGAACTCCCCTCCGCCTACACCTCCGCGCATGAAGCGCTGCCTCTGAGCCCTTCCTGCCTGCCCGCTTCACAAGCCATAGCTGGAATGCCAAGACCCGTCTCCACCACCTGCTATTAACCCCAGCCACCACTTTCCCCCTACTTCAACCTCTACATAGCTCGATTCTGAACTCCCCTCCGCCTACACCTCCGCGCATGAAGCGCTGCCTCTGAGCCCTTCCTGCCTGCCCGCTTCACAAGCCATAGCTGGAATGCCAAGACCCGTCTCCACCACCTGCTATTAACCCCAGCCACCACTTTCCCCCTACTTCAACCTCTACATAGCTCGATTCTGAACTCCCCTCCGCCTACACCTCCGCGCATGAAGCGCTGCCTCTGAGCCCTTCCTGCCTGCCCGCTTCACAAGCCATAGCTGGAATGCCAAGACCCGTCTCCACCACCTGCTATTAACCCCAGCCACCACTTTCCCCCTACTTCAACCTCTACATAGCTCGATTCTGAACTCCCCTCCGCCTACACCTCCGCGCATGAAGCGCTGCCTCTGAGCCCTTCCTGCCTGCCCGCTTCACAAGCCATAGCTGGAATGCCAAGACCCGTCTCCACCACCTGCTATTAACCCCAGCCACCACTTTCCCCCTACTTCAACCTCTACATAGCTCGATTCTGAACTCCCCTCCGCCTACACCTCCGCGCATGAAGCGCTGCCTCTGAGCCCTTCCTGCCTGCCCGCTTCACAAGCCATAGCTGGAATGCCAAGACCCGTCTCCACCACCTGCTATTAACCCCAGCCACCACTTTCCCCCTACTTCAACCTCTACATAGCTCGATTCTGAACTCCACTCCGCCTACACCTCCGCGCATGAAGCGCTGCCTCTGAGCCCTTCCTGCCTGCCCGCTTCACAAGCCATAGCTGGAATGCCAAGACCCGTCTCCACCACCTGCTATTAACCCCAGCCACCACTTTCCCCCTACTTCAACCTCTACATAGCTCGATTCTGAACTCCCCTCCGCCTACACCTCCGCGCATGAAGCGCTGCCTCTGAGCCCTTCCTGCCTGCCCGCTTCACAAGCCATAGCTGGAATGCCAAGACCCGTCTCCACCACCTGCTATTAACCCCAGCCACCACTTTCCCCCTACTTCAACCTCTACATAGCTCGATTCTGAACTCCCCTCCGCCTACACCTCCGCGCATGAAGCGCTGCCTCTGAGCCCTTCCTGCCTGCCCGCTTCACAAGCCATAGCTGGAATGCCAAGACCCGTCTCCACCACCTGCTATTAACCCCAGCCACCACTTTCCCCCTACTTCAACCTCTACATAGCTCGATTCTGAACTCCACTCCGCCTACACCTCCGCGCATGAAGCGCTGCCTCTGAGCCCTTCCTGCCTGCCCGCTTCACAAGCCATAGCTGGAATGCCAAGACCCGTCTCCACCACCTGCTATTAACCCCAGCCACCACTTTCCCCCTACTTCAACCTCTACATAGCTCGATTCTGAACTCCACTCCGCCTACACCTCCGCGCATGAAGCGCTGCCTCTGAGCCCTTCCTGCCTGCCCGCTTCACAAGCCATAGCTGGAATGCCAAGACCCGTCTCCACCACCTGCTATTAACCCCAGCCACCACTTTCCCCCTACTTCAACCTCTACATAGCTCGATTCTGAACTCCCCTCCGCCTACACCTCCGCGCATGAAGCGCTGCCTCTGAGCCCTTCCTGCCTGCCCGCTTCACAAGCCATAGCTGGAATGCCAAGACCCGTCTCCACCACCTGCTATTAACCCCAGCCACCACTTTCCCCCTACTTCAACCTCTACATAGCTCGATTCTGAACTCCACTCCGCCTACACCTCCGCGCATGAAGCGCTGCCTCTGAGCCCTTCCTGCCTGCCCGCTTCACAAGCCATAGCTGGAATGCCAAGACCCGTCTCCACCACCTGCTATTAACCCCAGCCACCACTTTCCCCCTACTTCAACCTCTACATAGCTCGATTCTGAACTCCACTCCGCCTACACCTCCGCGCATGAAGCGCTGCCTCTGAGCCCTTCCTGCCTGCCCGCTTCACAAGCCATAGCTGGAATGCCAAGACCCGTCTCCACCACCTGCTATTAACCCCAGCCACCACTTTCCCCCTACTTCAACCTCTACATAGCTCGATTCTGAACTCCACTCCGCCTACACCTCCGCGCATGAAGCGCTGCCTCTGAGCCCTTCCTGCCTGCCCGCTTCACAAGCCATAGCTGGAATGCCAAGACCCGTCTCCACCACCTGCTATTAACCCCAGCCACCACTTTCCCCCTACTTCAACCTCTACATAGCTCGATTCTGAACTCCCCTCCGCCTACACCTCCGCGCATGAAGCGCTGCCTCTGAGCCCTTCCTGCCTGCCCGCTTCACAAGCCATAGCTGGAATGCCAAGACCCGTCTCCACCACCTGCTATTAACCCCAGCCACCACTTTCCCCCTACTTCAACCTCTACATAGCTCGATTCTGAACTCCCCTCCGCCTACACCTCCGCGCATGAAGCGCTGCCTCTGAGCCCTTCCTGCCTGCCCGCTTCACAAGCCATAGCTGGAATGCCAAGACCCGTCTCCACCACCTGCTATTAACCCCAGCCACCACTTTCCCCCTACTTCAACCTCTACATAGCTCGATTCTGAACTCCACTCCGCCTACACCTCCGCGCATGAAGCGCTGCCTCTGAGCCCTTCCTGCCTGCCCGCTTCACAAGCCATAGCTGGAATGCCAAGACCCGTCTCCACCACCTGCTATTAACCCCAGCCACCACTTTCCCCCTACTTCAACCTCTACATAGCTCGATTCTGAACTCCACTCCGCCTACACCTCCGCGCATGAAGCGCTGCCTCTGAGCCCTTCCTGCCTGCCCGCTTCACAAGCCATAGCTGGAATGCCAAGACCCGTCTCCACCACCTGCTATTAACCCCAGCCACCACTTTCCCCCTACTTCAACCTCTACATAGCTCGATTCTGAACTCCACTCCGCCTACACCTCCGCGCATGAAGCGCTGCCTCTGAGCCCTTCCTGCCTGCCCGCTTCACAAGCCATAGCTGGAATGCCAAGACCCGTCTCCACCACCTGCTATTAACCCCAGCCACCACTTTCCCCCTACTTCAACCTCTACATAGCTCGATTCTGAACTCCCCTCCGCCTACACCTCCGCGCATGAAGCGCTGCCTCTGAGCCCTTCCTGCCTGCCCGCTTCACAAGCCATAGCTGGAATGCCAAGACCCGTCTCCACCACCTGCTATTAACCCCAGCCACCACTTTCCCCCTACTTCAACCTCTACATAGCTCGATTCTGAACTCCCCTCCGCCTACACCTCCGCGCATGAAGCGCTGCCTCTGAGCCCTTCCTGCCTGCCCGCTTCACAAGCCATAGCTGGAATGCCAAGACCCGTCTCCACCACCTGCTATTAACCCCAGCCACCACTTTCCCCCTACTTCAACCTCTACATAGCTCGATTCTGAACTCCCCTCCGCCTACACCTCCGCGCATGAAGCGCTGCCTCTGAGCCCTTCCTGCCTGCCCGCTTCACAAGCCATAGCTGGAATGCCAAGACCCGTCTCCACCACCTGCTATTAACCCCAGCCACCACTTTCCCCCTACTTCAACCTCTACATAGCTCGATTCTGAACTCCCCTCCGCCTACACCTCCGCGCATGAAGCGCTGCCTCTGAGCCCTTCCTGCCTGCCCGCTTCACAAGCCATAGCTGGAATGCCAAGACCCGTCTCCACCACCTGCTATTAACCCCAGCCACCACTTTCCCCCTACTTCAACCTCTACATAGCTCGATTCTGAACTCCCCTCCGCCTACACCTCCGCGCATGAAGCGCTGCCTCTGAGCCCTTCCTGCCTGCCCGCTTCACAAGCCATAGCTGGAATGCCAAGACCCGTCTCCACCACCTGCTATTAACCCCAGCCACCACTTTCCCCCTACTTCAACCTCTACATAGCTCGATTCTGAACTCCCCTCCGCCTACACCTCCGCGCATGAAGCGCTGCCTCTGAGCCCTTCCTGCCTGCCCGCTTCACAAGCCATAGCTGGAATGCCAAGACCCGTCTCCACCACCTGCTATTAACCCCAGCCACCACTTTCCCCCTACTTCAACCTCTACATAGCTCGATTCTGAACTCCCCTCCGCCTACACCTCCGCGCATGAAGCGCTGCCTCTGAGCCCTTCCTGCCTGCCCGCTTCACAAGCCATAGCTGGAATGCCAAGACCCGTCTCCACCACCTGCTATTAACCCCAGCCACCACTTTCCCCCTACTTCAACCTCTACATAGCTCGATTCTGAACTCCCCTCCGCCTACACCTCCGCGCATGAAGCGCTGCCTCTGAGCCCTTCCTGCCTGCCCGCTTCACAAGCCATAGCTGGAATGCCAAGACCCGTCTCCACCACCTGCTATTAACCCCAGCCACCACTTTCCCCCTACTTCAACCTCTACATAGCTCGATTCTGAACTCCACTCCGCCTACACCTCCGCGCATGAAGCGCTGCCTCTGAGCCCTTCCTGCCTGCCCGCTTCACAAGCCATAGCTGGAATGCCAAGACCCGTCTCCACCACCTGCTATTAACCCCAGCCACCACTTTCCCCCTACTTCAACCTCTACATAGCTCGATTCTGAACTCCACTCCGCCTACACCTCCGCGCATGAAGCGCTGCCTCTGAGCCCTTCCTGCCTGCCCGCTTCACAAGCCATAGCTGGAATGCCAAGACCCGTCTCCACCACCTGCTATTAACCCCAGCCACCACTTTCCCCCTACTTCAACCTCTACATAGCTCGATTCTGAACTCCCCTCCGCCTACACCTCCGCGCATGAAGCGCTGCCTCTGAGCCCTTCCTGCCTGCCCGCTTCACAAGCCATAGCTGGAATGCCAAGACCCGTCTCCACCACCTGCTATTAACCCCAGCCACCACTTTCCCCCTACTTCAACCTCTACATAGCTCGATTCTGAACTCCCCTCCGCCTACACCTCCGCGCATGAAGCGCTGCCTCTGAGCCCTTCCTGCCTGCCCGCTTCACAAGCCATAGCTGGAATGCCAAGACCCGTCTCCACCACCTGCTATTAACCCCAGCCACCACTTTCCCCCTACTTCAACCTCTACATAGCTCGATTCTGAACTCCCCTCCGCCTACAACCTCCGCGCATGAACGCTGCCTCTGAGCCCTTCCTGCCTGCCCGCTTCACAAGCCATAGCTGGAATGCCAAGACCCGTCTCCACCACCTGCTATTAACCCCAGCCACCACTTTCCCCCTACTTCAACCTCTACTAGCTCGATTCTGAACTCCACTCCCTCCGCCTACACCTCCGCGCATGAAGCGCTGCCTCTGAGCCCTTCCTGCCTGCCCGCTTCACAAGCCAAGCTGAATCCAAGACCCGTCTCCACCACCTGCTATTAACCCCAGCCACCACTTTCCCCCTACTTCAACCTCTACATAGCTCGATTCTGAACTCCACTCCGCCTACACCTCCGCGCATGAAGCGCTGCCTCTGAGCCCTTCCTGCCTGCCCGCTTCACAAGCCATAGCTGGAATGCCAAGACCCGTCTCCACCACCTGCTATTAACCCCAGCCACCACTTTCCCCCTACTTCAACCTCTACATAGCTCGATTCTGAACTCCACTCCCGACACCTCCGCGCATGAAGCGCTGCCTCTGAGCCCTTCCTGCCTGCCCGCTTCACAAGCCATAGCTGGAATGCCAAGACCCTTCTCCACCACCTGCTATTAACCCCAGCCACCACTTTCCCCCTACTTCAACCTCTACATAGCTCGATTCTGAACTCCACTCCGCTACACCTCCGCGCATGAAGCGCTGCCTCTGAGCCCTTCCTGCCTGCCCGCTCACAAGCCATGCTGGAATGCCAGACCCGTCTCCCCCACCTGCTATTAACCCCAGCCACCACTTTCCCCCTACTTCAACCTCTACTAGCTCGATTCTGAACTCCACTCCGCCTACACCTCCGCGCATGAAGCGCTGCCTCTGAGCCCTTCCTGCTGCCCGCTTCACAAGCCATAGCTGGAATGCCAGACCCGTCTCCACCACCTGCTATTAACCCCAGCCACCACTTTCCCCCTACTTCAACCTCTACATAGCTCGATTCTGAACTCCACTCCGCCTACACCTCCGCGCATGAACGCTGCCTCTGACCCTTCCTGCCTGCCCGCTTCACAAGCCATAGCTGATGCCAAGACCCGTCTCCACCACCTGCTATTAACCCCAGCCACCACTTTCCCCCTACTTCAACCTCTACATAGCTCGATTCTGAACTCCACTCCGCCTACACCTCCGCGCATGAAGCTGCCTCTGAGCCCTTCCTGCCTGCCCGCTTAACAAGCCATAGCTGGAATGCCAAGACCCGTCTCCACCACCTGCTATTAACCCCAGCCACCACTTTCCCCCTACTTCAACCTCTACAAGCTCGATTCTGAACCCACTCCGCCTACACCTCCGCGCATGAAGCGCTGCCTCTGAGCCTTCCTGCCTGCCCCTTCACAAGCCATAGCTGGAATGCCAAGACCCGTCTCCACCACCCTATTAACCCAGCCACCACTTTCCCCCTACTTCAACCTCTACATAGCTCGATTCTGAACTCCACTCGCCTACACCTCCGCGCATGAAGCGCTGCCTCTGAGCCCTTCCTGCCTGCCCGCTTCACCATAGCTGGAATGCCAAGACCCGTCTCCACCACCTGCTATTAACCCCAGCCACCACTTTCCCCCTACTTCACCCTCTACATAGCTCGATTCTGAACTCCACTCCGCCTACACCTCCGCCATGAAGCGCTGCCTCTGAGCCCTTCCTGCCTGCCCGCTTCACAAGCCATAGCTGGAATGCCAAGACCCGTCTCCACCACCTGCTATTAACCCCAGCCACCACTTTCCCCCTACTTCAACCTCTACATAGCTCGATTCTGAACTCCACTCCGCCTACACCTCCGCGCATGAAGCGCTCCTCTGAGCCCTTCCTGCCTGCCCGCTTCACAAGCCATAGCTGGATGCCAAGACCCGTCTCCACCACCTGCTTTAACCCCCAGCCACCACTTTCCCCCTACTTCAACCTCTACATAGCTCGATTCTGACTCCCACTCCGCCTACACCTCCGCGCATGAAGCGCTGCCTCTGAGCCCTTCCTGCCTGCCCGCTTCACAAGCCATAGCTGGAAGCCAAGACCCGTCTCCACCACCTGCTTTAACCCAGCCACCACTTTCCCCCTACTTCAACCTCTACATAGCTCGATTCTGAACTCCACTCCGCCTACACCTCCGCGCATGAAGCGCTGCCTCTGAGCCCTTCCTGCCTGCCCGCTTCACAAGCCTAGCTGGAATGCCAAGACCCGTCTCCACCACCTGCTATTAACCCCAGCCACCACTTTCCCCCTACTTCAACCTCTACATAGCTCGATTCTGAACTCCACTCCGCTACACCTCCGCGCATGAAGCGCTGCCTCTAGCCCTTCCTGCCTGCCCGCTTCACAAGCCATAGCTGAATGCCAAGACCCGTCTCCACCACCTGCTATTAACCCCAGCCACCACTTTCCCCCTACTTCAACCTCCATAGCTCGATTCTGAACTCCACTCGCCTACACCTCCGCGCATGAAGCCTGCCTCTGAGCCCTTCCTGCCTGCCCGCTTCACAAGCCATAGCTGGAATGCCAAGACCTCTCCACCACCTGCTATTAACCCCACCACCACTTTCCCCCTACTTCAACCTCTACATAGCTCGATTCTGAACTCCACTCCTCCGCCTACACCTCCGCGCATGAAGCGCTGCCTCTGACCCTTCCTGCTGCCCGCTTCACAAGCCATAGCTGGAATGCCAGACCCGTCTCCACCACCTGCTATAACCCCAGCCACCACTTTCCCCCTACTTCAACCTCTACATAGCTCGATTCTGAACTCCACTCCGCCTACACCTCCGCGCATGAAGCGCTGCCTCTGAGCCCTTCCTGCCTGCCCGCTTCACAAGCCATAGCTGGAATGCCAAACCCGTCTCCACCACCTGCTATTAACCCCAGCCACCACTTTCCCCCTACTTCAACCTCTACATAGCTCGATTCTGAACTCCCACTCCGCCTACACCTCCGCGCATGAAGCGCTGCCTCTGAGCCCTTCCTGCCTGCCCGTTCACAAGCCATAGCTGGAATGCCAAGACCCTCTCCACCACCTGCTATTAACCCCAGCCACCTTTCCCCCTACTTCAACCTCTACATAGCTCGATTCTGAACTCCACTCCGCCTACACCTCCGCGCATGAAGCGCTGCCTCTGAGCCCTTCCTGCTGCCGCCTTCACAAGCCATAGCGGGAATGCCAAGACCCGTCTCCACCCCCTGCTATTAACCCCAGCCACCACTTTCCCCCTACTTCAACCTCTACTAGCTCGATTCTGAACTCCACTCCCGCCTACACCTCCGCGCATGAAGCGCTGCCTCTGAGCCCTTCCGCCTGCCCCTTCACAAGCCATAGCTGGAATGCCAAGACCCGTCTCCACCACCTGCTATTAACCCCAGCCACCACTTTCCCCCTACTTCAACCTCTACATAGCTCGATTCTGAACTCCACTCCCCGCCTACACCTCCGCGCATGAACGCTGCCTCTGACCCTTCCTGCCTGCCCGCTTCACAAGCCATAGCTGGAATGCCAAGACCCGTCTCCACCACCTGCTATTAACCCCAGCCACCATTTTCCCCTACTTCAACCTCTACATAGCTCGATTCTGAACTCCCTCCGCCTACACCTCCCGCATGAAGCGCTGCCTCTGAGCCCTTCCTGCCTGCCCGCTTCACAGCCATAGCTGGAATGCCAAGACCCGTCTCCACCACCTGCTATAACCCCAGCCACCACTTTCCCCCTACTTCAACCTCTATGCTCGATTCTGAACTCCCCCTCCGCCTACACCTCCGCGCATGAAGCGCTGCCTCTGAGCCCTTCCTGCCTGCCCGCTTCACAAGCCATAGCTGGAATGCCAGAACCCGTCTCCACCACCTGCTATTAACCCCAGCCACCACTTTCCCTCCTTCAACCTCTACATAGCTCGATTCTGAACTCCACTCCGCCTACACTCCGCGCATAGCGCTGCCTCTGAGCCCTTCCTGCCTGCCCGCTTCACAAGCCATACTGGAATGCCAAGACCCGTCTCCACCACCTGCTATTAACCCCAGCCACCACTTTCCCCCTACTTCAACCTCTACTATCTCGATTCTGAACTCCACTCCGCCTACACCTCCGCGCATGAAGCGCTGCCTCTGAGCCCTTCCTGCCTGCCCCTCTCAACAACCATAGCTGGAATGCCAAGACCCGTCTCCACCACCTGCTATTAACCCAGCC
>JACBWV010000247.1:155000-254161 GCA_013435795.1 Chlamydomonas sp. ICE-L | reverse complement strand
GAAGCTGCTGGTAGAGTCAAACAATTTTAGGGTTGTTAATATTGCACTGCTCCCCAGAATGATCGAATGCTATACCATGATAAGCTTTTATTAATCGTGTGATATAGCACAGTATATTTGATATCGTATTTTTTGTACAATTTCGACAGCGTACTATTTATCGTACTTGATAAAGCAGCAATAATATAGGTTTGATCCCCTGTTGAATTGAGTTGATTTGAGATGTAAAAGATGAGAAGTTGATCCATGAATCCAATAGCTACAAAAAAAATTGACAGCGTACTATTTATCGTACTTCGGGGGTTTAATACCTACGCCACCAAAACGGTGGTTGGGAGCTTGGTTTGTTTGTCCTCGACACACCCCTGATGTAATGGGTTTTTTTGCTTTGTGGGTGCTTTTTATTTTTGTTTAAAGCACAGAGTCTCATACACCCTTGCGGTGTCAAGTAGACTTTAGCATGAAATGTAATGTAATGTAATGTACTTGATAACCCTATACATGTTTGTGTTTGAGCAAGGTACATATGCATTAGGTACAAGCGTGTGAGGTACGCGGTATTAGGTATGTGTGCATGATGTACTTGTGCATAAGGTGCGTGTGCATGGGTTTCATGTGCATGAGGTACGTGCGCATGGGTTTCATGTGCATGTTATATGTGTGCATGAGGTACGTGCGCATGTGTTTCATGTGCATGATGTACTTGAGCATAAGACGCGCATGTGTGTCTAAGGAGTGTGATATATGTGGGCATGAGGTACGTGGGCATGTTATATGTGCGCATGTCTTTCATGTGCATGTTATACGTGTGCGTGATGTACTTGTACATAAGGTTTGTGTGCATAGGTTTCATGTGCATGAGGGACGTGGGCATGATGGACTTGACATTGCCATCCAGTCCCTACCATACATGTACCTTTCTCTAAAGGTGGACTTAAGCCCTAATTGTTCAAACCCTGAACCCTAGATGTGACCAATACATGAGTTAATTGGGTTAGCCAGAATGTAAACAAAAGCATGCTGACCAATTGTAATGTTTTCATGCCTTGGACATCGAGCGCTGTTGACAATTTAAGTTTAGGCCTAAAATCTTAGCCAAAATGCTGCAGATCACACCAATTTGTATGTGTGTTACAGTCCGGGGGTAGCCATAAAGGCTTATGAGACTTGCCCAACCTTGATATCAGGAGAAGCATAAGCAGAAACAAGCCCTGATGAACTGGGACCCAACAAAACACTTTTTACAAATTTGCATTTTTCTGACAGGAGATTCCAGTACTCTTTCCTCGCATCACGGAGCTGCTAGGCAACGTGGGTCCAGAGGCAGCAACAGGCAAACGTATGGACGAGGTATGTGGTACAGTCGGTGATACTGGCAAGTCAAATAGGTCCCGCATCCTGCATCCCCACGGTCAAATATGTTATGCATTGTGCATCCCCACAGTCAAATAATTCCTCATTCTGCATCCCCACAATTAAATATGTTGTGCATTGTGCATCCTCATAGTCAAATAGGTTCCGCATGTATGTATGTTACAGTCCAGGGGTAGGCCAAATAGGCTAAAGGGACTTGTCCAACCGTATAGGAAGGGCTCAAAAAGAACAAGCACTAATGAACTGAGCCCCAAACAATCGTTTAACCAACGGGGGCCCTAAGTTCGTGCTACAGTGATAATTTAATTCTACAATTTTATTAAATCATCATCTCAGCTGGGATGATAATTTAATTGTGCGATTATTATCGCATTTATTATTATTATTATCGCATTTATTACCGCATGCTGCATCCCCACAATAGTATTGTTGCTGAAGAGAAAAGCACTGCTGTTGACCTTCTGATTGAATCCAGTTTACTCATCAGCATCAACAAGCACCAAACCAGGGCCACTGTTTTTTTATTGATGACATGTTCTGCTGCCCTTTTTATTCCGATGACGTGTCGCCATTCCCCATTTGCAGATCGCACTAATGCGTATGTGTTTTACATTCGGGGGTAGCCATACAACAGTCCGGGGGTAGCCATACAGGCTAAAGGGACTTACCCAACCTCGATATCAGGAGGGGCTACAGCGAAAACAGACCCTGATGAACTGGGCCCCAACAACGCACTTTTTACAAATTTGCTTTTTTTTACAGGAGATTCCAGTTTGCTTACCTCCCAACGAGGAGCAGCTAGGCAATGTGGGTCAGGAGGCAGCAACAGGCACATGTCTGGGCGAGGTATGTGGTACATTCGGTGAATCAGTGATACTGGCAAGTCAAATAGGTTCTGCATTCTGCATCCCCACAGTCAAATAGGGCCTGCATGCTGTATCCCCACAGTCAAATCGGTTCTGCATTCTGTATCCTTACAGTCAAATAGGATCTTCATTCTGCATCCCAACAGAGAAATAGGTTCTGCATTCTGTATCCCCACAGTCAAATAGGTTCCACATTATGCATCCCTACAGTCAAATAGGTTCTGCGTTCTGCATCCCCACAGTCAGAAGGCAGCTGCAGGCACGCTTGTGGGCGAGGTATGTGGTACACTCTGTGAAACTGGCAAGTCAAATAGGTTTCGCATTCCGCATCCCCACTGTCAAATAGGTTTCGCACTCTGATTCCTCGCAGTCAAATAGGTTCTGTGTTTTGCATCCCCACAGTCAAATAGGTCCCGCATTCTGCATCCCCACAACAAGCATTGATGGTCCAGTGGGTGCCTCAAGTGCGTGCAAAGAACAGGCCTCTTTTGACCTTCAAACTATAACTGCAAAATTGAATTATCACTGTAGCACAAACTCAGGGCCCCCGTTGGTGAAGTGATTGTTTGGGGGTTAGTTCATCAATGCCTTTTATTTCTAGCCCTTCCTGTCATGGTGGGGCCAGTCCCTTTATCCTATTTGGCCTACCGCTGGTCTGTAACATACACACATTCTGCATCCCCACAATAAACATTACCGGCCACATGGGTCCCACATGGGCCTGTAAGGTATAGGTGTCTTTCTACCACTGTGTTTTTCTGGCTACAAGCAGCAGCTTCTTTGCAGCTCCCCTGGCTGTCTACCCCGCCAAAACTATAACAGCCTAGTGCACCTGTATGCTGTTATAACATAATCAGCTTTCTACCATTGTTTTCCTTCTTGGCTACGAGCAGCAGCTTCTATGCAGCTCCCTGAGCCAGCCACTGGGCTAAGCCCCAATATTTTGACTGTCGTGGACAGCGGATTATGTCAGCTTCCAGACACATTAGGTTGCGTTAGCTTGGGCTGAATAGCCAGGCAGGGAAGCTGTCTAGAAGCTACTGCTTGTATCTGAAAATAAAAACCCTGCTTTCTACCTCCAGATTGAATCCAGTTTACCAAGCAGCATCAACTAGCACCACTGCTTTTTTACCAAGCAGCATCAACCAGTACCACTGCTTTTTTACTGATGAAGTATTCTGATGAAGTATTCTGATGACGTTTTTCCCCCGCTGTTGTGTTGCCATTCCAACGCTGCATGGCAAAGCATGGCTCTGGTTTAAATAGTCAGAAATACCTCCCCAAACCCCCTAGGCTCCGCTCTCGGTGGGGTTCGGGGGGCAGCGCGTCGCACTAGGGTGACCCCGAGTTGCTCAATTTGCCACACATTGCACACAAAAAGTGTATCAAACCAGGGCTCCACTCCCGCAAAAAGTGTATCAAACCAGTGCCCCACTCCCGCAAAACACCAACACCATATCCATTACAGCCAACACCATAACCAACACCATAAGCAAAATTACAATCAAAACAAAATCAACAAATACTAACACCATCACCAACCGACACCAATGCCAACACGTATGATATCATGAAAGCTATCATAGGATATTATACAATATACTTGATGTCCTTTTATTTTGTTTATCATAATCAATAATGTACTCGACAGCCTTATACATGCTTGTGTGTACATACTCCTTAGACTGAGGCATCTAGCTCTGTCGATAATTAAAGTTAAGGCCTGAAACCTTAGCCGAAACGCTGCAGATCACACCAATGCGTATGTGTGTTACAGTCCGGGGGTAGCTATACAAGAGTCCGGGGGTAGCAATACAGGCTAAAGAGACTTGCCCAACCTCGATATCATGAGGAGCTACAGCAGAAACAAACCCTGATGAACTGGGCCCCAAAAACACACTTTTTACAAATCTGCCTTTTTTTCTGACAGGAGATTCCAGTACTCTTCCCTCGCACCGAGGAGCCGCTGGACATTGTGGGTCAGGAGGAAGCAACATGCAAACGTATGGGCGAGGTATGTGGTACAGTCGGTGATGCTGGCCTGTCAAAAAGGTTCTGCATTCTGCATCCCCACAGTCAAATAGGTTCTGCATTCTGCATCCTCACAGTCAAATAGGTTCTGCATTCTGCATCCACACAGTCAGGGCAGCAACAGGCATACGTATGGGCGAGTTATGTGGTACAGTCGGTGATACTGGCAAGTCAAAAATATTCTGCAATCTGCATCCCACCAGTCAAATAGGTTCTGCATTCTGCATCCCCACAGTCTGGGGCAGCACCAGGCACACGTATGGGCGAGGTGTGTGGTACATTCTGTGATACTGGCAGGTCAAAAAGGTTCCGCATTCTGCATCCCCACAATAGTATTGTTATTGAAGAGAAACACTGCTTCCTACATCCAGATTGAATCCAGTTTATTAATCAGCATCACACTAGGACACACTAGGTTGCGTTAGCTTGGGCAGACTAGCCAGACAGGGAAGCTGTCTAGACGCTACTGCTTGTAGCTGAAAATAAAACACAGTGTCCCACCCGTAAAGCGCCAACACAATATCCATATCCATATCAGCAATCACCTACCATAACCAACACCATAAGCAAAACTACAATCAACACAAAAACAAACTATACCAACACCATCACCGAGCAACGCCAACATCACCAACATCACTAACACCAGCACTTACATCACTAATACCAATACTAACATCGCCATCATCACCAACATCACTAACGCCAACACTAACATCACCAACATCACCAACTCCAACATCACCAACATCACCAAATCCACCAGCACCAACATCACCATAAGCACCAGCGCCAACAACAACATTACCAAAATCAACACCACCACCTACAACAACAACAACAGCAACAACAGCAACAACAGCACCACGAACAGCACCTACAACAGCACGAAAAACAGCACCCACAGCAGCACCACCAATATCACCACCAAAATCACCAACATCATCCCAGATTTCCATACCTGCGTGCATCGCTCTCACTCATTGACTTCCCAGGTATTATTTCAAAGCCAACCAATCCTTCTCATTCTCTGAACCTTGATTTGTTTCACATTGTTGCTATTTCCCACTCACAGATAAAATGGCGTACGAATCCTCAGCATGCTCTATGTCATCCAGGTCTGGCTGAGCTAATTTCTCCTCCTGAGCAAAATAAATTCATTACTAGGCGTGAGTTTGCTAGTGCTGGGGCCAAGCAGTCCTGCAAATTTTACTTTCCAGCTTAGGTCCATGTGCATATGTGTGTCTAAGGAGTGTGATTCTCACTTATCACTTCTCAATTCTCACTAGGTAGCCATAGAAGGAATTGACATGAGCCAAGCAGCACATGCTGCTTTTATGTGGTTGGTTTGGTTTGGTTTGGGTTAGGTTAGGTTGGTTTGGTATGGGTTGAGCTGGGTTGGGTTGGGTTGGGTTAAACTGGGCTGGGCTGGGCTGGGTTGGGTCGGGTTTAGGGTGGGTGGGGGGATCCATGGTCCAGTTTTGTATGTTCTCTGAGATGGTTTCACTATGAGCATGGAGTGTATATGTGAGTATAAGTATGGGGATGAGTATTGGGATGAGTATGTGGATGAGTTTGTGGATGCGGATGCGGATAAGGATAAGGATGAGGATGGGAATGAGGATGGGGATGAGGGTGGGGATGAGGATGGGGATGGGAATGGGGATGAGGATGAAGGTGAGGATGGGGATAGGAAGGAGGATTAAAATGCAGATGGGGATGAGGATGAGTATGGGGATTGGAAGGAGGATGCGGATGCGGATGTGGATGTGGATGTTTATGAGGATGGGGATGAGGGGGGGGATGAGCATGAGGATGAAGGTGTGGATGGGGATGAGGATGAGGATGGAGATCGGGATGGGGATTGGGATTGGAATGAGGACGAGTATGGGGATGAGTATGGGGATTGGGAGGGGGATAAGGATGGGGATAAGGATGTGGATGGGAAGGAGGACGAGGATGAATATGGAGATGAGCATGAGGATGAAGGTGTAGATGGGGATGAGGATGAGGATGGAGATCGGGATGGGGATTGGGATTGGAATGAGGACGACTATGGGGACGGGTATGGGGATTGGGAGGGGGATGAGGATTGGGATGAGGATATGGATGGGAAAGGGGATGCGGATGAGTATGGAGATGAGGATGCGGATGATGATGCGGATGAGGATGGAGATGAGGATGCGATGAGGATGGGAATGAGGATGAGTACGGGGATGAGTATGGGGATTGGGAGGGGGATGAGGATGGAAATGGGGGTGAGGGTGAGGATGTGGCTGTCGAAATTTGTCAACAATGCCCATGAGGCAAAAACCGTTTGCCCCCTTCCCTTGTGAAGGGAGATGAGTATGGGGATGCCGATGGAGATTGGGATGAGTATGGGGATGGGAATGGGGATGAGTATGGGGATGAATATGGGGATGAGTATTGGGATGAGTATGGGGATAAGTATGAGGTTTGGGAGGGGGATGAGGATGTGGATGGGAGTGGGGATGAGGATGAGGATGTGGAAATTCGTCAACTATGCCCAAGTGGCAGAGACTGCTTTATCCCTTCCCATCTCATGTTCAAGTTATAACATAATAATAGTACAACATACATATGTGGATACAAAGCGTACCCTGTCATACAAGTTAACTGCATGACCCCGTTCAAGTAAGCCACACGAAGACGAGGATAAGGATGAGGATAAAGATGAGGATACGGATGTGGACGAGGATGTGGATGTAGAAACTCCCTTCCCATGTATGGATACGAAGCGGATACAACCCGTCCTACAATAAGTGTTCAAATAACCTACTTTAGCCTGTTCAGCTAAACTGCATGACCCCGTTCAAGTAAGCCATATAAGCCTGTCTAAGTAACCTGCACGAGAACTGAAACCTGATTTACTGTAATTGAACATGATGCACTGCTTAGCCTTCCAAAGCTGTCTTTCACCACCTGTCTGATGATTTCACTGTTCACCATCACCATCACCATCACGAGGGTCAGATCGTTGACAACTCCATTGAGCTTACCACACATTAGCATGTTCAAGTAACATACTGGTACCAGGGTACAACATTTTGTCAAAATGGTCAGCGCTTAAAGCACACAAACGTCAAATTGGTCAGCGCTTTTTAGTGCATAAGCGCAAAAAATGCTCGCTGCGCCCACAGGGTATTAAAAAACTGCGCAAAACGCGCAGTGGGGCTCAAAAAGCGTGTGCAAAATCGCGCTGCCGCGCGCGCTTTGTAGTACCCTGACTGGTACATGATAACTAAGTCCGTATGTGTCATTCTACAAAGCACATCTCTCTCTTACCGCCTGCCTGATGATTTCACTGTTCACCATCTCCATCACGAGTTTCAGATCGATGCCAACTCCATTCAGCTTCTCCGTAATTTCTTTTAAGTTCCCTTGCATAAGCATGGAGGTGGCTTTGATCATGTACTTCTTGAACCCTTTACCCTTCACTTTGGAGGTCAGGTCCAAGACTTCCTGGAGCACGCCATTGCACATCTGCAGAGCGGCGCTGATGACGGCGGCAGCGGGTGACCTGGCATTCCTGTTGAAGGGAAAGGTGCATGCAGGAAGGGTATTGAAAGTAGGGTACTTCAAATGGCCAAATTGGCCAGCGCTTCAGCGCACTAGAAAACAGAAAAACTGCGCTTTGCAGTGCAAAAAGCTCAGAAATTACTTGCAGCGCCCACAAGGGGTTGCAAAAAACTGCGCTTAAAGCGCAGAGGGGGTCTAAAAGTCAGCGCTCAAAAGCGCGCGCTTTGAATTACCCTGATTGTAAGACCTTGGATCATGAGATGTCCCCTTGCATCAGGGTTATTTTGAAGGGAAATTGGCCATCCCCCTTTCATCGCAATATTGGTTCTGGAGCCAATTGCCCAGAATCCAGAAAGTGCAAAAATCACAGGGTTCCAAAATCCCTTGGAATTCATGTCAAAAAAAGCCAGGTCAGCCTGGCCAGGTCAGCTTCAGGCCAAATCCAGCACACAGGGCAGAGTCTCGAAACTATGGATTTCATCGCAGGGCCGACTCCAAAAAACGATGGGTTTTATCGCATAATGCAAAAATTTGCAGCTAAAAAAAACCTGCCTTGCATGAGAGTGCACCTGCCATGGACAGAAGGGCGATGTCCCACCAAGAAGCAGGGTGGTGGTGCATGAAATAAATGCTGGCCCTAGCTGGCATGAGCATGGAAGGGGCGTGGGCTGGCCTGCAGGTGGATTTTCTCATCAAATATTGAAAATAACACATGACACGTTTGATTGATTGATGAATGAATTATAATGGTAGATTTATAAACCTGCCCCCCCCCCCCCCCCCCCCCCCCCCCCCAATCATACTTACACACGCAGCATTCTGGGTTCCAGCACCCTCAGTGAATTGGCAATGATGTCCACTCTGGTGTTCAGGTGCGCTGCTGATTGCTCATTCTTGAGCGCAGTCTCATGAAGTTGTTGGATGTCATAAACAAGACTTATGCAAACTGCGATCTCTCCAGCAAATGCCATAGTTCCAGCCCTTCAGGGTTTAGGGATCTGCAATGTTTCAGGGGATGGGGGGTTAGGGGTGTGGTTTGACATGTCATAAACAAGCTGTATGCATGTTGAGATCTCTCCAGCAAAAGCAATAGTTCCAGCCCTTCAGGGTTTAGGGATCTGCAAGATTACAGCGGGTGGGGGGTTAGGGGTGTAGTTTTACATGTCATAAACAATCAATATGCATGTTCAATGAAGCAGAGTGTTTTTATTTAGCACGATTCATCGTCATTTTCACTAGTGTAATGTTTATTTGCAAATTTGGCCATACATCGACATATCCAGTCTGTTTAATGTTTATAGGATCATCCCTCTTTCTACAAATTTATTTTAACTCCACCGCCGGCTCTAACACCGCTGCCCTCTCCGACCCCCCCCCCCCCTCCTTCACCCAATCTCCCCCTCCTCCCTCTCCCTCACTTTCTCACTTTCACCCCCCCCCTCCTCATATTTCTCCTCCTGCTCCCTCCCCCTCTCCTTTTCCCCCCCTTCCCTCCCTACCTCGGGTGCCCTATCCCCCCCCCCCCCCCCCCCCCCCCCCTCATACCTCTGCCACCCGTCCTCTCAATCCTCCTCCTCCTCCCTCTCAACCTCTTCCAAATCCTTCTCCCCCCACACCCACCCACCCCACCCCACCCTCCGTCCCCTCCTTCGTGCGGTGCGTAGATCGCGTAATGGGAACTATTGCATCGTCAAGATTTATCGCTGATCTATGCGATAGTGGTCGATACTTACATCTTCGTTAGATCCTGCAAGTCTGCACTTCAATGATCCTAGCGTAACGACCACGTCGAATGATACCCTTCGCTGGCTGTTGACTTCTGCAACAGGAAGTCGATGTTGAATAGCTATAATCTGGTTAATCTCTCTGGCAAAGAACGCCGCCGTCCTGGTGGGAACTCTATCTGCTAGGTTAGTGCTGCACTAGCACAAATTATAGAGCGTCAAGATGAAAGACAGAATGGAAGCAATTTGGAAATTCGGCTGGGCCGGTAGAGTGGAGATATTTTGACTTTTAGTTGACGCGACCTGGAGCGGGGCATGAAAACACTTCAGATGGCACCGAAGGTGTCTACCTGTCTGAACCCGCGTGGGGACTAAACCCTTCTGCAGATTAAGCGGCGGTTAAATTAGGTGGGGAGGCCGTTAACCGGTGTTTGGTTGGTTCGCTGCAGCTTTGCACGATGGCCGAACTTAAGGCAGCGCGTGAAGGATTGATCGTGGAAGCAGGGGAATTTGGTAGAAAAGACTGGGATCGAGGCTTCCTTAGCATCGTTCCCGAAGTGGGATGCGCCGTTAGAAACGAGCCTGAGAACGAGGCCCCTGCGTATCTGATTCGGCCCGGCTCCAGGTTACACGAGAAAGATCACGGGAGCAAGAATTTGAATTGAGTGACATGCCGGCTGGCCCGGGCTGGCTTCATCAGATACGCTTGAGGTACGCTCGCGGCGCGTGGCAGCAGTTGGGCTTAACAATTTGAAGCATGGCACTGGTTTGAACCTTCCTGAAGCTTCGTTTGAATTCGCCTATTGCCCTGCGAGCCCGAACGAAGGAGCCATGAGTTTGAACCACGACGACACCGCCCCCCCTGGTTATCGAGTGCAAGCGAGTTCCCTATATGTGTGTTTCTTTACCATGGAAAGTGAGCTAGGAGGGCTGGAGGGAAAAGCGAGTTAACCTCTCATTTTTTGTGTATCCTTTTGCAGGGCAGCCATGATGCGTCCGTTCGGCCAATGTGCAGCAAGGCACTCAGAGAACGTGGTGGCTCGGGGTCCCAAGCTGTTGCTGTTTGGAATGCTGCTAGCTTGCTCCTGTATGGTTGCAACAGGTCAGTGTTACAGGGTGAAGGTGAACAGCAAAAGCAACATGTCAGTGTTACAGGGTGGGGGTGAAGAGCAAAAGCAACAGGTCAGTATTATAGGTTGGGTGATAACAGCACAAGCGAAACCTGCAGCAGCACCAACACCAGTATTAGCACCAGCACCAACACCAACATCTATACCAGCACCATATGCCCCAGCACCAACAGCAACACCAGCAACGGCAACACCGGCAACAAAGCAACAGCAGCAGCAACGCCAGAAGCATCACCAACACTAACGGCACCAGCAACTACAGCACCAGCAACAACAACAAATACATTTCCATCACCAATGTATAACATATTATCATACACCGTTAACACCACATGGGCGGTTTTCCGGGTGGTACTGTACAAATAAGGGCAGTTTAACACTGGTATAACACTTTGACTGGACAAGATGAGAAGATATTGCACAGTAGTAATGTACTTTACAAGACTGCATTGTAATTGACAAGTCTAGCCTGCGGTAGTCTAGACTGCACTGTACTGTACGTGTACAAAACGGTAATTGCGGTTTGGTGCAGTAAATAGAAAAAGAAAGAAAACACATGTTGAACAACTAAAACTATTGGAACAGTTTTTTTTCCTTCAGAAATCTTCTGCCTAGTTGGTAGCCACAATTGGCGACCCAAGCCTAATTCTAGGACGGTGCGGTAGCACCGTCTGTAGGGAGTAAGCCCGGCGCAAAGTTACGCCACTACCTTTAAGGGGATCCGGGGGGTGTAGGCCCCCGGGAGTTTTTTTGGGGGGGGGGCTTAGAAAACATGCATTTTGCACATGGATGACATAGCCAGCTACTCAGCTGTAGATGATGGAAGTATGGCAAGGAGAGATCTCCCAGGCGCTTGAGTCGAGCTCTGCAGCCATATCTAGGCCGACCCTGCCGTTAATAAGCGTTAATTCGTTACTTTGAGTCCTTTCAGTTGGGTCATCAAAGCGAATCATAGAAGCGAATCATCGGGATGCTCACCTCCTAATGGCCTTCATCTTCTTTCGTACTTTCTGGCTTGGGTAGTTGGTCCAGGGGTCACTTTCAGTCCTTTCTGACTAAGTAAATTCCACCAGGGGTAGGCCTGAGCTAGCTACCTGGGCTGGGCCTGTGCAACCCAGATGCATCCCAGGGCACAAATCACTCACCTGAGGGTCGCACTCATGGCGACCAAGGGCCCATTTCGCCCTAATTTCGCACACCTGAAGGTCGCGCGGGGATGCGACCGCGAGACGCAATGCGCGAACCAGTCGCACACAAAAAACGTAGTTTGATATCATTGCATCTGGAATGGCGAACAAGCCACCCTCATTGTTACGAAGCTGGTACAAGCGAAGAGGTCGCAATAAATCACAACATTGTCCAGGCTGCATCACTAGGCTACATCAGGGTACTTCAATTGACCAAATTGGCCAGCGCTTTAGCGCACTTGAAAAAATAAAAACTGCGCTTTGTGGTGCAAAAAGCGCAAAAATTGCTTGCTTCGCCCACAGGGGGTTGCAAAAAACTGCATGAAACGCGCAGTGGGGCTCAAAAAGGCAGCGCGCAAAAGCGCGCGCTTGGAAGTACCCTGGGCTACATAGCGATGTCCCGCTCAAATTCTTAAGGGTCAACCTCAGTTGCATCATGCTTGACCGCAGCAGCAGCCTTGCCCTTCTTGGTTGTGGCGCTAGCAATATTGCCCTTCTTAGGTTTTGGTTTTGGCTTTGACTGCAATGATTACTTCGGTGGTGGTGGTGCGTGCGATGACTTGATTTAGACTGCCATTACATATAACATGAATACTTGACTGCCATGACAAATAAAATTAATACATAACTGCCAACGCATGTAACATTTGTATAACTGCCATAACAGAAAGCACTCATACATATCTGCCAAAGCATATAGCATCAATACATAACTGCCATAACATATAACGTTCATACATAACTGTCAAAGCATATAGCATTAATACAAAACTGCCATAGCATGTAACGTTAATACATGAATGCTATAATATATAGCATTAATACATAAATGCCATAGTGTGTAACATTAATACATAAATGCCATAACATAAAGCATTGATACATAAATGCCATAGGAGATAACATGTATATATAAATGCTTTAACATATAGCATGAAAACATAAATGCCATAACATATAACATGAAAACATAAATGCCATAACATATAACATGAAAACATAACTGTCATTACACATGACATTAATATATAATATTTGCTCGGGTACACCTTACGCCAAGTGTGGCGACATTTTCCAAGGTCACCGCGTGAATGGATTGCGGCCACGACCAGCTCTCGTGGTTACCTCTCTTTATGTTATAATCTTGTGGTAGCCTCCAACTTGGTGCCTATTTCCACCAAGCCTATTTATAGTTTTAGATTTTCGATCCAAGCTTGGTGGTGATGTCGGTTGGTGCAGTGGTTGTAATACAACCATGTCCAAAGTGACCCCGAGTCTCATGATCTATCTCTGAAGTCCCTACATCTGTCTTCCTGCAGGAGTAGTTGTTGAGGCCGTAGGACCCCTCATGCTTGGCATCCCAGTTGGCGGCAGCACAACGTCCCTCAAGCCAGGCAGTGCACCATCAGGTTGGTCTATCACATAGCACAAGAAATTACCGAGTATATCAATCAAATTAAATGTATTGGTACATTGCATGGCTCCTCCCTCACATCGAGTCTGAACTGATGACTTCGTGCTCACCCAACCAGCTCCCTAGCCGTCTTCATGCTCACCCAACCAGCTCCCTTGCTGTCTTCATGCTCACCCAACCAGCTCCCCTGCTGTCTTCATGCTCACCCAACCAGCTCCCTTGCTGTCTTATGCTCACCCAACCAGCTCCCCTGCTGTCTTCATGCTCACCCAACCAGCTCCCTTGCTGTCGTCATGCTCACCCAACCAGCTCCCTTGCTGTCTTCATGCTCACCCAACCAGCTCCCTTGCTGTCTTCATGCTCACCCATCCAGCTCCCTTGCTGTCTTCATGCTCACCCATCTAGCTCCCTTGCTTCCTGCATAGTTTCCAAACCAGCTTTCCACCCCACTGCTCTCCTGCCTGATAATGAACGCAAACTTCCACTCAGGAAAAAAGGGCTCAATCTCCAGAATGTCTCTGGAGAGCCCTGCTATGTATGTGTTTATAGTCCAAGGAGAATCCAACAAAAAGGCGTCATATATAAGTAACCTGCTTTAAGATACCTGCCAACTTGAAAGGGACCTGCTTTAATATACCTGCCCACATTAAAGGGACCTGCCCACCTGAAAGGTACCTGCCCACTTAAAAGGGACCTGCCCACCTGAATTGTACCTGCTTTAAGATATCTGCCCACTTTAAAGGGACCTGCCCACTTTAAAGAGACCTGCCCACTCTAAAGGGACCTGCCCACCTGAAAGGTACCTGCGTTAAGATATCTGCCCACTTTAAAGGGACCTGCCCACTTGAAAGGTACCTGCTTAATAATACCTGCCCTCTTAGAAGGGACCTGCTTTTTGATACCTGCCCACTTGAAAGGACCTGCTTAAAAATACCTGCCCACTTGGTGGGGACCTGCTGAAAGATACCTGCCCACTTGAAAGGGACCTGCTTAAAAATACCTGCCCACTTGAAAGGGACCTGCTGAAAGATACCTGCCCTCTTAGAAGGGACCTGCTTAAGAGACCTGCCCACTTGAAAGGGACCTGCTTAAAGAGACCTGCCCACTTGAAAGGGACCTGCTTAATGATACCTGCCCACTTGAAAGGGACCTGCTTAAAGATACCTGCCCACTTGAAAGGGACCTGCTTAAAGATACCTGCCCACTTGAAAGGGACCTGCTTAAAGAGACCTGCCCACTTGAAAGGGACCTGCTTAAAGATACCTGCCCACCTAGAAAGGGACCTGCTACCTGCCCACCTAGAAAGGGACCTGCTTAAAGAGACCTGCCCACTTGAAAGGGACCTGCTTAAAGATACCTGCCCACTTGAAAGGGACCTGCTTAAAGATACCTGCCCACTTGAAAGGGACCTGCTTGAAGATACCTGCCCACTTGAAAGGGACCTGCTTAACAATACCTGCCCACTTGAAAGGGACCTGCTTAAAGATACCTGCCCACTTGAAAGGGACCTGCTTAAAGATACCTGCCCACCTAGAAAGGGACCTGCTTGAAGATACCTGCCCACTTGAAAGGGACCTGCTTTAGAGATGCCTGCCCACTTGAAAGGGACCTGCTTAAAGATACCTGCCCACTTGAAAGGGACCTGCTTAAAAATACCTGCCCACTTGAAAGGGACCTGCTTAAAGATACCTGCCCACCTAGAAAGGGACCTGCTTGAAGATACCTGCCCACTTGAAAAGGACCTGCTTAAAGATACCTGCCCACTTGAAAGGGACCTGCTTAAAGATACCTGCCCACTTGAAAGGGACCTGCTTAAAGATACCTGCCCACTTGAAAGGGACCTGCTTAAAGAGACCTGCCCACTTGAAAGGGACCTGCTTAAAGATACCTGCCCACCTAGAAAGGGACCTGCTTAAAGATACCTGCCCACTTGAAAGGGACCTGCTTAAAGATACCTGCCCACTTGAAAGGGACCTGCTTAAAGATACCTGCCCACTTGAAAGGGACCTGCTTAAAGAGACCTGCCCACCTAGAAAGGGACCTGCTTAAAGATACCTGCCCACTTTAAAAAGTCAAATAGCAAGAATGATAAATACTCACATAACTATTCCCCCAAAAAACCTTAAGCCAAGGCAGAGATAGCCCTGATTAAACCTTAAGCAAAGGTGGAGAGAGCCCTTATTAAATGTAGTTGGTATTTGGAGGTTTGCTACTCTCCATATACTCTCTAGAGAGTCTCTTGGGAGAAAGAGGGACAAGCAAAGTAATAAGAACGCCTGGTGGGGCGTAGTATGAAGGGAGCCTTGTCTTACAGCGGTAGGGAACGGGCTGCTACTTTACCTGGACAAAGCTACCATGGAGGTTGACAGCGACCGCGAACACTTAAGCGCACACGTGGGGATTCGAATCCGGCACCTACGTTGTTCAAGGAGCTCTGCCATAGAGCCATCCGTTGAATGGGGATTGGAGGGACAAGCAAGTATCCAAATAATATATGTAGACTCTCTGGGGACCATGTTTAATATATCATGGTACCTCGGCAACTCTCAGCCCTTCTACAATATACACTTAATTCGCTAGTTTCTCTATGCCTTGGTAGTTCGCTTTGCTTGTTGTCAAGCCTTTTAATTTGCTCCTTCGTACTATGTTTTGGAGGTTACCTCCTGGACCAGGTTCTGAGGGGTATGTTGCACAAACCCTCACTGTTATAAAACTGTCCAGCTGCCCCGACGCTGTTCAGTCTGGGCATTGGTTTTTGCTGAGTATGTAACCATATCCTCTCTCTCTCTCTGGTACCAACACTGACACTGACACTCACATGGACACTGATGCGCTCTTTTGTGTGCTTCCTGCAGACATGGCCAACATTCGCCACATGCTCAAAATGGAGGGAGGTGGGAACAATTCAACCATCAGGCGGTTGGCATCACGCACCTTGGCAGCTGATTATGATTATGCGGATTATTATGATTATGACAGTGGTTACTGCGAGGATGGCCAAGTAGAGACCAAAAATTTGTGCTGCCCCGATTGGAGCCCAGTGGAGGCCCCCAATGGGGGCCTAACTTGCTGTGCCAACGAGCAGTGTACATGGGCAGCTCAAGCCTGTGGCCCCGGCAGGTATGTGTGCTCATCAGGATGCTGCGCTGGCTCGGCTGCGCCTTGCTCTGACACGGTAAAGCCGGCTGCACCAGTAAATAACTTCTGTACAGCTGCAGGAAAGTGGGTTGTGGACTCAACTGGTCAAGGGTGTGTAGATGGTAAATATCCAGTGCCTAACCAAAAGGTGTGCTGTCCAGTGACTGCACCTTATGAGGGCACGGTGGATCAAAAAACTACATGCTGCGCGACCCGTGATTGTGGAGGGTGCTCTGATCCCAGCTTCCCCGTAACTGGGACCACTCTCTGCTGCCCTGTATCAACCGTTGAGGTTTTCGTTAAGGGGATGTGGTATTGTGCTGCAAAATCCAGCTACAATCAGCTCAAAACAACTCGTTGTTCCGGGAAAGAGGATGTCACTTACACTGATTATTACATTCCTAAGCAAGGCAACCTTTGTGCCATTGACGATTGGCAGATCATGGACAGTAAAGGCAACATGTGCCTGTCCACCTCGCTGAAGATCCAAAAGCGTAGGAGACTGTTTGATTTACCTTTCAAATTTCCAAAACCAACTCCAAGATTTTCCCCTACTATAAAACCAATCACTACAGTAATACCAAGTAGTGTGCCAATCAAGCTAACAAAGAGAGTCTCGGATTCTCAAAAGTTATCACGCATCATGACCACGCAAGTGAGAAAGGCATTGAAGGATGAGATCAAGGGATTTATTCAAGATGAGGTGATCGATCCGGCATTACAGACTGTTATGGATGCCTTGATCAACCAGGAGAAGGGTGGTAATGCTGAATGCTACTGTAGCGGAGGAGTCACCACCTTGCCTGACTGTAATAAGTACAACAACGCTGTTGTTGTCACACCGCTGAGGTGGCTGATGGTGCCAATGATGGCATTCGTTGCATTACTTATTGCACTCTGATCTATCCTAGTGGACTGTCTTAGCGTATGACCTATATATGCACAAGATCACTGGTGTTCAGATCAAGGGGTACAACTTCCCTTGAGGTGCCAAGGGGCTCTCTTGATGATGAGCTGAGTGGTAGGAGTACTTAGTAGTGAGACTTGTTGAGGAGAGGTACTTAGTAACATCCTAGTTGCCATGGGTTGGATTGATTAAACATTTCTGGTCAATCAGCCTATGTATAGGTATGTACCACCTCTAGCTAGAATAAATTAAACCACCTCTATCTCTATCTACATATGTATATATATATATATAGGTAGGTAGGTAGGGAACGGCAACATGGCCTCATATTATGCCGGCAGTCTGACTAGGCCAAAGTTACCATTTAAATACAACATCATATGATGCAATTTGTATGATATCATATGATAAATACTCACCTTTGGCCAGCATCATATGATATGCCGACCTCTAGGTATAGGTGGTTTAATTGTATTTGGAATTGTTTCATGGTTTTGTAGTCAACCTTGGATCTGCTCACCTTCTTCCCATTGCAAGAGATGGGCCCGTGCGATATTGTGATTACCATACATAATATTGTGCAGGCATATTGTGATTACCATACTTAGTATTGTGATGTTAGTGGTATGTAGCACTATGGAAACAGAACTGGGCGTTATGGCATGTTGTGAAAATTAACTCTGTTCATTACAGCCGGGCGAAGTTTTGCGTTATATGACGTGTTCGTTATGTTAAGAAGACGTCGTATATGTGTCACACGTTACCCCCCCCCCCCCCCCCCCCCCCCCCTCCCCCCCCTCCCCCCTAAACGAGGTAACCCTTGAGACGTTATATATATGTGACATGAAAACGTTACAGAGGCGTTGATGGGGCTAACGAGCGGTACTGATTTGTTACAAATACTGTTGATTCATAAGGTAGTATTCAATCGGCTCGCACCCAGCCGGGGGAGACTAGTGATGGGGGGGCGCGTGTGGTAGGAGCGCATGAGAGATATGTTAAAAAGGTTGGATCTAAGAACGCAAATGAACGAGATCATCTCACCGAGATGGTGTGCAAAATGGACGGCATCAGTTAGCGCCTACCCTACGTGTCTGATGGGTAGGTGCAAGAGCATCAACTCACATATTCTCTGGCGGGACAACATTCTGGCCCGTAGTCAAATATATATCGGCGCGTGGTTCTCACTAGGTGCCTATGCCTTTAGGCACGGTGCCTTGGGCACCTACTTAGGTGCTTCTCCGATGTTGACGGGGCTGCAACCTTGTCAACCTCGTTCTTCGCTTGGAATCTCCATACTTGCCTAAGCCTCCTAATGTGCCAGGAATAAATTAAGGACGAGACTGGACGAGATAAAGATTAAAAACGCGCGCGAGCGAGAACATATCGATCCAAGCTTGGTGACGCCTCGATAATCATAATGGGTACCTGGCGATTCGTTTCACGCCTCGAATCTGAATCGATCGATGAACCGATCGATTATCCTTCTGGATTACTATTGCAGCGGTCATGATCCTTCTCAATAGTTGTCAAATGTTTTGTAGCATATTCTGCTATGAGTACCTACTTACTGCACTACTTCTGAAACTCCCAGCCTCCCTCCTCTCACTTTCTCGCATTCTGCATATCAACTATTTCTAGACTATTTGCCCCATGCCCTGCCCGTGACTTCTAATGTGTTCAGGGTTTAGTTGCTTAGTGGTTTGAATGCCAGCGGTTGACCATAATTCAGATGCCACGTGTCCAGGCTGTCAAGACTATGTGTTAAATCCTATGCACGCCAGGGACACGCCCAGCCGACTCTACAACCTCATTGGCAAAACACGAGTCCGACCACAAACACACTGCGAAATCGTAATACGATATTGGATTAGGCAACAAGCGGCTTGTGTCCTGGGGGGGCCGAACGAATTCATTGCCATAAGTGTGGGGAATGAAGCCACATCAAGCTTGTATGCGGCTGACCAAACAAACTCAACCATACCTGTAATTGGTAACATTTCGTGTGCATCAACTGCTTGCAAATAAATCCCATCTACAAGACAGTTCAGACACGTTTAATACTGCTTCAAATTTAACAACCCTACAAAATGTCAATTGTCATTACTTCGTAGTAAACAAAGCTACATCCATCGATTCAATTAAATTAAATCCAAATCTATTGAATTCAAATGCATTCAATTCAAATCAATTAAATGCATTAAATTCAAGTCTATACAACACAATTTAGATTCTGATACAGTTTAATTAATTTATGTATGTATTTATTTATTATTTAATTAATTAATTAATTGATTAACTAATACCATTAAAATTAGTTAAATTGATAATTAATTTAAAATAATTTAATCAATGGTGTTATTAATTGATTAATTAATTAATACTTTTAAATTAATCAATAAATTTAACAGAATTTGATTAATTCAGTTAATCGTATAATTTATTAATTAATACAATTTCTTTAATTAATTATACAATCATGCAATATTTTTTTAATTGAATTCATATTATTTTAAACATTTTCATTCGCGACGCGCCTCCAGGCGCCCTTTATTTATATAGTCGGATGACCGACGAATGTTTTCACCCAACAGAATGTCACATAAAATGATTTTTTTTCTTCTGTGCACATGATTTTCATAAGTCCCCCTTGACTCCGTAAACCCGATGGCACATTTGGAGTCCAGTAGGGCACCAGGGAAATGTAATCATCATCATCACCAGTACAATGATGTTTTCAGCCAAGGCTGGCAGAGACCTCAGCGGGGCGGATAACCTCAGCAGGGCGGATTACCTCGGAGGGCAATATATCGCGTACGGATATCAGGTTTGCGGACTGTGGACGCGGCGTTTTCATGTGTCGTTTCCCTCCTGTCATGTGGACTCAATCTAGGGACCTGGAGCATGTCTACGATTTCCCCCTGGCAAATTCGCAAATCCGTACCTCTCGCAGCTCATTGCATATATATAGGGAGCGGCACGGTGACTATAGCTAGCTCCGGCTTACGCTATGGTGTCCTTAACTTCACGTCCTGTGAGTAACGGTTCTACACGGATGTAACAATTTCAATTTCAATTTCAATAGGGAGCGGCAGGTAGCCCTAACCGCGGCCAAAAGTAGGACTAATTGTCCTAATAGCTGGGTAAGTCCCAATAGCTGGGAGCTATCTTAGCCAAATGTAGCCATGGAAAATCTTACCATGAGAATGGGTAGATCGCGACAGGCTCCGGGTTTCCTTGCTATAAGAATGAAATCACGCTTCGCGAATGCGAAATTCGGATTCCTTGTGAAAAGCTATGCAAAATCGGTACCAAATAGCAACTCCAAGGACGAGATACCGACATTAATAGCTCGAAACCAGCTATGCGAGCACGGCAGGTAGCGCTACCCAGCTACCCCCCCCCCCCCCCCCCCCCCCCCCCCCCCCCGCCTGCCGCTCCCTATATATAGAGATCTAAATTTAGGCTGATATATCATATCTGATATGTTTAGGCAGGATTTGGGCTGGGTTTTTTACAATTAGGATTTTCACCTCAAAGAGTGGGTCTCCCTACGCTAGCCCTAGACTCAAAGGATGTGATGTGGAGCAGCTTTTCCTTGTCACAACCAGGGTACTTCAAATGGCCAAATTAGCCAGCGCTTTAGCGCACTTGAAAACAAAAAAACTGCGCTTTGTAGTTGAAAAAGCGCAAAATTTGCGTGCTGCGTCCACAGGGGTTTGCAAAAAACTGCGCTTAAAGCGCAGAGGGGGTCAAAAAGTCAGCGCTCAAAAGCGCAAAAGAGCGCGCTTTGAATTGCCCTGGTCACAACGAGGGAGTAGCGACCCTTAGTAATGAAACAAAAGCATACATCCGAATCTGCATTCATTTTCAAAATGAATGTTGGACACAGGCACAGTCCAACAAGGTGTTGTAGAGGTTGGATGGGCGTGGCAAATTTCATGTAAATCTGGAGCGGAAAGCAATATGTACATGGCCTGAACACAGCCTCACTAAACAAAAAGTACACACGGATTACACATGAAGTACACAGCCACACATATGAACACAAATACAAAAACTAATATAAATTCAGCAGAAGCCTAGTCCCCGGCTGGAGGCAGTGGTACTCAGCAGTAGACAGTACTGCCAGTACTACTCAGCACTTCAGCATTACCAATCCAAGACTAGTGCCAGGCTGGAGGTAGAAACAAGTCTCAGCAGTAGTCAAGTAGACAGTAACAAGTCTAGTCCCACCTTGGCATGTTACGGAACTAGCTTGCACTTGGACCAATTGTTTGGTTCAAGAAATATAACAACAAAAGTACAGTTTGGAGTCAGATAGTAAAAAGTGTGAAGGCACAAGTCAAAGGTCTAGGTTAGGGATTGGGCCCATTGTTTCTTTTTTGTGCTATGTATGCAGCTTCCAGCGAGCTCCATTAGCCAGCCACTGGGTAGAGCCCAAGGATTACACGTAGCCCAAGAGAGAAACAGTGATTGGGCCAAACCCGAAACCCGAATTCGTAAGAGTGCACATCTTCGAATCAGCAAAACTGCCTCTGGTAAGTTCATGAGGTACAAAAAACAACATGGGCCAGCTAGCACCAACATGGTCCAAGCTAGACCCAGTCTGCAAAACTACCTCTGGTAAGCTCATGAGGTACAAAAAACGTTTCCCTGCTGTTGGGCGAGATACATAGTGCAGCTTGTTGTCTGAGGCTGGGCAAGTCCCTGCTGCATACTTGGTTGAATTGCTGGCTTGGCTTGGCCCTGTTGCCTTCTTGGCTACCTTGGCAGAGCAGGCAAGCATTTTATTTGGGGAAGAGAGTCACCAAGCCTGATGTCACAGCCACTCTCCAGGCACGCTGCCATCCTTTTAGCCTACCCTCGGGCTGCAACAATGGAACATGCCCCCCCCCCCCCCCCCCCCCCCCCCCCCAACACACACCCATCATGTGTTGGCCACGGCTGATGGAACTCATCAAGCCTGAGGTCTCATCTCCTGCCGCCACCCCCACTCCCCCCCGGCACCGCCAACCCTTCCACCCCTGCCATCCCCCCCGCCCTGTCGACTCCCACCGGCCTCAGAGCCATGGTAGCTGCCACCACCACGAGGGTGACCATCACCACCGCCAGGGTGGCCACCACCACCAACAAGGTGACCACCACCACCACAAGGGTGACCACCACCACCACAAGGGTGACCACCACAACCACCATAAGGGTGACCACTACCACCACCAAGGTGACCACTACCTCCACCAGGGTGACCATCACCACCACCAGGGTGACCACCACCAAGGTGACCACCACCACCACCAAGGTGACCACTACCACCACCAGGGTGACCATCACCACCACCAGGGTGACCACCACCAAGGTGACCACCACCACCTCCAAGGTGACCACTACCACCACCAGGGTGACCACTACCACCACCAAGGTGACCATCACCTCCAGGGTGACCACTACCACCACCA
This sequence comes from Chlamydomonas sp. ICE-L, assembly GCA_013435795.1. Taxonomy (NCBI): domain Eukaryota; kingdom Viridiplantae; phylum Chlorophyta; class Chlorophyceae; order Chlamydomonadales; family Chlamydomonadaceae; genus Chlamydomonas; species Chlamydomonas sp. ICE-L. The sequence continues at coordinate 231,391 of JACBWV010000247.1, read as the reverse complement.
AGGTGACCATCACCTCCAGGGTGACCACTACCACCACCAAGGTGACCACCACCACCACCACCAGGGTGAGTTGTTGTCCAGATGGCTGCATAACTTGGCACGGAGGCCATGAACGCAGTGACCCCTCCGGGGTACAGCTGGCAGTTCGTTCTGTCCTCAATCTCCTACACACGAGAAGTTGGGGGTTTCATTTGAATTTGAATTACAAACGAGCAGGGGGTGGTGATGATGGTCATGTATGCGATGACGACCGCGGTACAGCTGATAGTCGTTCTTGTCCTCAGTCTCGTGCACATGGGAGGTTGGGGTTTGAATTTGAATTTGAATTTGAAACGAGCAAGGAGGCCATGAACGCAGTGACCCCTCCTTGGTATAGCTGATAGTCCTTGGTGTATTCAGTCTTCTGCACATGGGAGGTTGGTGTTTTAATTTGAATTTGAATAGAGTGCTAGTGATAACGACCGGGGTATAGCTGACAGTCTTTTGTGTCCTTCGTCTCCTACATATGACAGGTCCGGGTTATAGTTTAAAATTGAATTTGAAACGAGCAGGTGGTGGTGATGATGGTGATGTTTGTGATGACGATCACGGTACAGCTGATAGTCGTTCTTGTCCGCAGTCTTCTGCACATGGGAGGTTGGTGTTTTAATTTGAATTTGAATAGAGTGTTAGTGATGACGACCGGGGTATAGCTGACAGTCTTTTGTGTCCTTTGTCTCCTACACATGACAGGTTGGGGTTTGAGTTTGAAATTGAATGTGAAACGAGCAGGTGGTGCTGATGATGGTGATGTTTGTGATGACGATCGCACTACAGCTGATAGTTGTTCTTGTCCGCAGTCTTCTGCACATTGGAGGTCGGGGTTTGGATTTGAATTTAATTTGAATTTGAAACGTGTAAGGAGGCCATGAACACAGTGACCCTCCTGGGTATAGCTGATAGACCTTGGTGTATAGCTGATAGACCTTGGTGTATAGCTGATAGACCTTGGTGTATAGCTGATAGACCTTGGTGTATAGCTGATAGACCTTGGTGTATAGCTGATAGACCTTGGTGTATAGCTGATAGACCTTGTGTAATAGCTGATAGACCTTGGTGTATAGCTGATAGACCTTGGCTGTATAGCTGATAGACCTTGGTGTATAGCTGATAGACCTTGGTGTATAGCTGATAGACCTTGGTGTATAGCTGATAGACCTTGGTGTATAGCTGATAGACCTTGGTGTATAGCTGATAGACCTTGGTGTATAGCTGATAGACCTTGGTGTATAGCTGATAGACCTTGGTGTATAGCTGATAGACCTTGGTGTATAGCTGATAGACCTTGGTGTATAGCTGATAGACCTTGGTGTATAGCTGATAGACCTTGGTGTATAGCTGATAGACCTTGGTGTATAGCTGATAGACCTTGGTGTATAGCTGATAGACCTTGGTGTATAGCTGATAGACCTTGGTGTATAGCTGATAGACCTTGGTGTATAGCTGATAGACCTTGGTGTATAGCTGATAGACCTTGGTGTATAGCTGATAGACCTTGGTGTATAGCTGATAGACCTTGGTGTATAGCTGATAGACCTTGGTGTATAGCTGATAGACCTTGGTGTATAGCTGATAGACCTGGGTATAGCTGATAGATAGATAGATAGACCTGGGTATAGCTGATATACCTTGGTGTATTTAGTCTTCTGCACATGGGAGGTTGGTGTTTTAATTTGGATTTGGATGAGTGTTAGTGATGACGACCGGGGTACCGCTGACAGTCCTCTGTCCTCTGTCTTCTGCGCATGGGAGGTTGGGGTTTGAATTTGAATTTGAAACAAGCAGTGAGGCAATGAAAGCAGTGAACCCTCCGGGGTACAGCTGGCAGTTCTTTTTCTCATCAGTCATCGGCACAAGGGCAGTTGGGTTTAAATTTGAATTTGAAGCAAGTAGGGAGGCAATGATTGCATTGGCATGCATCGTTTCAAATTCAAATTCAAACCCTAACCTCCCATGTGCAAGAGATGAGGACAAAAATGAATATGAGCTGCACCTCGGTCGTCACCACAAACATCACCATCACCACTTGCTCGTTTCGAATTCAATTTCAAATGAAAGCATTGACCCCCCCGGGGTTCAGCTGGAAGCATTTGTTCTCCTCAGTCTCCTGCAAATGAGAGGTTGGGTTTAAATTTTAATTTGAAACGATGCATGTCAATGCATTCATGGCCTTCCTACTCGTTTCAAATTCAAATAAAACCCAACTTCCCTTGTGCAGAAGACTAAGGAGAACAAATGCTACCAGCTAAACCCCAGAGGGTTCAATGCTTTCATGGCCTTCCCGCTCGTTTCAAATTCAAATTAAAACCCAACTTCCCTTGTGCAGAAGACTAAGGAGAACAAATGCTACCAGCTAAACCCCAGAGGGGTCAATGCTTTCATGGCCTTCCCGCTCATTTCAAATTCAAATTAAAACCCAACCTCCCTTGTGCAGAAGACTAAGGAGAACAAATGCTACCAGCTAAACCCCAGAGGGGTCAATGCTTTCATGGCCTTCCCGCTCGTTTCAAATTCAAATTCAAACCCAACCTCCATTGTGCAGAAGACTAAGGAGAACAAATGCTACCAGCTAAACCCCGGAGGGGTCAATGCTTTCATGGCCTTCCCGCTCGTTTCAAACTCAAATTCAAACCCAACCTCCCTTGTGCAGAAGACTAAGGAGAACAAATGCTACCAGCTAAACCCCAGAGGGGTCAATGCTTTCATGGCCTTCCAGCTCGTTTCAAATTCAAATTCAAACCCAACCTCCCTTGTGCAGAAGACTAAGGAGAACAAATGCTACCAGCTAAACCCCGGAGGGGTCAATGCTTTCATGGCCTTCCTGCTCGTTTCAAATTCAAATTCAAGCCCAACCTCTCATGTGCAGAAGACTGAGGACAAAGAGGTCTGTCAGCTATATGCCGGTCGTCATCACAAACACTCGTTTCAAATTCAAATGCAAACCTCAACCACCCATGTGCAGGAGATTGAGGACACAAAGGACTACCAGCTGTACACTCCGGTTTGTACTGCTGGTAGTCCTTTGTGTATTCAGTCTTCTGCACATGGGTGGATGGGGGTTGAATTTGCATTTGAATTTGAAACAAGCAGGTGGTGGTGGTCATGGTAATGTTTGTGACGACGACCGGGGTATAGCAGTAATATTAGATTACATTTGTATTAAAGTACATTATTATCATAACAATCCAATTAGTATTATTAAATTACCTGGACCTTGGCAACCCAACAGATGTTGATCGCCTCCATCTTCGCACAAAGCTTTTCGACCCTCTGGATCTCCTCTTTGGTCTCGCCCACCTCCTCTTTCACCTCCACCAAACGAGCTTGCCACTGAGCTTGCAATTCAGCTTGCAATTTAGCTTGCAGCTTTTCGACCTTTTGCTTCTTCCTCGACTTTGAGCGAGCCGCACTTTCCCTGCGGGCACATACACACGCATTGTCTCAATCGGGAGCTTCTGCCCAACGTCTACCAGGGTACATGTGTGTGTGTGTGTTTTATTTTGAAAATGATAAGGTTGGAAGGCACATTTACACACACAAACAGTCCGACACATGAGCCAGCATATGCTTGCCCCTTTTCTTCTGCTTAGCCATTGAGCGCGCTGCACTTTGCCTGGGTACATCAATGGGGTGGTGGGGATTCAAGTAAAGCATGGTGTACAGTTACACACACAAACGCACACACTTGCCGAACACGCATCGTCTCAATCAGTATTTTCTGCTTCATTTTTGATCCTACCACACTTTGCCTGGGTAAATCATAAGTGTGTGTGTTGTATTGTATGTTTTTTTATGTTTGTTTTTCAAATGCTCAGGTTGTAAGACACATTTACACAAACAAACAAACACAAACACGCAGTGTCTAAATCGCGAGCTTCTGTTTTTTTTTATCGGGCCGCACCTTGCCTGGGTCGGTTGCCTGGGTTGGTTTGGCCCGCTTATGTTTGTGAGATTGTGTGTGGTTGCAGTGTATTTATTTATTTTATTATCATTGCCCTTGATTGCACCATGAGTACCACTGTTACCATACCAATCACAACTATTACCAATCTCTCCACCTCAGGGATCAGACGCAAAAACGTGGACAAACTCATCTCTAAGCTGCACAGAGCCTCCTGTACCAGCATTCTTGCCACACGTCGCATGAAGGAGTCCCTACCGCCTGGAGGGTGACACTTACTATGTCTGCCATGGTGACTTTACCAAGGTGCGGCGTACAGGAGGCTCCCCTTAACACCACGCCCCTCCAGTTTTATTTTTACCTGTAATTGTACCTGCTAGAAATAATGCCCTTTGCCTTCCTTGATGCATTTTTCTGCTAGTGCATTATAAATTAGTATCGTTATTATTATTAAAATTATTTGTATTATTACCTGTTCAAAATAATGCGCTTTGACTTCATGGGTGCATGTTTCTGCTAGTGCATTATACATATTATCATTATTGTTATTATTATTATTATTATTTGTATTATTACCAGTTTGCAATAATGCGCTTTGACTTCCTGGGTGCATGTTTCTAGCGCATTAAACAAATTATTATTATAATTATTATTATTATTATTATTATTATTATTATTGTTATTATTACCTGCCAGCAATAATGCGCTTTTCCTTCCTGGGTGCATGTTTCAGATAGTTCATTATATAAATTATTATTATTATTGTCGTATTATCATTGCTATTAGTTTTATTATTATTATTATTATTAGCAGTAGTAGTATTTTTATTTTTATTGTTATCATTCGTATGAGATATCATAATAATAATTATTATTATTATTACTAATACAGTAGCCAGAGTGGACATTGCCCCCCCCCCCCCCCCCCCCAGGCCCTGGGTTCTGGAATTCTGGTATGGGTAACACCGTAACAGAGCGGGTTCCGTCCTTGCATGTACCCCCCTACCCATGTGTATCGCACACATACCATTCCAAATCAACCCAAGCCAGACCCACAGCGTCCAAACATTTCTCGATCCCTCCTTGCACCTCAACCCACCCCATGTACATACTTTCTCTTCTCCCCCCTCCCTTCACCTCACATATCCCCTCCCAGGGAGGGCAACCCTCTACCCACCCGCTCCCACTTTCTCTTTCCCCAACCACCGGCACGCATGCGTAATCCCCTTCTCCCTACCTCATCCTTTTCACTCCAGCTTTGGGCCTAGATCATGCAGAAATACAAAGTGGATATAGAGCAGGCTGCGGATCCAACCTGCCAACAACTTGCGAAAGCCGACCCCGCTGGGGATACCGGGCGTGCGCAATCGAAATTCGCAAAGCGACATACCTGCAGCTTCTTCTTTGTGCCTAACATAGTTGGGTCTGCAGCTGCTCTTTTGACCAGGAAATTGCAGGCAGTCCTTTATCGCAACATGCTAAGCAATTGATGTATCAATGCCTAGTAGCATGTGTCAGAGTTCGGTGACCATATAATATATAATATATAATATATAATTAATCATTGCCTGAGTTCGGCCTGAGTTAAACTATCTCTGTCTAGTAGTATACGCTGACAGCATGAGCTTCAGCCTGCGCAGCCTAGCTGGCAGCATAATCTTCGCGCCTGTTTTGATTAGCCGCCATGGTAGCATATGCTAAACGTCGACGCTGGTTTTCATGGCCCCTTTCCTCGTCGTTCTGAAGAGCTCGCTTTGCACGCTGACTGGTGCCAAATTGTCTTTAGATGGCAAAACAAATAACGAACTCAAGGAAGGATTGATTTGCTATTGGAGCATGGTTAAAAAAAGCAGACCACAACAGCAAAACTATTGCAATCGGTCAGAATGAATTAACACTCTGTTTATGACGAGCGATCAGAGAACGAAAGAGCGCTGAGAACGAAAGAATTAGCGTAGAGAAAATTTTGAGCTTGGCAGTACGACTGGCAGTTGTACGTGTCCGCCCCCTGCCCCCCGCCCCCCTATGATACAAACAAACAAAACATTTCATGTATTTTTACATAAATATAGATGTCTGTATGTATGCCTTCGCAACAGAAAAGTACACATACCCCTTCCCTAGTCTAAATGTACCCACCCACCCACCCACCCACCCACCCACACCCACCCACAACCCTGTAGCTAAATACCCCCCCCCCCCAACACACACACACAACCCTATAGCTACATACCCCCCCCCCCCCCCCCCCCCCCCCCCACACACACACACACAACCCTATAGCTAAATACCCCCCCCCCCCCCCCCCCCCCCACGCACACGCACACACACAACCCCTGTAGCTACATACCCCCCCCCCCCCCCCCCACACACACACACACAACCCTATAGCTACATACCCCCCCCCCCCCCCTCCCCCCCCCCCTCACCCACAACCCTATAGCTACATACCCCCCCCCCCCCCCACACACACACAACCCTGTAGCTAAATACCCCCACCCCCCAACACACACACACACAACCCTATAGCTACATACCCCCCACACCCACACCCACACCCACACCCACACCCACACACCCACACACAACCCTGTAGCTAAATACCCCCCCCCCCCCCAACACACACACACAACCCTATAGCTACATACCCCCCCCCCCCCCCCCCCCCCACACACACACACAACCCTGTAGCTAAATACCCCCACCCCCCAACACACACACACCACACAACCCTATGGCTACATACCCCCCCCCCCCCCCCCCCCCCACACACACACAACCCTGTAGCTAAATACCCCCCCCCCCCCCCAACACACACACACAACCCTATAGCTACATACCCCCCCCCCCACCACCACCACCACCACACACACACACTTCCTCTCCCCCCACATCCCCCATGACTTATATGATCCCAAACATGCTCCTAAATCTTCTTGCTCCCCATACCCATCCCCTTGACTCACACTGTCTTTCTCCCCCCCCTCTCCCCCCGCGACCACACACACACACTTACTCCCTTTCTCCTTACCCTTAACTTCAGAAAGAGGGGATTTGGTGAAGGCTTCAACCTAAATTTAACCTACTAAGATCTTAGGACAGCTCAGAAACCAATCCCGCTGAGAAAATCTGACTTGCACAATTGAAAAGCTGCAAACCTGCGGCTTGTTCTTCTCACGCAGTGGCCCATTCAGCCGACACTTTTGTATGATCGGTACAACCAAATTCGAAGCGACAAATTTCACGATAGTTGATACAACTCAAAGAAAACGCGTACATGGGATGAGCGGTGTAAGAGCAAGAGCTTGCAGGGGGATTCAATGGCCATGACGATGTGAAGGAAGTCAATCAAACATCTGACAACTTGGGCACATGATGGTTCACTCAGTCAACTCTGGCGCACTCTCGCTATCGCAAAATTCGCAGCAACAGACTTCGGAAGGCAGTGGGAAGAGGTTGCAGACAAGGAATGAGGGGCGCAAGAACAATGGAATGGCCTCAGAGTTCTCAAGAAAGTCATATCACTGGCGATAATATGACTTCGCGCTGGGTCTGACGCCGAAGGTCTCCTGTCCTTGTTGTTCTGAAGAGCTCGCCTTTCTCGGTGATGAAGAGCTCGCCTTTCACGCTGGCTGGCTGTGCTCTCTGCTCTTATTAATTGGTCTAAATTTGGTTGGTCGTGCACTTGCATGGTGGCATCAAGAAGCAACAGATGAGTCTGAGCGCCCTAGTTGGTCTGAAGAGGCGCTCAGAACGAATGTGGAAAATGATGGATACAGATTTTCACACGAAATGAGCGTGCGCGAAATGCTTAGAGCGCATCTGCTCTGTCGCAATTTTAAAAATTTGCTGGGGGGGTGGGCCGTCAGTAAAGCTACGGTAGGTACCCTAAACCCTAAACCCGCTTCACGAAACATCCGATAGCCAGCTAGCGCCAGCTTGCGGGAATCCTGTATGTTAACATATATATAGATTTTTTGTATTATTATTATTATTATTATTATTATTATTATTATTATTATTATTATTATTATTATTATTTTTTTTTTTTTTTATTATTATTATTATTATTATTATTATTATTATTATTATTATTATTATTATTATTATATTATTATTTTATTGTTTTTTATATTAGTATTATTTGTACTATTACCTGTAGGCAATAATTCTCTTTGCCTCTCTGGGATCAATGCTTCTGCCAGGGCATTATACGTATTATCATTATTATAAGTAGTAGTATAATACTAATTATTATTACCTGGTATAAATACTGCGCTTTGACTTCCTGGGTGCATTATACGTATTATCATTATTATCATGTTATCATTTTTTAATTAATACCTAGTGGCAATTATGCGCTTTGCCTTCTTGGGACCAACGTTGGTATGTTCTGATGGATGGCTCAATGGTTGAGCTCCTAGAAAGAACGAAGAAGTTGCCGGGTTTGAATCCCCACGGGTGTGATTTAGTGTTCGCGGTCGCTGTCAACCGCCATGGTAGCCTTGCCCCGGTAAAGTAGTAGCCCGTTCCCTACCGCCGTCAGACGGGGCTCCCTTAAAACCACGCCCAACCAGGCGTTATCATTACATGTTAGCAATTATGCGCTTTGACTTCTTGGGGTCAATGTTTCTGCTACTGCATTACAAGTATTATCATTGTTATTATTATTATCATTATTTTATTATTACCTGTAGGCAATAATGCGCTTTGCCTTCTTGCGTGCATGTTTCTGCTAGTGCATTATACGTCTGATCATTGTTATTATTATTATGAGTATTATTATTTGTATTATTTATATTATTACCTGGTGTAAATAATGCGCTTTGCCTTCTTGCGTGCATCTTTCTGCTAGTGCATTATACGTCTGATCATTATTATTATTATTATTATTATTATTATTATTATTATTATTATTATTATTATTATTATTATTATTGTTATTATTATTATTATTATTATTATGAGTATTATTATTTGTATTATTTACATTATTACCTGGTGTAAATAATGCGCTTTGCCTTCTTGCGTGCATGTTTCCGCTAGTGCATTATGCGTATTATCATTTTTTATTATTAATATTTATTATGACCTGTAGGCAGTAATGTGTATTGCCTTCCTGCGTGCACGTTTCTGCTAGTCCATTATGCGTATTATCATGTTTTATTATCATTATTTATTATGACCTGTAGGCAGTAATGTGTATTGCCTTCCTGCGTGCATGTTTCTGCTAGTCCATTATACGTATTATCATAATTATCATGTTATACTTTTTTTATTTTTATTATTACCAGTTGGCCATTATGCGATCTGCCCTCTTTCGATCATTTTTGGGGTCATCGTGCGCATCCGGTGCTTTTTATCGTCCTCCTTTCCCCTTTGGCTTCGGCACAGGCACCAGATCTTGCGAAATCGCATCCAAACAGGTCAATAGGCAGTTGTTAGTTAGTTATTTAAATAGGCAAGACAGCCAGTTAGTTATTTAAATAGGCAAGACAGCCAGTTAGTTATTATTTAAATAGGCAAGACAGCCAGTTAGTTATTTAAATAGGCAAGACAGCCAGTTAGTTATTATTTAAATATGCAAGACAGCCAGTTAGTTATTTAAATAGGCAAGACAGCCAGTTAGTTATTTAAATAGGCAAGACAGCCAGTTAGTTATTTAAATAGGCAAGACAGCCAGTTAGTTATTTAAATAGGCAAGACAGCCAGTTAGTTATTTAAATAGGCAAGACAGCCCGTTAGTTATTGTTTCGTTGGTACGTTCTTTTGCCTGTCTATATGTCAGATTGCTAGTCCGGTGCTTTAGAGCATCCTCATTTCCCCTTTCCCTTCTCCTCCTCCATTGGCATGGGAACCAGACATTGCACAATCGCAGTTTGTGAGTATGAGTGTGTGTGAGTGTGTATGTGTGAGTGTGTGTGAAAGGGGGGGGGGGGGGGGGGGGGGGGGGGGAGAGGGTCATTGTCGGATACTGCCACAGCATCCTTTACTTTCACCTACCCTGGTCCACATCGCTTAGTAGTTGGTTTGTTGGTTAGGTAGTTAGGTAGTTAGGTAGTTAGGTAGTTGCTAATGCCACAGCATCCTCTACCTTCACCTGCTCCACATTGCTCAACTTTGCAGTTGGCAGGGGTGGTGGTGGTGGTGGTGGTGGTGGTGGTGGTTTGTGTGTGTGTTTTGGGGGCGAGCGGTTCCGGTGCTCTGCAGCGTCCTTCTTCCCCCTTTTGCTTACCTTTAATCCATCAGCATGTGCATCAGGTCTGGTGCAATTGCATTAAACAGGTCAATAGGCAGTTGTTAGTTAGTTATTCAAATAGGCAAGACAGCCAGTTAGTTATTGTTTGCTGGTAGGCTCTTTTGTCTGTCTGTCTGTGAAATTGTCAGTTTGTTTGTTTTCTAGAGCGTCCTCCTTTCCCCTTTTGCTTCACCTTATCACCTGGCATGGGCATCAGGTCTGGTGTGATCCCATGTAAACAGGTTGATAGGCAAGGCAGCCAGTTATTAGCTGGTTAGTTGGTTAGTTAGTTAGTTAGTTAGTTAGTTAGTTAGTTAGTTAGTTAGTTAGTTAGTTAGTTAGTTAGTTAGTTAGTTAGTTTGTTAGTTTGTTAGTTTGTTTGTTTGTTAGTTTGTTAGTTAGTTAGTTAGTTTGTTTGTTTGTTTGTTTGTTTGTTTGTTAGTTAGTTAGTTAGTTAGTTAGTTAGTTAGTTAGTTAGTTAGTTAGTTAGTTAGTTGGTTTCACCTTATCAATCGGCATGGGCAGCAGGTCTGATGTGATCCCATGTAAACAGGTTGATAGGCAAGGCAGCCAGTTATTAGTTAGTTTGTTAGTTTGTTAGGTGGTTACTTGGTTTCACCTTATCCATCGGCATGGGCACTAGGTCTGGTGCGATTGCATCTGAACAGGTACGTAGGCAAGACAGCCAGTTAGTACTTGGTTCGTTGGTTAGTTAGTAGGCTATTTTGTCTGTCTGTACGTCAGTTTGTGCTCTAGAGGGTCCTTCTTTACCCTTTGCTTCACCTCCTGCATCGGCATGGGCACCGGGCCTGGCGCAATCACATATAAAAAAGTTGGTATGGGTGGTTGTGGGGGTGGGGGTCGTAACAGGGTTGGTGGTGGGTGTGGTGGTGACCGTGCTGGTGGTGGTGCAGTGGTGGTGGTGGTGGCGGTGATGACAGGGTTGGTAGTGGTGGCGGTGGTGGTGGTGACGGTGGTGAAGTAGTGGCAGTGGTGAAGATGGTAGTGGTGGAGGTGGTGGTGGTGAAGATGGTGTTGTTGTTGGTGGAGTGGCAGTGGTCTGGTGAGTGAAAGGTTTGGGTGGCGGTGGTGGAGATGGTGGTGGTGATGGAGGTTTGGTCTGGTGAGTGAAAGGTTTGGGTGGCGGTGGTGAAGATGGTGGTGGTGGCGGTGGTGGTGGTGGTGGTGGTGACGGTGGTGGTGGTGGAGTGGCAGTGGTTTGGTTTGGTGGGTGACAGGGGTGGGTGGTGGAGGTGATGGTGGTGGTAACGGTGGTGGTGGTGGTGAAGATGGTGGTGGTAACGGTGGTGGTGGTGGTGAAGATGGTGGTGGTAACGGTGGTGGTGGAGGTGAAGATGGTGGTGGTAACGGTGGTGGTGGTGGTGAAGATGGTGGTGGTAACGGTGGTGGTGGTGGTGAAGATGGTGGTGGTAACAGTGGTGGTGGTGGTGTAGTGGAAGTGGTTTTGTTTTGTGAGAGACAAGATTGGGTGGCAGTGGTGGTGAAGTGCTAGTGGTTTGGTCTTGTCAGTGACAGGGCTGGGTGGGGGTGGTGAAGATGGTGGTGGTGGTAGAGTGGCAGTGGTTTGGTTTGGTAAGTGACAGGGTTGGGTGGGGGGTGGTGGTGAAGATGGTGGTGGTTACGGTGGTGGTGGTGGTGGTGACAGTGGTATCGACAGATGTATTGACAGTGGTGGTCGTGATGGTGGTGGAGTGGCAGTGTTTTGGTTTGGTAAGCGGACAGGGTTGGGTGGCGGTCATGAAGGTGGTGAAGATGGTGGTGGTTATGGTGGTGGTGGTGGTTGTAGGTGGTGGTGGTGGAATGGCAGTGGTTTGGTTTGGGGAATGACAGGGTTGGGTGGTGGAAGTAAAGATGGTGTTGCTGACTGTGGTGGTGGTGGTCGCGGTGGTTTGTTTTGGTGAGCGACAGTTTTGGGTGGAGATGGTGAAGATGGTGGTGGTGGCGATTGTGTTGGTGTTGGTGGTGGAGTGGTAGTGGTTTGGTTTGGTTTGGTGAGTGACAGGGTTGGGTGGCAGTGGTGAAGATGGTGGTGGAGGTGACAGGTTTGGTAGAGGTGGTGGTGGTGTTGGTGGTCTTGACAGGGTTGGTGGTGAGTGTGGTGGTGGTGGGTGTGGTGGTGGTGGTGTCGGGATTTGTGGCGGTGGTGGTGGTGTTGGTGGTGGTAGTGGTGGTAACAGGGTTTGTGGTGGGTTTGGTGTTGACAGTGGTGGTGGTGGTGGCGATGATAAGGTTTTTGTTGTTGGTGGTGGTGGTGACAGGTTGTTGTGGTGGTGGTGGCTGTGGTGGTAATGGTGGTGGAATGGCAGTGGTTTGGTTTGGTGAGTGACAGGGTTTGGTGACGGTGGTGAAGATGGTGGTGGTGGTGACAGGTTTGGTAGAGGTGGTGGTGGTGTTGGTGGTCTTGACAGGGTTGGTGGTGGGTGTGGTGGTGGTGGTATCAGGGTTTGTGGCGGTGGTGGTGGTGGCGGTGGTGGTGGCGGCGGTGGTGGTAACAGGGTTTGTGGTGGGTTTGGTGTTGACGGTGGTGGTGGTGGTGGCGATGATAGGGTTGTTGTTGTTGGTGGTGGTGACAGGTTGTTGTGGTGGTGGTGGCGGTGGTAATAGGGTTGGTAGTGGTGGTGGTGGTGGCTGTAGCGGTAATGGTGGTGGAATGGCAGTGGTTTGGTTTGGTGAGTGACAGGGTTGGTAGTGGTGGTGGTGGTGGTGGTGGCGATGATAGGGTTGGTAGAGGTGGTGGTGGTGGTGTCGGGGTTTGTGGCGGTGGTGTTGGTGGCGGTGGTGTTGGTGGTGGTAGTGGTGGTGGTGGTGTCGGGATTTGTGGCGGTGGTGGTGGTGGTGGTAGTGGTGGTAACAGGGTTTGTGGTGGGTTTGGTGTTGACGGTGGTGGTAGTGGTGGCGATGATAGGGTTGTTGGTGTTGGTGGTGGTGACAGTTTGTTGTGGTGGTGGTGGCAGTGGTAACAGGGTTGGTGGTGGTGGTGGCTGTGGTGGTAATGGTGGTGGAATGGCAGTGGTTTGGTTTGGTGAGTGACAGGGTTGGGTGGCGGTTGTGAAGGTGGTAGTGGAGGTGGGCAGTTTGGTTTGGTTTGGTTTGGTTTGGTTTGGTTTGGTTTGGTTTGGTTTGGTTTGGTTTGGTTTGGTTTGGTTTGGTTTGGTTTGGTTTGGTTTGGTTTGGTTTGGTTTGGTTTGGTTTGGTTTGGTTTGGCAACGCCAGATGGTGGGTCTAAAGGTGTGTGTGTGTGTGTGTGTGTGTGTGTGTGTGTGTGTGTGTGCGTGGTGCTGGTGGTGGTGGTGGTGGTAGTGGTGGCAGTGGTGGTACAAATAATATATTGTGTTGATGAACGCATGGTTGACACTGTGCCTTGTGGTGGTGGTGGTGTGTGTGTGCGTGTGGGTGGGTGGGTGGGGGGTGGGGGGTGGGGGGGGAAACGAACGATTATAGTAAGATTATAATGATTAAATTAGTATAAGCGTGATTGTAGTCGTATAAGAATGATAAGAGTGAGATAAGAATGATAAGAGTAAGGTGAATATGATTCAAGTAAGATAAGAATGATAAGAGTAAGATAATGATGATTAGAGTAAGGGAGGAAAGATAAAAAAACATGTCCAAGGCACATCTCAAGAGACGCATAAATTTGGGGAAATTAAGGGAGTGTGGGTTCGACATTGTCTGCGAGGTTCGAGCTGTCTTGGTGGTGGTGGTCGTGGTGGTGGTGGTGGTGGTGACAGTGGTGGTGGTGGCGGTGGTTGTGGTGGTGGTGACAGTGGTGGCGGTGGTGGTGGTGGTGACAGTGTCTGGGAGGTTCGAGCTGTCTTGGTGGTGGTGGTGCTCGTGGTGGTGGTTGTGGTGGTTACAGTGGTGGTGGTGGCAGTGGTTGTGGTGGTGACAGTGGTGGCGGTGGTGGTGACAGTGGTGGTAGTTCGACATTGTCTGCGAGGTTTGAGCTGTCCGAGGTTTGGAAGGGTGGAGAGTGGGTTTACAAGGGATGAGAGTTAGATCATGACAAACAAACACTTGGACGAATGGATGACCTTGGGGGCTCCCACCCCCCACTCCCCCAGAAGGGGGGGGCCGGGGCTTTATTTTCCCAGCTATGTATAGCCATCGCTAGTTTTGAGCCCGTTTTAAATTTAAATTATTTAAATTATTTAAATTTGAATTATTGCTATAAAAAAGCAACCCTTTTTAGTTTGCCCTGAATGGCTCTAAAAAGCTACAAAAAGCTATATAAAGCTATAAAAACGCGAAAACGCTTTTCCTGGAGACCTAAAACCAGAAAGCTGGAAAATCCACTTTCAGATTTGAAAAACATTACTGGCTGGGCCCAGCAAAAAAAATGATAAAGAGCCTAAAGGGGCTCAGTGGTGTGCTTTATTTCTTTCATACATACAATTATATTATCAATAGGTTTATGCTGGTTGCAGTGGTGGAGGGGTAGATGGGGGCAGGCCCCCCTAAATGGTTGCAGGGGTGGAGGGGGATGGCCCCCATAAATATGGCCAGAATTGAGATATCAACAGTAAGAGGAGACAAGAAAAAGAGATGAGTGATTCAAACAAATGAAGATTAAAAATGAACATTAAAAAATGAAGAGGAAAATGATTGAAACATGATTTACATACTTATTAAAAACGATTGAAATACATGAAGGGAAAAAAATAATTTGAAAATGAAGAGAAAAATGATGAAAAACAAGTGAAGAGAACACATTGATTTTTGTCACCCTCCCTCAACCCCACCCCACTACCTCCGCAGCCCACCCATGGTATGTAAGCATGTACGTATGTATGTTACAGTCCAGGGGTAGGCCAAATAGGCTAAAGGGACTCGCCCAACCGTATAGGAAGGGCTTACCAAGAAAAAGCCCTGATGAACTAAACCTCAAACAATCGTTTAACCGACTGGGGCCCTGAGTTCGTGCTACAGTGATAATTAAATTCTTCAATATAATAAACCATCATCTCAGCTGGGATGATTATTTAATTGTGCGATTAATATCACATTTGTTAAACATTATATTAAGTATTTCCATCCTCCAAAGGAATCAGGATTCATGACCAGCTTCATACTGGAGTTTTTATCTACCAATTCATGTTCAATGTTCAGTTATCAAAAATATTGTTTCTATCCTAAGCGTATAACGGACATTATAATATGAAATGCATTTCATCTTTGATTACTCCTCTACCGTCAACCATCATATCACAGCACCTGCAAATGCTACCAGAACTAGAGGTACTCCTTTCTGATTCAACATTTAAGTTGTGAGCTTGAAGACGTAGTCTTACTATGCATTTAATATCATCCCTATTGTTTAATAAATATGTGTGTTTCTCCCGGTGCACAAGACCGCCGATTTTGCCGCTTGTAGCGCATACACACCCGCCGCCATCCGCCCCACTCCCCTGTCCCACAAATAACACCCCAAATAACACCCCACAAATAACACCCCACAAATAATACCACAAATAACACCCCACAATAACAAAATTCTCAAACTCGCCCTCACCCCCACCCCACTACCCCCCGCAGCCCACCCATGCATGTTTCTCCCAGTGCACAAGACCGCCGATTTTGCCGCTTTTAGCGCAGCCCTCCCCCCCCTCCCCCCCCCCCCCCCCCCCCCCCCGCAGCCATTCGCCTCAGTCCTACCTCCCTTCCCACATTCCTCCCTCTCTTCACCCTCATCATATTTGAATTGCTTTTAATTTCATGTAATGTTGCGTTTTTTCATTCAATTTAATGCCATCAAATCGAATTGCGTTTACGTGAATTAAGTGCATCTAATTGATTTGAATTTTATGAATTTGAATTGGATTGAATTTAATTAACTTTGATGTAATTATATTGTATCGAATCTATGGCTGGATGCGTTGAACGTGGATTAATGTCTGAACGGGTCTAACCGCCGTTGGATGTATCGTAGTTGAACGCAGTAATAACGTTTCGTGGCTCAACGTGTAAATAGGTGTAACTGTCGTCGGATCAAACGTAGATTAATGTCTGATCGGGTCGTTCGTGGGTAAATGTAGAGAAGAGTCTAACCATCGTTGGATTTATCGTGGGTGAACGCAGTAACGTTACGTGGCACAACGTGTTAATGGGTGTAACTGCCGTCGGATCGAACGTGGATTAAGATTTGAACAGGTTGTTTGTGGGTAAATGTCGGGACGAGTCTAACCCAGGGTACTTCCAAGCGCGCGCTTTTGCGCACTGGCGCGCTGCCTTTTTGAGCCCCCCTGCGCGTTTCGCGCAGTTTTTTGCACCCCCCTGTGGGCGCAGCAAGCATTTTTGCGCTGTTTGCATTACAAAGCGCAGTTTTTTGTTTTTCAAGTGCGCTAAAGCGCTGGCCAATTTGATCAATGGAAGTACCCTGGTCTAACCATCGTTGGATTTATCGTGGGTGAAGGCACTAACGTTACGTGGCTGAAGGTGTGAACGGGTGTCGTCAGATCGAACGTAGATTAACGACTGAACGGGTTGTTCGTGGATTAACGTCTGGAGGGGTCTACCTGTTTTTTTATTTATCGTGGGTGAACGCTCTTACGTAACTTGGCTGAACGTGTCTAACCGTCGTTGGTCGGGTTGATTTTAGAGAATTTGTACACAGTACTGCATGAAACCTGGCATCGGGAATTTTTGTCCGACAGGGATTTGAACCCGCGATCTGCAGATCCAATTTTCGCATTTTTTTGCCAAGGGCAGTTGGCGTGGCTTGCCCCGGCCCACCACATGCACGGGCCTGGGAGGGTGAGCTCCGTGTGCTAATTATAGCACACGTGCCCTAGGGTAATGTTTCGTCCATTGTGATGCTTGCATGTTTCGCCTCGATTATTTGACGACAATTCTGCTCCCAAACCTATGCATGCGCACATGTTTGGAATGGTACAAATTTGAAATGTTGAACAATGTTACCAGTTTATTGTAGCTTATAAAAATTCTTCTTATTTGGGCTAAATTTAGCCCAAAGAACACACAAACACAAACTTACACGAACACACAAACACACAAACACACAAACACACAAACACACAAACACACAAACACACAAACACACAAACACACGAACACACGAACACACAAACACACAAACACACAAACACACAAACACACAAACACACAAACACACAAACACACAAACACACAAACACACAAACACACAAACACACAAACACACAAACACACAAACACACAAACACAAATTTAGCCCAAAGAACACAAACCTTAGCTCCTTTTCTTGAATTGCGATGCTAATATGAACTCTGGTGAGAATTTTATTGCATACGTAAGTCTTATAATTCAGAAAAAAAATAGAATGTTCAAGTTTTTAATGTTTTTCATGAAACCTGGAAGTGTTGTTTTGTGATTAATGTACTAAGTAATTAACTGACATTTTAATTGGTGTAATCCCTTCTTCCAAAAATCTGGTGATTTTTTTAATTCGGGTATCACCCAACTTACTTTTATGCCACCAACACACTGCAGGGCTCAAGACACCCTCTACAGAGAGACAGTTCCCCTCCCCCCCCCCCCCCCTACATCAGTGGACACCCCCAGTTCTGGTTTGGAATTTTGTAAAAAACTAAATGTGCCCCTTAACCCGCCCTTAAGTGAAAAAGAAACAAAACAAGGTAAACAGAAAAGTGCTGGCAAAACTGGAGCTTTTTTGAAAAAAAGGAAAACAGTGTGGTATTCAAAATTTGCTCAAAAAGTGCACTGGGAGGGTAAAAACAGAGTTCCGGTATTGCCAGCACAATTCAGGAAGGCCATTGTCATACCCTGGTTTGTTAGCTTAGGGTGCGTTTGAAGGGAGGGAGGGTGAGGAAGGAAGCTGGGAGTGAGGCGGATGGCACCGGAGGGGGCAGCGCTAAACGCGGCGAAATCGGCGGTCTTTTGGACCGGGAGAAATATGCATGGTTGGGCTGCGGGGGTAGTAGGGTAAGGGTGTGGGTGAGGGTGTGGGTGAGGGTGTGGGTGAGGGTGGGTGAGGGTGAGGATTTGAGGTGGGGGTGAGAGCGAGGGTGAGAATTTGAGTTATTTGTGGCTGAACTTATGTGGAAAGGGAGGTGGCAGCGGGGGGGGCTGCGCCGAAGGCGGCAAAATCAGCGGTCTTGTGTACTGGCATAAATATTCCTGGGTGGGCAGCAGGGGTAGTGGGGTGGGGGTGGGGGTGGGGGTGAGAATTTGTGTTATTTGTGGGAAGGAAGGTGGGAGTGGGGCGGATGGCGCCGGGGGGGGCTGCTCTAAACACGGCGAAATCAGCGGTCTTGTGGACCGGGAGAAACATGCATGGGTGGGCTGCGGGGGTAGTAGGGTGAGGGTGTGTGTGAGGGTGGGGGTGAGGGTGTTGGTGTGGGTGTGGGTGAGGATGGGGGTGAGTGGGTCCAGGGTGGGGGTTGAGGGTGATAATTTGAGGTTGGGGGTGAGGGTGAAGGGGTGAGGGTGGGGGTGAGGGGTGAGGGTGAGGGTGGAGGGTGAGTGTGAGGGTGAAGGGTGAGGGTGAGGGTGGTGAGGGTGAGTGTGAGATGAGGGTGAGCTTGAGGGTGAGTAATAGGGTGAGGATGAGGGTGAGGGGTGAGGGTGAGGGTGACGGGTTGAGGGGTGAGGGTGAGGGTGAGATGTGAGGGTGAGGGTGAGGAGTGAGTGAGGGGAGGTGAGGGTGAGGGTGAGGGTGAGGGTGGAGGGTTAGGGTGGAGGGTGAGGGTGAGGGTGTGAGGGTGGGTGTTGGGTGAGTGTGAGGTGGGGGTGAGGGTTGTTGGTGATGGGGTGTGGGTGAGGATGGGGGTGAGTGGGTCAGGGTTGTGGGGTGAGGGTGATATTTTGAGGTGGGGGTGAGGGTGAGGGTGAGGGGGAGGGTGAGGGGAGGGTGAGGGTGAGGGGTGAGGTGTGAGGGTGAGGGTGAGGGTGAGGGTGAGGGTGAGGGTGAGGGTGAGGGTGAGGGTGAGGGTGAGGGTGAGGGTGAGGGTGAGGGTTGAGGGTGAGGGTGGGTGAGGGTAGAGGTGAGGGTGAGGGTGAGGGTGAGGGTGTGAGTGTGGGTGTGGGGTGAGTGTGAGGGTGGGGGTGAGGGTGAGGGTGGGGTTGGGGGTGAGGGTGAGGGTGAGGGTGAGAATTTTGTGTTATGTGTGGTTGAATTTTTTTGGAAAGGGAGGTGGCAGCGGGGGGGGCTGCGCTGAACGCGGCAAAATCAGGGCTCTTGTGCACTGGAAGAAACATGCACGGGTGGGGCTGGTGGGTAGTGGGGGTAGGTTAGGGTTGTGTGGGTGCGGTGAGAGTGAGGGTGGGGGTGAGGGTGCGGGGTGATAATCGTTTTTATTTGTGGATGAAAATTTGTGGGGAGGGAGGTTGGGAGTGGGGAGGATGGCTGCGGGGGGGGGCTGCGCTAAAATCGGTAAAATCGGCGCTCTTGTGCACCGGGAGAAATGTGCATGGGTGGGCTGCCGGGTAGTGAGTGTGGGGGTGAGGGTGTTGGGATGGTGGGGTAGTGGGGGAGTGTGGGTGAGGTTGAGGGTGGGGGTGAGGGTTGAAGGTGGGGGGTGAGGTGGGGGTGAGTGTGAGGGTGGGGGTGAGTGTGAGGGTGGGGGTGAGTGTGAGGGTGGGGGTGAGGGTGGGGGTGAGGGTGGTGGTGGGGGGTGAGGGTGAGGATGAGGGTGAGGATTATAATTTGTGTTATTTGAGGTTGAACATTTGTGGGAAGGGAGGTGGGAGTGGGGCGGATGGCTGCGGGGGAGGCTGCGCTAAAAGTGGCATAAGTGGCGGTCTTGTGCACTGGAAGGAACATGCCTGGGTGGGCTGCGGGGGTAGTGGGGTGGGGGTGAGGGTGAGGGTGAGAGTGTGTGTTATTTGTGGGGAGGGATGTGGGAGTGGGGCGGATGGCGCCGGGGGGGCCGCGCTGAAGGCGGCAAAATTGGCGCTCTTGTGCACCGGGAGAAACATGCATGGGTGGGCTGGGTGGTTGGTTGTGGTGGGTTAGGGTGTGTGGGTGCAGTGAGAGTGAGGGTGGGGGTAGGGGTGAGGATGAGGATTATAATTCGTGTTATTGTTTGGGTGGGGGGTGAGAATTTTGGGGTGAGAGTTTGGATAATTTGGCCTTGGGTGAGGGTGAGAATTTGGGGGTGAGAATTTGGGGTGTGAATTTGGGATGGGGGTGAGGGTGAGGGTGGGAATTTGTATTGTTTGTGGATGAAAATTTGTGAGAAGGGAGATGGGAGCGGGGGGGGGCTGCGCTGGCCAACCTTGCATGTTTCTACCGGTGTGCAAGAGCGCCAAATTCCCACCCCCGAATTCTGACCCCCCCAAATTCCCACCCCCGAATTCCCATCCCCAAATTCTCACCCTTGATTGCCACCTTCAAATTCTCACCCCAAATTCCCACCCCAAATTCTCACCCCCAAATTCTCATCCCCAAATTCTCACCCCAAAATTCTCACCCCCAATTTCCACCACAAATTCTCACCTCCAAATTCTCACCCCCAAATTCTCATCCCCAAATTCTCACCCCCAAAGTCCCACCCCCAAATTCCCATCCCCAAATTCTCACCCTTGATTGCCACCCTCAAATTCTCACCCCCTATTCCCACCCCAAATTCTCACCCCCAAATTCTCACCTTGATTGCCACCCTCAAATTCTCACCCCCTATTCCCACCCCAAATTCTCACCCCCAATGCCCACCCCAAATTCTCACCCCCAAATTCTCACCCTGAAATTCTTACCTCAAAATTTACACCCCCAAATTCCCACCCCTCTATGAACGATAGATAAATTCTGGTATCTGTATATCTATAGGTACATAGATATTATATGCTCATGAGGCCCAGAAAACGCACACATAGAAAAAAAATATATATATATACATATATATATATATATATATATATTGATGAAGCCTAGCATAAGGCATCTGCCTGGCCTTCATCAAATTGATTTATGTTGGAAGCTGAAGTCGATCGCATTTTTTTGTTGAATCGGTGTGAGGGTGGGTGGGTTTGGGTGGGTGGGTGGGTGTGTATGTGGATGGGTGGGTGGGTGGGTGGGTGTGTTTGGGGGTGTTTGGGGGTAGGGGTACCGGCAAACTCACTTTGAGTAGGCGGGACTGCTGAGGCCCAGCATGAGGCATCTGCCTGGCCTTCATCAAAATGACTTCTTTTTTGTTGAATTGGTGTGTGTGTAGCTATGTGGCTGTATGGTGGGTGGGTGGGTGGGTGGGTGCGTATGTGGATGGGTGGTGGGTTGGGTGGTTGGGTTGGGTTGGGTTGGGTGGTTGGGTTGGTTGGGTTGGGTTGGGTTGGGTGGGTTGGGTTGGGTTGGGTTGGGTTGGGTTGGGTGGGTTGGGGGTTGGGGTTGGGTGGGGTTGGGGTTGGGGTGGGGGTAGAGGGGGTTGGGGGGTGGGTTGGGGGGGGTTGCGGGTTTGGGGGGGGGGGGGGGGCGGGGGTACAGGCGCGGGGTACAGGCATACTCACTGTGAGGAGGAAGGACTGCTGATGCCCAGCATACGGCATCTGCTGGGCCGTCATCGAATTGCTGTTTGGTAGAAAATTCAGCCAATATGCGATTGATGGCATCATCATCAAGCCCAAGTTTCACAATGTGGGCGTCGTGCCTGTCCTCCTGTGTGTGTGTGTGTGTTGGGTGTGTGGTGGTGGTGTGTATATGTATATCTAGACTAAAGTGCACGTTGTTGTCATCGTCGTGCCTGCCCTCCTGTGTGTGTGTGTGTTGGGGGTGTGGTGGTGGTGTTTATATGCATATCTAGACGAAAGTGCACGTTGTCGTCGTAGTCGTGCCTGCCCTCCTGTGTGTGTGTGTGTGTGTTGGGGGTGTGGTGGTGGTGTGTATATGTATATCTAGACGAAAGTGCACGTTGTCGTCGTTGTGCCTGTCCTCCTGTGTGTGTGTGTGTGTTGGGGGTGTGGTGGTGGTGTGTATATGTATATCTAGACGAAAGTGCACGTTGTCGTCGTTGTGCCTGTCCTCCTGTGTGTGTGTGTGTGTTGGGGGTGTGGTGGTGGTGTGTATATGTATATCTAGACGAAAGTGGCACGTTGTCGTCGTTGTGCCTGTCCTCCTGTGTGTGTGTGTGTGTTGGGGGTGTGGTGGTGGTGTGTATATGTATATCTAGACGAAAGTGCACGTTGTCGTCGTTGTGCCTGTCCTCCTGTGTGTGTGTGTGTGTGTTGGGTGTGTGGTGGTGGTGTGTATATGTATATCTAGACGAAAGTGCACGTTGTTGTCGTCGTCATGCCTGTCCTCCTGTGTGTGTGTGTGTGTGTTGGGTGTGTGGTGGTGGTGTTTATATGTATATCTAGACGAAAGTGCACGTTGTCGTTGTCGTGCCTGCCCTCCTGTGTGTGTGTGTGTTGGGTGTGTGGTGGTGGTGTGTATATGTATATCTAGACAAAAGTGCACATTGTGGTCGTAGTCGTGCCTGCCCTCCTGTGTGTGTGTGCTGGGGGTTTGGTGATCAGCACCGATCTCAAGATGCGATTGATGGCATCATCATCAAGACGAAGGTGCACACTGTCATCACTGTGCCTGTCCTCCTGTGTGTGTGGTGGTGTGTGTGTGTATTGAGGTTGTGGTGGTGGTGTGTATATGTATAACTAGACGAAGGTGCACGTTGTCGTCGTCGTGTTTGTCCACCTGTGTGTGTGGTGGTGTGGATGCGTGTATATTAGTGTGTGCGTGGTGGTGGTGGTGTGTGTATATTTGTGTGGGGGGGATGGTACTGTGTGTGTATTTTGTGTGGTGGTGGTGTGTTCGTGTGTATTTTTGTGTGTGTGTGGTGGTGGTGGTGGTGTAAGTGTGTAAATTTGTGTGTGTGTGGTGGTGGCGTGTATGTGGTAGTGTGTGTGTATGTGGTGGTGGTGTGTGGAGAGTATGTGTTGAGTTGTGTTGTGCTGTGCTGTAGTGTGTTGTGGTGTGCTGTGGGGTGTTATGTTGTGGTGGATGTGTGACGTGATGATAGTGTTATGAGGTATTGTGACTGTGTTATGATGGTAGGTGATCGTGTTTGTGATGTGTTGTGTGGTTGTGGGTCTATGTGGGGGTTTGTGTGGTGATGAGTTTGGGAGTGCTTGTGTGGTGCTGTGTTGTGAATAGATTGTGAGTGTTGGATGTTGATGTTGATGTGATGTGATGTGATGTGCGTGATGTGATTGTGATGATGTGAGGTGATGTGATGTGATGTGCTGTGCTGTGCTGTGTTGTGCTGTGTTTGCTGTGTTGGCTGTGTGCTATGTGGCTGTGTGTGCTGTGTTGTGCTGTGCTGTGTTGTGCTGTGGTGTGCTGTGGTGTGCTGTGTTGTGTTGCGTTGTGATATGTTGTGCTGTGCTGTGTTGTGTTGTGTTGTGTTGTGTTGTTTTGTGTTGTGTTGTGTTGTGTTGTGTTGTGTTGTGCTCTGTTGTGCTGTGATGTGCTGTGTTTAGCTGTGCTATGCTGTGTTGTGCTGTGTTGTGCTGTGTTGTACTGTGCTGTGTTGTGCTGTGTTGTGCTGTGTTGTGCTGTGTTGTACTGTGCTGTGTTGTGCTGTGTTGTGCTGTGTTGTGCTGTGTTGAGCTGTGTTGTGTTGTGCTGTGCTGTGTTGTGCTGTGTTGAGCTGTGTCGTGCTGCACTGTACTGTAGTGAGGTGGGTTGCCGTGTGTTCTGCTGTGCTTTGTTGTGGTGTGGTGTTGCGTGGAGTGGTGTAGTGCGTTGTGTTATGTTGTGTTGTGTTGTGTTATGTTATGTTGTGTCGTGTTGTGGTGTGGTCTGGTGTGGTGTGCTGTTGTGTGCTGTTGTGCATTGTGGTATGTTGTAGTGTGGTGTGTTGTTTTCTGTTGTGCTGTGTTGTGTTATGTTGTGGTGTGATGGGGTGTGGTGTTGTGTGGCGTGCTGTTGTGCGTTGTGTTATGGTGTGGTGTGGTGTGGTGTGGTGTGGTGTGGTGTGGTGTGGTGTGGTGTGTGTGGTGTGGTGGTGGTGTGGTGTGGTGTGGTGTGGTGTGGTGTGGTGTGGTGTGGTGTGGTGTGGTGTGGTGTGGTGTGGTGTGTTGTGGTGTGGTGTGGGTGTGTTGGTGTATTTGTTTGTGTTGTGGTGTGTTGTGGTGGTGGTGTGTTGTGTTGGGGTGTGGTGGTGGTGTGGTGTGGTGTGGTGTGGTGTGGTGTAATTTAATGTGGTGTGGTGTGGTGTGGTGTGGTGTGGTGTGGTGTGTCATGGTGTGCTGTGTTGCGGTGTGTTGTGGTGTGTGTGGTGTGTTATGTTGTGGTGGGGGGGGTGGGGTGCGGTGGTTTGTATGGTGTTGGGTGTTGGTGGGTGTAGGTGTGGTTAGGGTGAGTGTCTCTGAGAGAGACCTGGCTGGACCTCCTTAATGCTAAACACCCAGGACGACCATTCCTACCCTCAGCGCTTTATCCTCCATGCCCCCCCCCCCCCCCTCCCCTTCCGCAGCCAGGCCCCCACCCCCACGCCCGACATGTGGCAGCTCACCCACAGACGCAAGTCCCGGATTCACCAAGCTATAGGGCCCCGGCTGGAAGGGGGGGGGAGGGGGGGGGGGGGGGGGGGGGGGCATCCAGATATGGCTGCCAGACTGGCTCCCCTAGCCCACCGCCTCCAACAACAGCATGTACTCTTCAAAGTAATCAAGAACACCCACACCCATACCAACACCCGATACCCACCCACAGAACCACACCCCACCCACCCAAACTACACCCACCAACACCCAACACAATACACACCACCGCACCACACCACACCCACACAAACCACACCCACCAACACCCACCAGCATTGAGGGGGGCCTGTCAGGTCCAAAGGTTTGGCAAGCAGGGGGGGAGTTGTAGCGGTCAAAGCCATATCTGGCCTGTAGTGATCGCATGTGGGGTGCGGGGTCATAGCCCTCACCCCTGCCCCCGCCCCTGCCCCCCTGGTGGTAGGGGGCACTGTTGCCATTGCCATTATGAAAGTGCAAGCTGTCTTCATTGTGTCTGTCCACCTGTGTGTGTGGCGGTGGTGTGTGTGTGTGTTGGGGGTGTGTAATGGTGGTGTGTATATGTAAATTTAGACGAAGGTGCACGTTGTCGTCATCGTGCCTGTCCTCCAGTGTATGTGGTGGTGTGGATGCTTGTATATTCGTGTGTGTGTGGTGGTGTTGGTGTTTGCATGTTTGTGTGTGTAAGGTGGAGGTGGTGGTGTGTATATATGTGTGTGTGTGTGGTGGTGGTGTGTGTGTATTTGTGTGTGTGTGGTGGTAGTTTGTATGAGGTGGTGTGTGTGTATGTGGTGGTGGTGGTGTGTGGAGAGTATGTGTTGTGTTTTGGTGAGGTGAGGTGTGGTGTGTTGCAATGCAGGCGTGTTGTGGTGTGCTGTGCTGCAGTGTGTTGTGTTGTGGTGCGATGTGGTGTGGTATGGTGTGGTGTGGTATGGTATGGTATGTTGTGGTGTGAGTTGTTGTGTTGTGGTGTGTTGTGCTGTGCTGTGTTGCATTGTGTTGTGCTGTGTTGTGCTGTGCTGTGCTGTGCTACAGTGGTTTGCCGTGTGTTGTGCTG
Organism: Chlamydomonas sp. ICE-L; assembly: GCA_013435795.1. Lineage (NCBI taxonomy): Eukaryota > Viridiplantae > Chlorophyta > Chlorophyceae > Chlamydomonadales > Chlamydomonadaceae > Chlamydomonas > Chlamydomonas sp. ICE-L. The sequence goes on along the minus strand of JACBWV010000247.1, from coordinate 205,667 downwards.
TGCTGTGCTACAGTGGTTTGCCGTGTGCTGTGCTGTGCTACAGTGGTTTGCCGTGTGGTGTGCTGTGCTTTGTTGTCGTGTGGTGTGGCGTGGGGAGGTCAAGTGCATTGTGTTATGTTGTGTTGTGTTATGTGGTGTCGTATTGTGTTGTGTTGTGTTGTGGTGCGATGTTGTGTGTTGTGGTATGTTGTTGTGTGGTGTGGTGTGGTTGTGTTGTGGTGTGGTGTGGTGTGGTGTGGTGTGGTGTGGTGTGGTGTGGTGTGGTGTGGTGTGGTGTAGTGTTGTGTTGTGTTGTTGTTTTGTTTTGTGTGGTGTTGTGTGGTGTGATGTGCTGTGTTGTGTTGTGGTATGTTGTTGTGTGTTGTGTTGTGGTGTGTGGAGGATGTGGTGTGGTGTGTTGTGTTGCGGTGTTTTGTGCTGTGACGTGCTGTTTTGTGCTGTGCTGTGCTGTGCTGTGCTGTGCTGTGCTGTGCTGTGCTGTGCTGTGCTGTGCTGTGCTGTGCTGTGCTGTGCTGTGCTGTGCTGTGCTGTGCTGTGCTGTGCTGTGCTGTGCTGTGCTGTGCTGTGCTGGGTTTCCGTGTGTTGTGGTGTGCTTTGTTTTGTTGTGGTGTGGTGTGGTGTGGAGTGGCGTGGAGTGGTGTGGTGCATTTTGTTATGTCGTGTTGTGTTGTTTCGTGTCGTGTTGTGTTGTGGCGTGGCGTAGTGTGGTGTGGTGCAGTGTGCTGTTGTGTGTTGTTGTATGTTGCAGTGTGTTGTGTTGTGGTGTGGTGTGGTGTGGTGTGGTATGTTGTAGTGTGTTATGATGTGGTGTGTTGAGGATGTGGTCTGGTGTGGTGTGTGGCGTGGTGTGGTGTGGTGTGCTGTGCTGTTTTGTGTTGTGTTGTGGTGTGGTGTGGTGTGTGATGTTGTGTTGTGGTGTGGTGCGGTGTGGTGCGGTGGTGTGTATGATGGGTGTTGGTGGGTGTTGGTGGGTGTGTTTTGGGTGGATGTGGAGTAGTGCGGTGGTGTGTATGGTGTTGGGTGTTGGTGGGTGTGGGTGTGGTGTGGTAGTGTGTATGGTGCAGGGTGTTGGTGGGTGTGGGTATGGTTTGGGTGGATGTGGTGTAGTGCGGTGGTGTGTATGGTGTTGGGTGTTGGTGGGTGTTGGTGGGTGTGGGTGTGGTTTGGGTGGGTGTGGTGTGGTGCGGTGGTGTGTATGGTGCTGGGTGTTGGTGGGTGTGGGTGTGTTTTGGGTGGATGTGGTGTAGTGCGGTGGTGTGTATGGTGTTGGGTGTTGGTGGGTGTAGGTGCGCTTAGGATGGATGTGGTGTGGTGCGGTGGTGTGTATGGTGTTGGGTGTTGGTGGGTGTGGTTTGGGTTGGTGGGGTGTGGTGTTGTGTTGTAGGTGGGAATCAGGTGTTGGGTGTTGGTATGGGTGCGGGTGTCCTTGATAACTTACAAGAGTACATACCGTTGTTGGAGGCGGTGTGCTAGGGGAGCCAGGCTGGCACCCAGGTCGCGACCAGCCTGGATGGCCCCCCTCCAGCCGGGCCTCTGAGAGAGACCTGGCAGGACCCCCTTCATGCTAAGCACCCAGGACGGCGATCCCTACAGTCAGGGCTTTATCCCCCATGCACACAGCCCCCACCCTTATCCTACCTCAGCCAGGCCCCACCCCCACGCCCAACATGTGCCAGCTCACCCACAGACGCCGGTCCCGAATTCACCAAGCTATAGGGGCGGCCCGGCTGGAGGGGGGGGGGGGGGGGGGGGGGCATCCAGATATGGCTGCCAGACTGGCTCCCCTAGCCCACCGCCTCCAACAACGGCATGTACTCTTGAAAGTGATCAAGAACACCTACACCCATACCAACACCCGATACCCATCCACCCCACCCCACCCCACCCACCCACCCAAACCACACCCACCAACTCCCAACACCATACACACCACCACACCACACCACACCCACCCAACCCACACCCACCAACACCCACCAGCATTGAGGGGGGCCTGCCAGGTTCAAAGGTTTGGCAAGCAGGGGGGGAGTTGCAGCGGTCGAAGCCATATCTGGCCTGTGGTGATAGCATGTGGGGTGCGGGGTCATAGCCCCCACCCCTGCCCCTGCCCCCCTGGTGGTAGGGGGCACCGTTGCCATTGCCATTCTGAGTTGGGATCATCCGTGATCCTCCGCCCGCCCCCCTGCCACCAGCGCCACCGGGACCACTGCCACCATTGCCACGGTGTAAATACAGTGGATTGTAGGCGGGGGGGGCCTCTGGACCCTGCTGCTGCTGCTGCTGCTGCTGATGGTGCACATGTATTTTCTAAGGGCAGCACTCTAGCTGGCTGTAATCCCCCACCCTCTGTTGGAGAAGCTGATGCTGTGGCTTAGGCTGGTTCTGGAAGTGAGGTGGGTTACCGGAGGGGTCAGGGAAGTTGCTGTCGTAACCACAGCTGGTGTTCAACTCTTCTGAAATGGCTTTCGAGTAATTCACGTGGGAGATATCCATATTGACGCGTCCGTCGGAGGTGTTGCTTGCGGGGGGGGCGGTAACTGCGGCCAGGAGCTCCAGGTGGTGGGGAGGGGGGAGGGGTTCGTCCATCGTGGCGCCTCCGTACGGCGCCAGGGGGAGGCAGGGGTATACGTCCATCATCCTCGCCCGGGGTGCGCGAGGGGTATGGGGACTTCGTAGGGGCTTCGTGGCTGAAGGCTGCTGGGCGGCCTAGACCGAGTTGAGGAAGGGGGGGGGGGGGGGGAGCGGTTTTGTGGAGGTTTCGTAGCTGAAGGCTGGTGGGTGAGGTGGGGTGGGGACGGTTAAGTGGCGAAGTTAACCGCCAATACTTCAACCGGAACGCAATAAGGCCTACTAAGAGCAGGCTGAAGGCTGGGGGTCTAAAAACAAAAGCTGGAGTCGGGACAGACGACACAGAACAGCGCAGTGTAGCGACTCGGTTGCGGACTGAGGTCTTGGGTGGGAGAGGTGGAGGTGGAGGTGGAGGTGGAGGTTTTTGACCGGCGAAGTGTATCTTGCTTGGTTGCGTGGTTGACCAGACGAAAGATATTTCGAACGCGCAGAGAATGTTGGTGAGTGATGAGAGAGGAGGTGATGCAGATTGATGAAGGAAGAGGGAAGGAGTGACCTGAGTAAGGCAGGGGAATGTCACCTACGGCTTAGAACACGGTGGGTTTGATAGGAAGAAAGAGGAGGACGAGGGAAGGAAGAGGGAAGGAAGAGGCAAAGGAACTGAGGAGCAAAAGAGGAGTTGCGACTAATTCTTCGGAAATGTGGAAGTGGAAATATCGCACATTCGGGAGTTGGCGGATCGTTGCTAGAGAATTAGGCAGTGCTTCGGATGAATGGGGTCGCAGTATTGAAGGAAACGGGAGGGCCCAGGATGAAACAAGGAGATGCGATATGCAAAATAAGTCAGATGCCTCGGAGCGGTGCCTCAAATCCTTCGCCCGCAAAATTATAATGTGAGAATGCTGGCCGGGGCCATATCAATGAGTTTCGAATAGTCGAATTTCGAATATACTATTTAGTAGAATTTCGAATAGCACATCAGGCCGGGAGATTAACTTATCCAGATGGAAATAACTAATCCAGCTACCCCCCCCCCCCCCCCCCCCCCCCCCCCCCCCCCCCCCCCCCCCCCCCCCCCCCCCCCCCCCCCCCCCCTTGGAAATGTGCTCAAGCTAGAGCAAAATGCGCAAGAACTTGAAGATATGCGAAGTAGGGGGATGCTCCTTGTCGACTTGCGAGCAGCACTAGTCAGCAGGGGGCGTGGGCAGATGTAAGCTACATAATATGGACAGATGTTGCAAAATTCAGTGATCAAAAGTCAATTTGGCGCTTCTGCGCAGTGATCAAAAGTCAATCTGGCGGTTGAGTTCGAAACCAAAGAAACGGCTTCGTGTGCGTATAACTGACTAAACCGATTCAACTGCCTTATTAATAAGGAAACTGGCCATTTGTAACCCACCGAGGATGGAGAGCAGTAGCAGCAAACGCAAACGATTATCAAAATTCGAGCAAAAGCTTCTGCGCTGCTTGTGCGAAACGGAAGAAACGACTTCTCTCGCCTCACGACGGACGCAACCGATTCAACCGCCTTATCAATAGCAGCAGGAAGCGGAAATTTGTAACCCACCGAGCATGGAGAGCAGAAGCAGCAAACGGTGATCGAAATTCCGAAAATCAGGAATCCGAGCCAATGCTTCTGCGCTGCCTGTGCAGAGTTGGGGGTCCTCCTGCCCTGGTATGCAGACCATACGACGCCGTATTGCCGGCATATAGAACCTTGTCACAAGTCTTCTTCTTCTAAGGGGTGCTAGTAGCACAAGTCCTATGCATCGTCGCCAGCGACGCGGAAAATTGGCGGAGTGTGTTGGCAACGGAACGAAAGGTGGCAACGATGGAGCTGACAGAAGCGAGTTGGTTACGCGACCGTTGGCTGACGTGTCGGGCTTCCAGAAAAATTTCAGTCGGACAGACGGACAAATGCGTAACCCTGGGGGCTCCCGCCCCCTTGAAGAGGGGGCTCCGCCGACAACTCCCCCGGATGTGTGGAACCGGCTTGTTTTTTTGTTTTTTGTTTTTTTGTGTGGAACGGGCTTATTATGTTTCTGTTCTGTAGGTAGACAGGAAGCCCCCCTCACCACCACCACCACCACCACCACCACCCCAGGTGTGGATCGGGCTTATTTTGTTTTTGTTTTCCTGGTGCCCTACTGGACTCCAAATGTGCCCGCGGATTAATGGTGGTGAGGGGAACTTAAGAACATCACTACACATGTATGTGCCAAGCTGTGCAGTGAGAATTTCCCCCGTTTTGCTGAGTACTTAAAGCTACACATAGTAGTGATCTTATCATGCAAAAGGGCATGGTATGCTTTATTTACAAGCTGCAACAAGGAAAACAAAGTACCAAACTCACACACAACCACCAGGGTTGTTCCGGGAGACCGTATGTGCCTAATAAAATGGCGGTAATTAGGGTTGGCGGAAATCCCACTGACTGAAATTATTTTACGGCGGAAATGTCGAAACTGGGGGGCTCCATAAATTGGCTCAAGTTGAATATTGGCAGAATCATTTTAAATGGTTTCTTTCCATTCTAACCAGATTTATGTGTGAGTAAAAAAGAAACACAGAGCAGCCCAGAGTTGTTCACAACACAACCACCAGGGTACTTCAAAATATACTTTTGAGATATAAAAAGTGGTCTGCAAATCTGAGGAGGGCTGACCCCCCCCCCCCCCCCCCCCCCCCCCCCCCCCCCCCCCTTTTAAATATAAAAAAAGGCATGACTTATTAATGGATTATATATGGATTCTGGGTTTTCACGCTATGGCGAACAATATGGCATCCTCAGAATAATCAAACAGGATTGTGTGGTACGTACAGCCCTACTGTGATAGTGTGATAGTAAATAGGTATCGGCATATCATATAATTTAAACCCAAGGCGAGAATGATATCAAATGATATCATGCAAATAAATTGCATCGATCATATGATATCGTATATAAATGGTAACTTTGGTTTAGTCAGACTGCCGGCACCATATTATATCATATAATGACATGGTATCATATGCTATCATATTGCCTATCCATAATAGTATATACTGGTACATTTACGTTGTCACCGTCTAGGGATTGGCCCAATAGTGAGATTGGCTAAAGGGACTTGCCCAACCGTGGCAGGAGGGTCTAAAACGAAAAGTCACAGATGGCCACCCCAAACAATCGTTGTACGGACGGGGGCACTATACATATGTATCCTACAATGTCCTCTTATAATTTACCCCTCCTGGTAATCTAGAGCTGGCCTCGATCCTTCGAGGTTGGTCAAGTCCCTTTAGTCTACCCCTGCACTCAATAATGATAGCGCAGTGTGTGTGTGTGTGGTGTTGGTGTTGGTGTTGGTGTTGGTGTTGGTGTTGGTGGTGTTGGTGTTGGTGTTGGTGTTGGTGTTGGTGGGGTGGGTGGGGGTGGGTGGGGTGGGGTGGGGTGGGGTGGGGTGGGGTGGGGTGGGGTGGGGTGGGGGGGGGGGCACTAGACACACAGGCTACCCTACCAGAGTAATGTAAAGTAATATAGGGAAAGCAGATAAGCAGGAGGGACTTACATAGCCAAGCCACACCTCGAAAAAAACCAGCTCTGGATTATTGGGCCAAGTGAAAGAAACACTAGATAAGAAGAAGATAAAAGCAGCGCGTCAAGTCGGCGTAGATTACGAAAGCTGACCAAAGGGGGTCCTCGGACAACACCATGTGTGTGTGTGTGTGTGTGTGTGTGTGTGTGTGTGTGTGTGTGTGTGAGTGTGTGTGTGTGTGTGTGTGTGTGTGGTGGGCGGTGTGTGTGGGGGTGGGGGTGGGGGTACCCCCCAAGCCCACGGTTGTCAGCGGAGGGAGGGAGTGCGCGAAAAGATGGTAGCAAATTATAAGGTGCGGCGGGTACGATGCTGTGGGCTGAGCTGACGGCATGAAGATGGAGGGAGAATCGAAGTGGTGCTCTTGCTCCAAGTGGTTCCGGAGAAGAAGCAGAGAGGGGACGCAGAGAAGCGTGGCTTCAGGAGCTAGCGAAGCGGCGAAAATGCTAGAAAGCCAGAAGGCAAGGGCCAGAGGGCATGGGCCCACATGGGCCTCATTAGCATCCTGCCCCCCATATTACCGTTCCCTCACCTGTACCGCAAGATAAGATCGTGGAGGACCAGTGGCCACTGCACAAGTGGAGCCTAACCACTCTGACGGCCGGGGGCCTCGCCCCCCACCCCCCGCCCCCCGCTCCCCAGCAATCAAATTGCGGCAGCTCCAGTCATATCTCCTCTCCCGTTCTTGTTCAAGATGGCTTCTCTCATGAACACGAAGTCTTTCGCCCCTGTGGCCCGCGGGTAAGGGGCATCCTGCTCCTCGCGAATTTCTGGCCTGCTGATGCTCCTCACTCCTTGCGACTAATTGCTTTGTTCTTAATATCCCGTCGCAGATCATCCCGCAGGGTCCAGGCCGTTAGGTGCAGCGCAGGTAATTTTGGTGACAGGGCGATTGGGCTCTTGGCACGAATATTCTCCAGATCGCACCGTACTACTCCACGACGCTCTGCTGACCACGCCTGCTGGCGTTGTATTTACTATTTATTTACGATGCTCCTGCTACTTAGAAATGCAACTCGCAAACTCTTTGGAGGGTCGGATGGGGCTGAAGAACATACGGGGTGGTTGGCGGTAGTAGAGTCGGGGGTGCATGGAGGCTTCAGTGTAAGAGGTGAACAGCGGCAACTGATTCTACCTCCCCTGCTCCCCGAAGAAGGACCTCCCGTTGTCGTCTTCCTATCCGAATGTGTTTGGGAGTGTGTGTCACTGGACGTGGGATGATATGGGAGGATATACTTGGTGGGTGGTTAGCCCTGGTGGGCTCAGCGGTCAAATAATCTGATCCCCATGCCTTACTAATATATTCACAACCATATAAGATATACAGGCTACATCAGATGTGAAACAACGATTGTTCCTTTTGTCCAAGCAGTGTTGATTTCCTTGTTTGCACGCACAGGTGATTAGTGGTTTCTGTTTCGGAAGTTATGCTTGAGTGCATTGAGATAGCATTTTGAAAGCTCAACATGTTATCTAAACAACGGAAATCGATTTTTCGAAATCCCATTCTTTTTAACTCCAGGCACTGTAAATGTGAAGCAGCCTCAAAATGAAGGCTGATAGACTATGTAATAAAAACAACAGAAACCAATCATCAGAATCCTCACTCTGTTGAACTGCAGGCACTGTGACAGTGAAGCAGCCTTGCATTGACGGTGAACAGCCTTACTGCTGATAGACCATGTAATAAAAACAGCAGAATCCAATCTTAAAAGATGATCACACTGTTGAACTGCAGGCACTGTGACTGTGAAGCAGCCTTGCATTGACGGCGAAAAACCTTACGGCTGATAGACGATGTAATAAAAACAACAGAATCCAATCATCCCAATGATCTCTCTGTTTAACTGCAGACACTGTGACTGTGAAGGAGCCTCAAGGCTGATATACCATGTAACCAAAACAACAGATACCAAGTAACCGAATGATCACTCTCTTCAACTGTAGGCACTGTTAACGTCAAGCAGCCTAACAGTGACGGTGGACAGCCTGAAGGCTGATAGACCATGTTATCAAAACAATGGAAACCAATTAAGCGAATCATCACTCTCTTCAAGTGCAGGCACTGTAAATCTGAAGCAGCCTAACAGTGACGGTGGACAGCCTGAAGGCTGATAGACTATGTTATCAAAACAATGGGAACCAATTCACCGAATCTGCACCCTGTTGGACTGAAGGCACTCTGCATGTGAAGCAGCTGTAAAGTGATGGTGGACAGCTTGAAGGCTGATAGACCATGGTATCAAAACAATGGGAACCAATAACCCAAATCTGCACAATGTTGAACTGCAGGCACTGTTAATGTGAAGCGAAACCCTAACTTTGCCAAGCTGGTGGCTGGCTATCTGTTCCCTGAGGTATGTTCTCATTGCTAGATAGATGCTGTACATAGATAAATGCTTGTGCACTGCTGCACGTAGCTCGAAGTATAACCAGCAGCAAAACAGTTGTGAAGAGGGGCATAAATTGTTCAGGCACTGTTTATGATACATCTTTTAGCATTAGCCTTAGTATGACATACCGGTATGAAGCAGTATTTCAAGTTCAAATTCAAAGTTTTTCATTTACATGTAAATGTACAAGTTACGTTTTCGTTTTATGTTTCAACTTGGTTTGTGAAGTCTAGTTTTCAAATCGTTTTTCAATTTGAGCTGTTATCTGTTTTCAATTTGTGTAAAACATGCAACATTATTCGCAATGCCCTGTACAATATTTGTAAAACACGCAACAATATTTGTAATGCCATGAACAATATTTGTAATGCCAAAATCAATATTTGTAATACATGCGACATAACCCCTTGGCTCTGCAGATCAGTCAGCACGACTCAATAAAAATTATACTTTATTTTTATTTTTGTTGACATGCGACACAACCCCTTTCTCTGCAGATCGGCCGCCGCCGTACGGCCCACCAGGTCGCCAACCCCGATGCAAAGATTATCTCTTTGGGCATTGGAGACACCACCGAGCCCCTGCCCCCCACCATCGCCAAGGCCATGTCTGAGGCCTCCATTGGTCTGGGCACTAGCGAGGGATACGGAGGGTGGGTGGACAGGGGGTTGGGTGGGAATATATGGGATAGGTGGGGGGGGGGAATTGGAGACACCACCGAGCCCCTGCCCCCCACCATCGCCAAGGCCATGTCTGAGGCCTCCATTGGTCTGGGCACTAGCGAGGGATACGGAGGGTGGGTGGACAGGGGGTTGGGTGGGAATATATGGGATAGGTGGGGGGGGGGGGTATTGGAGACATCACCGAGCCCCTACCCCCCACCATCGCCAAGGCCATGTCCAAGGCCTCCATTGGTCTGGGGACTAGGGAGGGATTCGGAGGGTGGGTGGATAGGGATTGGGTGGGGATGGGTGGGAATATATGGGATAGGTGGGGGTATTGGAGACATCACTGCAGTCAATACCTTCAGGAGCCTCTTCACATTCCAATAGTTCAAATTTCAATTTTTCAAAACAATCAAATTCAAATTTTCAAACCTGTTTACAGGTATGGAGACAGCGAGGGCCAGACCCCTCTGCGTCAGGCTATTGCCAAGACCTTCTACAACGGCCTTGTCGATATGTCCGAGGTTTTTGTCTCTGACGGCTCCAAGTGCGACATCGCTCGATTGCAGATGATGTTTGGCAAGGACACCACGGTTGCTGCTCAGGTGTGTGGTGTGGTTGGGTGGTAATGGTGCTCAGGTGTGTGGTGTGGTTCGGTGATAGTGGTGGGCGGTGGTTAGGTGGGTGGTGTGGTGTGGTGATGATTGGGTGGAAGAGGTGGTGAGTTGTGGTATTTGTTAGGGCTTTGAGTGATTTCATGTGGGTGAGGATAGGGTATGTGGTGTAGCTGCTCATGTGTGTGATGTGGGTGGTAGTGGTGGTGAGGTGTGGTAGGATTAGGACATTGAGTAATTTCATGTGGTTATGAGCATAGGGTATGTGGTGTAGCTGCTCAGGTGTGTGGTGTGGGTGGTGGTGGTAGTGTATGGTGGGGTGAAGTGTGGTGGGGTTAGGGCATTGGGTGATTTCATGTGGTTGAGCATAGGGTATGTGGTGATGCTGCTCAGGTTTGTGGTGTGGGTGGTGGTGGTGGGGGTAGTGGGTGGTGGTGTGAGTGAGGTGTGGTGTGGTTAGGCATTGGGTGAGGATAGGGTGTTTGGTGTTGCTGCTCATGTGTGTGGTGGGTTAGGGCATTGGTTGGTTTCATGTGTGTAGGATGTTATAGGTTCAAGTGCATGGATGGGAATCTGCAGGTGATGTTAGGCAAGGACGCCCCTGTTGCTGCTCCATTGTGTGGTGGGTTGGGTTGGGGGAGAGGTGGTGGGATGGGTGAGTTGGGTTGGGGAAGAGGTGGTGGGGTGGGTGAGTTGGGTTGGGGAATAAGTGGTGGGGTGGGGTGGGTGAGAGAGGTTTGGAAAAGGACTCCGTCCTGGACCCTCTGGCTGGATGCTTCCTGTTTGACCTGGGGCAATTTCCCCCAACACTCTCTCCACCCCCACCCCAGTTCCCCTGAACACACCCCTCACCCCCACTCCACCCCAATTTCCCTCAACACACCCACACCCACCCTGATTCCCCTCAACACTCCCACCCCCACCCCAATTCCCCTCAACACACCTACCTCAGTGGCATACTCAAAACTCAAAGCTGCAACTGAAACACAAGTGCAGGATCCCTCTTACCCCGTCTACGTTGACACCTCCGTCATGATGGGTATGTCTGGCAACCACAACGGAACCGGCTTTGACGGAATTGAGTACATGGTCTGCAATGCTGACAACGGCTTCTTCCCTGACCTGAGCAAGGTGGGTGTTCGTTTCTGTGTGCTGGTATGCTTTATTGTCTTGTTCAGTTTACGTGTGTGTGGTATAGGTATGACTGGCGACCACAACGGAACCGGCTTTGACGAAATTGAGTACATGGTCTGCAATGTTGACAACGGCTTCTTCCCTTACCTGAACTGGGTGTTCAATTTGACGTGCTGGTATGCTACATGGTCTTGTTGGGTGTGTTTGTGTGGTGTTGTGTTTGTGACCTACTCTTTTTCTGCTCCCCCAACAATCCTGAACTGTGAACCCTGAATCTTGAACCCCTGTCCCTATACCTGTACCTGCAGACCGCCTGCGCCAACCTGATCTTCTTCCACACTCTCAGACAACCCTGAACTGTGAACCCCGAACCTTGAACCCCTGTGGATACACCTGCACACCATCTGCACCGACCTGATTTCCTTTCAATCTCTTAAACAACCCTGAACCCCTGTCCCTACATCTGCAGACCGCCCGCACGGACTTGATCTTCTTCTGCTCCCCCAACAACCCTACTGGTGCGGCTGCCACCCGGGCCCAGCTCACTGAGCTCGTTGCCTTTGCCAAGAAGAACGGATCCATCATCATCTACGACGCCGCCTACGCCCTGTACATCGAAAACCCCGACTGCCCCAAGTCCATCTACGAGATCCCCGGAGCTGAGGAGGTTGCCATCGAGACATGCTCTTTCTCCAAGTACGCTGGTTTCACTGGCGTGCGCCTGGGATGGACTGTGGTGCCCAAGGCTATGAAGTTCGCTGACGGTACCACCCTGCATGGTGACTGGAGCCGCATGATGAACACCACCTTCAATGGTATGTATGTATGCATGCATGTAAACTAGGAAAGGTCTTATCAATGGGAGCACTCCAGGATTGACTCATTTTTTATTTGGCTCACATTTTATGGTTCGCCGTGTATTGTTCTGCCCATTTAACTGTATGTATGTAGGTTGTTACCGTTTTATCAGTCCTTGCTGATACGTGCACCTTAGGAGCAAATCTGTTTTGTTCAATCTGTGTGTTGCACTGCCTTACCTTGCTTGCAACCTGGTGCCTGAATTTATGTATTTACCGGTACTCAGCATGCAAACGACACTACCAGGCCCTGCTGATACGACTACCTTAGGCGCATACCTGTTTTGTCCGTTCTACGTGTTGCACTGCCTTACCATGCCCGCGACCTGACACCTAAATTTATGTACATACCGGTACTCTGCATGCAAACGACACTACCAGGCCTTGCTAATACGAGCACCTTAGGCGCGTACCTGTTTTGTCCGTTCTACGTGTTGCACTGCCTTACCATGCCCGCAACCTGACACCTAAATTTATGCACATACCGGTACTCTGCATGCAAACGGCACTACCAGGCCTTGCTAATACGAGCACCTCAGGCGCATACCTGTTTTGTCCGTTCTGCGTGTTGCACTGCCTTACCATGCCTGCATCCTGACACCTAAATTTATGTATTTACCGGTACTATGCCTGCAATGACACAACCAGGCCTTGCTGATACGAGCACCTCGGGCGCATTACTGTATTGCTCATTCTGCTTGCACTGCCTTACCTTGCTTGCAACCTGACACCAGAATATTTGTTGTTACAGTCCAGGGTAGCCAAATAGGCTTAAGGGACTTGCCATGATGACCGTGATATCAGGAGGGTCTAAATGAAAAAGACACTAATGAATGAAACCTCAAACAATAGTCTACCAACGGGTCCCTGAGCTCGTGCTACAGTGATGATGTAATTATTATTATATTTAATTATCATTCTCATCTGTTCTCATACATTAATTTATCTTAATTCTACGACTCCAACCACAGGTGCATCCAACGTGGCCCAGGCTGGTGGCTTGGCCTGCCTGTCCGAGTCTGGCTACAAGGAGATGATGGAGTTGGTTAACTTCTACAAGGACAACGCCAAGATCCTTCGTACAGCTTTCCTTGAGATGGGATTCACCGTGAGTACCAGGCTTGTGTTGGTGGTGGTGGTAGCGGTTGCAGTGGGCACCCAATAGGGAGGCGGCAGCACACGGACCTAGTGGGTGGGTGGAGTGGGTGGGTAGGTGTGGTGGTGTAGATAAACTTCTACCAGGACAAAGCCAAGATCCTTTGCGCGATGGGGTTCACCGTGATTACCAGGCTTGTTGTTGTTGGTGGTGGTAGCGGTTGTAGTGGGCACCCAATAGGGAGGGGGCAGCACACGGAACTGGCGGGTGGGTGGATGGTGAGTGGGTACGTGTAAGTGGTGGCTGTGGTGGGGTCAACTTCTTCATAGACAATGCTAAGATCTTTGGCGCGGCTTTCATTGAGGTGGAATTCATGGCGATTACCAGGCTTGTTCGAGTGTATTTCAAAATCTACACTTACATACACGCAGACCCACAAACACTCCCTAACCCCCCACACACCCACACCCGCTAACACCAGAGACGTAAATGCTTTCAAAATCTACTTAGCATGAGCCCAAAGCCGAAGCTATGTCTTATGAGCCCAAAGCTACGTTTCCAAGGCTACAGACCCCCCCCCCCCCCCCCCCACACACACACACACACAAAATCTGTGCTAGAGGCTTGAAGCGTAATGTTTTGAACAACCATGCGCAGTACCCTTGTTTAAGGCTATATTTTGGTCTTGTGGTCGCTTTCTTTTTCTTCATGCGTAACGTCGCAAATTGAGCGACTCAGTGCGGCCCAAGTGCAACGCGCAGCCCCCTGAATCGCGTGAAGGGGCTTGGTGGGCGGGGGTGGTGGTGTGGGGGGGTATTTCTGACTAGTTTTACCAGACCCCTGCGCCATGCAGCAACGGAATTGCAACATTTCGCGCGCACAAAAATTGCATGGGTTTTCAGACACTTGTAGAATTTGAATTTGAAAGGGGGGAAAGTACTCGAGATTGACCGGATGACCTGCTTGTTATCAAATTTTAGGCTTATATTTATTTTGCAAGTCGGCTTGGTCTAGTCTTGTCACACATAATTTGCAAATCGGCTTGGTTAAGTCTTCTTACATCTCATTTACATTTGGCTTGGTCTAGTCTTGTTATATCTCATGTGCAAGTCGGCTTGGTTCAGTCTTCTCACATCTAATTTACATTTGGCTAAATCTAGTCTTGTTACATCAAATTTGCAAGCTGGCTTGGTCTAGTCTTGTTACATGCTTTCCTCCTGCAGATGCTTATTGTTCAGGTCTACAGGTTCTAGTCGGGCTGCTTGTCCTCACTAACACCAACCCACACCAACCCACACCGACACCACCCACACCACCCATACCGAACCCACCAACACCAACTCCTTCCCCCTGCAGGTGTATGGTGGCATTGATGCCCCCTACGTGTGGGTGGGCTTCCCCGGCAGTGCATCGTGGGATGTCTTTGCAGACATCCTCGCCAAGTGCGACATTGTCACCACCCCTGGATCAGGCTTTGGCCCTGCTGGTGAGGGCTTTGTGCGCGCTAGTGCTTTCGGCAGCCGGGCTAACATCCTGGAGGCTGTTGAGAGGTTCAAGGTTGCCTTCGGCAAGTAAATTCCCGGCATGCAGCAGGGTACTAGGTTTTGGAGCCCGACTGCACGATTGACACAAATATTTAAACCCCCTCTGGGCGCAGTGCGCAGATTTCCGTTTTTAGTAGAGTCAAAAGCGCAACCCAAAAGGGCAAAATGTAGTACCCTGACATGTAGGTGATCCTGGTGAGGAAAGCAGCCACATGGGCAGTACATGCACTGTGGGGGCACTCTTTCTCCAGATCCTTGTCTCTCCTGTTTCTACCCCTGCCACCTCCCCCACGTTGTGTTCCCTCTTCCAAACAGAAATGTAGTCACTGTTTCATTTTGTGGGAGGCGTCACCATTCAGTCGCTGCGTGGCATCGCCTGGGTCCAGCTAAACTAGTCAGAAAACCCCCCCCTAACCCCCCCTGGGCTCCGCGCTTTGCGTTCCGAGGGGTTAGGGGGGCAGCGCGTTGAACTGGGGTCGCTCAATTTGCGACGCATAAAAAGTGTAAGCAGGGCTGAGGTAGAAGATCTGTACACGGAGCCACCAACCAGGATAGTCCAGGGGTAGGCTAGGAGGTCTACATGGTCCGAGTACTGTTTGCTTACCGGTATGTGGCATCTCAACGCTACTACCACTAACCCAAATTACGAAGTGCTTGGGATGTGTGCGGTAGTGTGTCGCTACTCAGTTTCAAACTTAATCTGCTTGGCACCTGAAGTTCTTGGAACCGCACTGTTCCTGAAGAGCATTGATTAACTCTCTGAGCCTTTGTTTTGGATTGGATTGTTGTTTTTCAGCCAACTCCGGGCTGCTCGCCGCCCTCCAAACCCTTTCCCCCCTGAGCGATACCCACAGAAACCAGGGAGCATACTGAGCAGAGGGAACCAATAAACACGGACATGAAGATTGCACGCACCCGTACCTGGGTTGAACTTGGTTGTATGTCTCCTGCCTTTGAGACTGCTCGCCGTCTTCGGCAGGAACATAATCCATTTAAATGCCTAGGCACTCTTAAGGGTCGGCTGCGTGGGACTGCACTCTTGAACATGTTGCGTGATATAATTATGTTCATCTTTAATGCCCTGTAATAAAGGAGTCTGGTACTTGGACTTGGTTACATGGCTCCAGCCTTTAAATTTGCTCATTGTCTTCAGCAGTATCCAACAGACACCACACTAATATCTGGGGGGGTCGAGGTCCTTGACTCCTTTAGCACTAGATGGTTATCTTCTGCATCGATTGTACAAATCGAGTGCGAGGCATCTTAAAGATTGTTCATCGTCCTCACAATGCACTAGCCCCACCAACCCCCATGCCTGATATACCTGATGACGAACCTGCAACTGACCCCTATGACCCAGCCAACAATCGGACGAGCAGCTCGAAGTCCAATAACAATGCGAAAGATTGCTGGGGTGGAGTATTGACGCAACGCGGAATACTAATTCCTTGGTCGAGGTCCGGCAAGTCCCTTGGCGCCTATCTGTCGATCCCCGCCAGGAAAGTAACGTGCACAATCAGCACCATGTGCACAATCAGCACCATGTGCACAATCAGCACCATGTGCACAATCAGCATCAAAGGCAGAGGGGGGAGCTTCGGAATCAGCCACATAGCAACACCAATATGCAGTTGCGTGCGTTGTTGTCCTCCTTTCCCACAAGCTTCGCACGAATTGAATTTGTTGACTTGCCCATTGTAGCCGGAAGCGATGGGTGTCGTGGGCACTTGCCGCAAGAAAGGATACATAGCGAGTAGATATTGATGCTATCATGCGACAGCTATACCGAAATGTGTGGCAGCCACGACGTACAAC
Source organism: Chlamydomonas sp. ICE-L (assembly GCA_013435795.1). Lineage (NCBI taxonomy): Eukaryota > Viridiplantae > Chlorophyta > Chlorophyceae > Chlamydomonadales > Chlamydomonadaceae > Chlamydomonas > Chlamydomonas sp. ICE-L. The sequence continues at coordinate 189,409 of JACBWV010000247.1, read as the reverse complement.
AGTGGCTAATCAGGAAATGTCAGATGCCAATACCTGCAGGTGTGCCGTACTGTGCTGCCTGCAGGAAGCTAGCCACCCATCTTCGGTTGCGCGTGAGCGTTCCCGACCACCGTATCTCCCCCGCCGAGCAAGATCGGCACCCATTCACTATTGCATCATATTAACAGCACGCGTAAGATAACAGTTGCGCAATTTTAAGCATCGGCTTAATCCACATGGCGGAGGGACATGGTGGTTTCAGTTTAGATTTTGAATTCGAATTCAAATTCGTACAGGGTAGCTTCCTTGATGCAGCGCGTGTAGTACGGACATGTGGGCAGTTGACGGGGGAAGCTGGTGAGAAGCGGCTCGACAGACGGTACCCCCCCGAAGCTGCTCCGACATTCAACGACGCCAATTACTGGCGTTTCCATTAACACCTGCGAGCAGCGCGATCGAAGTATTACGACAATCGAGGCTCTGCTCAACCATTCTCTGGGTGATTCTCGTCTTCGTCTTCTTCCTTCCTACCTCAACCCCACTTATCGCCCATCGCACAGCGCTCGCGACAGCGCTCTCTGCCCTCCGCATTGATCGTACTCACGCAGCTGTTACTGAGTAGAAGTCTAAAAGCTCTCCCATCCACAACCGCCCTCCTACCGCACAACGCAAGCTCCCTGCGAGCCCCTCCCCTCCTACTATCATCGACGCCCACCCGTGTCTCCCACAAGTGACACCTCTATCCTCTCCCCTCCCCCACATTCGAATCCCACCCAGGCTGAGCTCCCCAACCCCACGCTCGCCGCCCCCCCGATCCGATCAAATCGAGCGTGTTCACTAAGCGCACCCTCAGAAACATCGCGACTTCTGCACGGTCACCTTCGGTCACTATCAGGCAAGGTCGGCCGTCCACGTGGTCCACCGTCCCCAGCCCAGTCACGACAGGCCCGGATAGCCTCCCAAAGGGACTTGGAGGACCCTGAAACTTAAAGTCCACCTAGAACGTCCTGTTGCTCGAGCATCGAGCCTCATGATGCATCACAAGGTCATTATTTTGGCGGCCCTGTCACTGTTGGCTGCAGTCAGAGGTGAGAATGGAAACGAGCTGTAAAGCAACGTTTTGTTTGTTTACACAGAGGATTTGCACCTCTGAGGGTGGGTCTCCCTGCACTAGCCCAAGAGTGGAAGTGATGTGGCGGAGCCTTTCCTAACAGACTACAAATAATTGTTTCTTAGTTTGCATAGGGTCTATGTATGTATGTTACAGTCAAGGGGTAGGACAAATAGGGACTTGCCCAACCGTGATAGAAAGGGCTTTAAACAGAAAAAAAACATTGATGAACTGAACCCCAAACAATCGATGTGGGACCTGAGTTCATGTTGTAGTGATCATTTAATTGTATAGTTATCTAATGGCCTAGCTTAGTATAGTCTATAATGGCTGGGCCCGGCACAAACGATAGCAGCTGGAACAGGCTGCCCCCCTTCCTCAACTTTACACCTTGTCCTTAGGGGTCAAATACATTTACTTATCAAGTGTAGTCTATCCAAGCACAGAATGTGTTTGTTGGTGAGGACGGGTGTAGCTATCCTGTTTGTCTTCTCCTGTAAAATCCGAGCTGTAATAATTTAAGATACTTTACGCCAGTAGGTATTTTTTGTCAAGCTCAGCCTGGGAGGTGGTGAGTGGAGGGTGGGATGAGGAAGGAAGGCAGTGGGAGGGGGCAGGGAGGCAGTGGGAGGAGGGAGGGAGGCAGTGGGAGGGGCAAGAGGTGTGGGAGGTACAAAAATCGGATGTATTAGTGCAGCCAGGGGGTAGTTCAGGTCGATGAAAAGCGCGAAGCATGTTCCTGGTTGTGTGGGAAGCTCTTCTCCAAGGAAGGAGGCAAACACAATGTGGATCCATGAAGCTAGGTAGGCAGGGGGGTCCCCATTCATCGAATGGCTCAATTGCAGAGCTCCTTGAACGACGTAGTTGCTGGGTTCGAATCCCCACGGTGCGCTTAAGGTGTTCGCAGTCGCTGTCAACCGCCATGGTAGCTTTGTCCAGGTAAAGTAGCAGCCCGTTCCCTACCGCCACTAGGCGGGGCTCCCTTAATACCATATCCCACCAGGCGTTATCATTGTAGGCGGGGGTGCGAGCCAAGTGAGAGCAAATGACAGTTATGGGGTGCTTTGAGTAATGTCAGGGGAGGTGTGGGTTGAGTCCAGCGACGCATCAGTTCAAAGCGTCGTGATTCCCTATGACCAGACACCTGAGCATAGTTTTGCACCTTATTTACTGCGAACACTTTGAATGATGTTTAAAGAACATTGAATGTTTTCTATCGTCCGAGCCTATGTATTGTGGCTGGACCACTGTTTAACAGTGTAAACCATTTAATCTGGGTTGAGTCCTTCCTCTCTATATTCCCTCCATCTCATCCTTTCGTCCCCTCTGTTCTTGTTCTTGCGCTATTATCCGGTCTGTTTCCTCACTGTGCTGTCCACCTGTACACTGTTTCCTCTCTCTCTTTGCCTGACTCTCTCTCTCTCTGCCCTCCCTCCCTCCACAGGCGATAACAGCTGCCGCTGTCCTCAGATCCCCAACTTCTACTTCTACCCCCAGCTGGACCACCCCAATGACAACATCCAGTGCAAGCCTAGGGGGAACCAGGACCAATACGCCTTGGCAAAGGACTGTACCAACAATATCTTCTGCACCGCATTCAGCGTTTACAAAGAATCAGGAGATGCATCAGAGATGAGTTGCTCAAAGTATGTTACTTCACCTGTGGACATCCAGTCGCCGCAGAGGATGGGAAACTGTCAGGGCATCTATGTCAAGATCCAGCAGCCCACAGGTAGGCCTCCATTTATATAATTTTTTTCTTCAGCATATACAAAGAACCTGGAGGCGCCTTACATAAGAGTTGATCAAGTATGTAACTTCACCAGTGGACATCCAGTCACCACAGAAGATGGGAAACTGCCAGGGCATTTATATCAAGATCCAGCAGTCTACAGGTAGATTAATACAACAAATGGTATGCCTTATTACGAGGTATGAGGTTGAGGGGGCCAGTCTATTTTCTTGCTATGGGGCCAACCACCAATATGGTCACAGGCGGCCATCCTTTTCCTATCTGTTTTGTTTCTTTGTTTGCAACCTGTGGACAGCCACATAGGCTGGGGGCAGGGCATCTATGTAAAACTTATTCCCAACCTTTGCCGCAGAGGATACACAACTGCCAAGGCGGATGAGATTCAGCAGCCCACAGGTGGCAGGCCTTTCCTTTCTGTTACGTTTCTTTTTTTGCAACCTGTGGGCAGCCACAAAGACCCAGGGGCAGCCAAATAGGCTCAAATAGGCTGGGGCCAGCTCACCGGCTAGCTATCTTTCTGGCGGAGCCCCCTCTTCAAGGGGGCGGGAGCCCCCATGTTTACCCATTTGTCCGTCCGACCGTCTGACCACGCTGAAGCCTGACACGTCCGCCAACGGTCTCGTAACTAGCTCGCTTCTGTTGCCACCTGTTGCTGTCGCTCCCTTGCCATCACTCTCCGCCAGTTTGTAGCGTCGCAGGCGACGCTGCATAGAACTTGTCCCTGTCTGTTGTGCTTCATTTGTCTTCTTCCCATGAAATGAACAACTCCCACCACCTGCCCCTGCCCAGGCTGCCCCCAGATCTCCCATCTTCGCCATTTTTCTTAGTTTCCTATGAAATTAATGAATACCTACCCCTGCCCACCTGCCCCCACACCTGCCTGACTACCTGCCCCTATCTACCTGCCCTGTCCACCTACACCCCCGCCCAGTTGCCCCTGCCCACCTGCACCCCCGCCTGCCCTTACGCAGGCTGCCCCCAGATCTCCGGATACACCACTACACAGAACGTGGATAACCCGGATGGCAACATCGCCCAAGCGCCTATGGACATCATTACTATCGCAGCTGCATGTAACGGCGACTGCCGTTGTTTGTCCTTTAACAGCCAAGGCTTCACCAAGACCACTTCAGCCGCCTCCATCACCTCCCCTGGCATGTGCTTTTACACCAAGAGGGCGCCCATTGCCTGCGCCCCTCGTAAGTTGCACCTTGAGATTTGTTTTTAAGGCCGAGCGCCCCCCTGTGGGGGGCGGGAGCCCCCAGGGTAACCCGCTGTCCTTCCGACCGACCGTCCGACCGACCAACACATCACCCAACTATTTTGTAACTAACTGGCTTCGATCCGCTCAACTGCCTGCTCCCCTCGTTAGTTCCACCTCGTTCTTTTTATTGGTATGAAAGGATTTTCACACCAGGAGGTGGGTCTCCCGACAAAAACTAGCGGCAGCGAGGATTCAGTTTGAGTGGTGTTGCCCCTCCTGCAAAAGAGTAGGCACTGTGACCTTCTTTCTGCATTGAATTATGGTAGTCACTGCCTAAGACCCTCCTTACCTGCACCCCTGCAAACTTCTTGCTAGCCCATCTCCCCCCCCCCCCCCCCCCCCCCCCCCTCTGTCCTTGGCCCCTCCTCACCTGCAGCCCTGCCAGTCCCCGGCAGCCCCATCTCTGCCCCCACCTTTATCCTGAGCCCTTCCTAAGCTGGTCCCCGCATGATTCCCAATAGCCCATCTCAACCCACACCACCTTTGGTGCCAAGCCCTAAACACTAAACCCCCCTCCTCACCTCCACCCCTGATTGTTTTCCACAGCCCCATCACCGCCGCCACCTCCTCAACTTCCAACAACTTTTGTGAGGTCCATGTCCATCGGATCAGCGCACACATGCGCTCTCATGAGCTCTGGCAGGGTGAAATGTTGGGGAGACAACATCTACGGCCAACTTGGCTATGGATCTAACGGTCCCATTGACGGAATTGTGGATGTGGACCTGGGAGGGGGCACCTACGCCTCAGCCATCTCTGCAGGAAACTTCCACACATGCGCCCTCCTCAGCACCGGCAGGATCAAGTGCTGGGGTCTGAACACCAACGGCCAGCTAGGTCAAGGATGCGTGTCGACCTCAGTGGGATCAAACAGCGGTGACATGGGCGACAACCTACCAGTTGTTGACTTGGGCAGGAATGCCTTTGTGGTGGCTGTCACAGCTGGTGGCATGCATACCTGTGCTCTGTTGCAAGGTGAGGATGGCTCGAGCTTTTCTACTATGTAAAAAATACATTTTAGGTGTCTACCTCCTTTTTATGCTTGGTGTGACATCCTAACTTTGACGACCAGATGTATTACTTGGTAGTATGCATACCTGCACTCTGTTGCAAGGTGAGGAGAGCCCGTGCTTTACTACCATGCTAATAGTAAATGTTAGGTGTCTACCTCTCCTCCTTAATGCTTTTCCTTCTTTTTCTCTTCTTTTTTCTTTATTCTTTGTGTGAGCACTTGATTCTAGTACCAGGAGGTATGCACACCTATGCCCTGTTTCAAGGTGAGGAGAGCTCGTGCTTTGCTACTCAGTCTCACAAGAAACACCTTACCCTTTCACAGGAGGAACCGTCAAGTGCTTTGGTCTGAACACCTTCGGACAGCTAGGACAAGGAGACACCTTCCTGCGAGGCAAAGAGTCAAACACCATGGGAGACAACCTCTATCCCATTAATCTGGGCAGAGGAGAGTTGGCCATTGAAATCTCCACCGGCTGGTTCCACACGTGTGCTCTGTTGCTCAACAGTCGGGTCAAGTGCTGGGGCTTCAACCTGTTTGGCCAGCTAGGGCTCGCAGATGGGACTACCCTTAGCCGAGGCTCTATGCCATCTGATATGGGCGAAGGCCTTCCAGCAGTTGGACTTGGAGGTACGACTGTGAGATGCCTGTTTTCCTTATTAATCAGTCAGGCTTGGAGGTACAGTTGTGAGATGCTTGTTGTACTTTTTATAAGTCAGGCTTGGAGGTACGGCTGTGAGATGCCTGCTTTCCTTTTTAATCAGTCAGGCTTGGAGGTACTGTTGTGCGATGCCCGTTGTACTTTTTAATCAGTCAGGCTTGGAGGTACTGTTGTGCGATGCACGTTGTACTTTTTAATCAGTCAGGCTTGGAGGTACTGTTGTGCGATGCCCGTTGTGCTTTTTAATCAGCCAGGATTGCAGGTTTGGTTGTAAAACGACCTTTATACTTATTGAGCGGTTGGGCTTAAAATGTTGACCTGAAATGTGGACCTGGGAAAGTTGAAGCCAGCAGTTGCCAACATGTACTTTCCAAGTCCTTACCTGTGATCTTTTACTCCTTACTTGTACCAGCTTGTACAGTTCAAAATCTGACATGATATTTACATGGCAAAAATTCTGCTTTTTATTTTTATTGACATGAATTTCACAACTCATCTACTCGCAGGCCCAGCCACCAGCATTGCGTCCAATGGCCATTACACCGTAATTGAAATTCACATAAATTCCATAACCCTTCTCGCAGGCCGAGCCACGAGCATTGCGTCCAATGGCCGCATTACCGTGATTGAAATCCACATAAGTTCAACAACCCTTTTTGCAGGCCCAGCCACCAGCATTGCGTCCAATGGCCACCACACCATAATTGAACTCCACACAAATTACACAACCCTTCTTGCGGGCCGATCCACCAACGTTGCATCCAATGGCCATCAAACTGTAATTGAACTCCATTATAATTACACAACCCTTGTTGCGGGCCGACCCACCAGCGTTGCATCCAATGGCCATCAAACCGTAATTGAACTCCACATTAATTACACAACCCTTCTTGCGGGCCGATCCACCAGCGTTGCATCCAATGGCCATCAAACCGTAATTGAACTCCACACAAATTACACAACCCTTCTAGCGGGCCTGTCCACCAGCGTTGCATCCAATGGCCATCAAACTGTAATTGAACTCCACATTAATTACACGATCCTTCTTGCGGGCCGATCCACCAGCGTTGCGTCCAATGGCCATCAAACCTTCATTGAACTACACATAAGTTCCACAACCCCTCTTTGCAGGCCGATCCACCAGCGTTGCATCCAATGGCCATCAAACCTTCATTGAACTCCACATAAGTTCCACAACCCCTTTTTGCAGGCCGATCCACCAGCATTCGGTCCAATGGCCATCACACATGTGTCACGGTCTCCACTGACCCAAGACTGCCCCTGGCCCTCAAGTGCTGGGGATCCAACAAATACGCCGAGCTTGGTCAGGGCAACACCTATGACTGGGGCAAGGAAAGGAACAGTATGGATAACAACCTACCCCCTGTGGAGCTGGGGAGGGGCAGGTCACCTTTCCAGGTGACCAATTATATTGTTATACGAATAATCTTATGAAATTTAAGTCATAAGTGTATTGTTGCCATGGGTCTTGCTGGGTTACCTCCATTAAGTGGATTCTAAGGATTCTAGGATTTGGCCAAGTCTCCCCTTCGGATGGGTGTGGGGGGGGGCTTTCCTTCGATAAGAAAAGGAAAAGCATGGATAGCAGCCTGCCCCCTGTGGAGCTAGGGAGGGGCAGGTCACCTTTCCAGGTGACTTTTTTGTTTTTAAGTTGTGAAAGGAATTTCACACCAGGAGGTGGATATCTTTTTATATTGTTGCCCAATCAATCTTATGAAATTCCATTTGTTGTCGGAGCTCCCCCGTCTAGGGGGGTGGACTTTTCTTTGGTAAGGAAAGGAACAGCAAGGACGGCAACCTGCGCCCTGTGGAGCAAGGGAGGGGAAGGTCACCTTTCCAGGTGACTTTTTTGTTTTGGGCGGAGCCCCCCCCCCTTCTGGGGGGCGGGGGAGCTCCCAGGGTTACCCATTTGTCCGTCTGTCCGACCGAACAACACAAAAATTGAAGCCTGGCACGTCAGCCAACTAACTGGCTTCGGTCAGCTCCAGTCTGTTGCCACCTTTCGTTCCGTTGCCAACTCACTCCGCCAATTTTCCTCGGCGCATGCGACGCTACATAGGACTTGTAAGTTGTGAAAGGGATTTCACCCCAGGAGGGGGATCTCTACTTATATTGTTACCCAATTAATCTTATGAAAGTGAGTAGTGCCCCTTAGTTATTGTTGCCGTGGCTCTTGCTGGGTTTACTCCATTAAGTGGATTCTAAGGATTCCCTTCTGGGGGGGCGGGCTTTCCTTCAGAAAGGGAGGAAAGGAACAGCATGGACGGCAAACTGAGCCCTATGGAGCTGGGAAGTGGCAGGCCACCCTTCCAGGTGACCATTTATATTGTTACCCCAATAATCTTATGGAATTAAGTGATAAGTGTATATTCATTATTGTTGCCATGGGTCTTGCTGGGTTTCCTCCATTATATGGGTTATAAGTAGGGATCGGTATACCATATGATTTTGGACAAAGGTGAGTATGATATCATATGATATCATACAAATTGCATTGATATGTATTTAAATGTTAACTTTGGCCTAGACAGACTGCTGGCATCATATGATATCATGTCATGATGCACCTAATACTTGTTTTCTGACAATTTTCTAACCCTTCCAGGTAGCACCCGGCAGCTCGTACACTTGCGCCACCCTGGATGACCGCAGCGTGAAGTGCTGGGGGTTCAATGGCTATGGTAACCTGGGCCTGGAGACGAGCGCCACCAGTGTCGGGGATATGGGATCCATGGGCGATCGCTTGCCTGCTGTCAACCTTGGCTCTGGCTTTGTGGCGGAGTCCGTCATCACTGGCTTTGGCTCCACCACGTGTGCGGTGCTGAACAAAGGTGCAGCGGTAAAGTGCTGGGGCAGGAATAACAAGGGGCAGAGGGGAGAGCCTGGCTTCGAGGACAAGGGCCAAGCACGTGGAGACATGGGAGATAACCTGCGCCCCATCAATCTCTACATGCCCGCTGCAGCAAGTAGGTTTTATTTATTTGTAGGAAAGGTATTTCACCCCAGGAGTTGGGTCTCTCAACACAGACCAGCTCAGTTTGTGTATGTGCGGGTTCATATGTTGTATGAATGAGAAAAAAAGACATGGGAGATAACTACCGTATCATATGACCAACACAAAGAGGTATATAAAACATGAGCATCTACAGAAACTGATCTTGCCTCATGTCTATCCCTTGCTTGACCACAAAGGTATTGTAAACATCAACATTTATACAAACTGATAATCTCTTGTGTCTCTACCTTGCTTGCTCAAAGGATTGTAGAAAACTTGAGCATCTACAAAAAAGTGACCATGCCTCATGTCTCTCCCTTGCCTGTCCACAAAGGTTTCAAAAACACCAACATCTACACAAACTTAAATGCCTTGTGTCTCTCCCTTGCTTGCTCAAAGGAGTATCGAAAACATGAGCATATACACAAAATGATCATGCCTTTTCTCTATCTCTTGCTTGTACACAGAGGCAGGACAAAACAAAGGCATCGCTGCTGGAAACATGCCACCGCCACCATCCCCTGGCGAGTCTTGCCAAATTTGCGTTGAAGTTTCAAGTGAGTGTTACAACCGGTTACGTCATAGTTTTTATTAATGTGGTTTTATGTATGTCAGTGTGTGTCTGTGTGCGTGTGTGTTGCGTGTGCCATTCAAGTGAGTGTTACGAACAGTTACATCAGAGTTGCAATATGTTTGTGTCTGTGTGCGTGTGTGTCTGTGCATGTGTGTTTGTGTGAGTGTGTGAGTGTGTTGTGACCGGTTGGGTCAGTTGTGATGTATGTAGGGAATGGCAATATGTAGGGAGAGGCATCGATCTATATAGAGATATATCTATATAGATCTATATCTATCTATCTATATCTATATTGGCGAAGCTGGATTTTTGAAAATCGGCATAGGGCACCTTACAAAAATCAAAATCTGGTTTTACAATTATGGCATAGGGCACTATATCATATTGCAGGCGCTTCGACTGGATTTTCCGGTGTCTATCTGATGTAACTGCATATGTTGTAGATATGCACAATATATCTATTTGCTATATATATATATCTATATAGATCTATATTTTTGGGCAATATAGATCTATTTGCCTCCCCCTAGCAATATGATATATGATATCATGTGATGACGACGGTCTAGATAGGCCAAAGTAGTAACTTTATGAATATAATCTCTTATGATATCATACTCGCCTTTGGTCAACATTATATGATACGCTGGTCCCTAGGTATGTGTGTCTTTGTGTGTATTTTTTATGTGTGTGTTTGCAATTTCTTTTCTTTTCATGTGTGTATTTCTGTGTGTGTCTGCACGTGTGTTTGTGTGTGTGTGTGTGTGTGTGTGCCACAGTCTAGGTTAACCATCCAGGCTAATGGGTCTTTCCCAACACCAGATTAGTTTTCTACTAAGGCTGGCGAGTGGCTGCTGGCCACTTATATTTAAATGTGGCTGTCACTGCTGTGAGTGGGAGGCTAGAGATGTACTGCTGTGAGCGGGAGGCTAGAGATGTACTGCTGTGAGTGGGAGGCTAGAGATTTACTGCTGTGAGCAGAAGGCTAGAGATGTACTGCCGTGAGGGGGAGGCTAGAGATGTACTGCTGTGAGCAGGAGGCTAGAGATGTACTGCCGTGAGTGAAAGGCTAGAGATGTACTTTCATCAGAGTGTGTTCTAAACATTGGGAGTGGTTGCTAGCTACTTATAATTAAAGTGACCCCTTAGTAAAGTGTTACATGCTGGCATGCCACAGCCTAGGGGCAGCCAAATAGGCTGAAGGGACTTGCCCAAAATTGAATAATCATACCAATTACATCAATGAAAGAAAAACAAAATGAATTGAGGTCAGTCTCCATATACATGTTTTGTTCCCAACTCGAGCAATGCATTGAGGCTGCTATTCATCTATCTGCTTTGTTCCTCCCTCAAGGCAAAGTGACACGGCCCTCCTCTCTCTCAGCCTGAATCCTCTCTCTCGACCTGCATCTGAGCAAGGTCAGAGTTGAGTCAGCTTCAGACAGCAATTTTGCCGCTCGCCATCTCCGGCAGTAAAAAAAAATTACCAGTAAAAATGTAAACGCGAACAAATCATTTTCCCGGTATTCATCTATCTGTCTCGTTCCTACCTCATGCCAAACTGACACAGCCCTTCTCTCTCTCAACCTGCATCCCCTCTCACAACCTGCATCTAGGCAAGCTTCAAGTGGAGTGGAGAGAGGGAGGAACAAAACTGGTATATGAATACCTAAACCCTAAACTCTAAACTGACACGGCCCTTCTCTCTCTCCCTACCCGAATCCTCTCTCACAACCTCCATCCAAGCAAGCTTTGAGTGGAGTGGAAAGAGGGAGGAACAAAACTGGGACATGAATACCTAAACCCTAAACCCTAAACTGACACAGCCCTTCTCTCTCTCAACCTGTATCCTCTCTCACAACCTGCACCCAAGAAAGCTTTGAGGGGAGTGGAAAGAGGGAGGAACAAAACTGGTACATGAATACCTAAACCCTAAACCTTAAACTCTAAACTGACACGGCCCTTCTCTCTCTCACCCTGCAGCCAGCTCAGACCAGAGTGGAATTAGCTTTGGTGGAAAACTCTTCGGACCTCTTTTGGGTGCTGAGACGGGAAGCCAGGTTGACCTTGATGCTACCGTTTGTATCGACCTCACCACTTTCTTCTCCCCTATGATGTCACCCATCACCTCCCTTAGTGATGCCTACTGCACTTCATCCTCCACCAAGGCATCTGTGTGTGCCAATGGTAGCAAGAATAGTGTGGATGAGTTCATGAATGATATGAATCTCAACGTTGGGGAAGCAGTACTTACTTTGGTGGGTGCATGTGGGGCCACAGTGAAAGTACAATCCTCATGTGGGGGAGTGAAAACGTTTACGACACGCTGTTCAGGTAAATAGATACTTGGTGGCTGCATGTGGCGCCACAGTGAAGGTACAATCCTCATGTGGAGGAGTGAAAACGTTTACCACACGCTGTTCAGGTAAATAGATACCTGGTAGGTACATGTGGCGCCACAGTAAAGGTACAATCCTCATGTGGGGGAGTGAAAACGTATACGACACGCTGTTCATGTAAATAAATACCTGGTGGGTGCATGTGGACTGTATACACCACACACTTCAGCACAGGTGCACCTATGCCTGGTTGGTGAATGGACATGCCGCACGCGCACTGTTTTCCCATCATAAATGAGCGACTCGGTGCGACCCCAGTGAGACAAGCTTTTCTGACTAGTTTAGCCAGCGCCATGCAGCGGCGGATTGGCGATGCGTTGCACACAAAAAAACAGTGCACATGCCGCAGCGCACTAACATCGATACTAAGTGGAATATGGATGGTATCTAGCGTGCCATTGGAATTATATGTAGTGTGAACACATCCTTGGAACTAATTGAGCATACGCCACCTGCTGTATGAGACACTGATCCTCTTCGCTGTAGGCACTACTGGTCATCACTGGACCTCTTAGCTGTACGCACTACTGGTCACCACTGGACCAGGTAGAAGAGTGGACGGGGCAATAGGATCGTGAGACCTTGGCACTTTCCTGGCGTGCACTTTAACACAACTTATAAACCTTCACTAAGGGTGGATATGCTTCGCCGTACTTGTCGAGAAACGCAAGGTGTGACACATGAGTTATGTGTAACCCTTGCTATTATGCAGTACAGCACAAAGGGTGGATGTGCTTCGCCGTACTTGTCGAGAAACGCAAGGTGTAACACATGAGTTATGTGTAACCCTTGCTGTTATGTGGTACAGCTATTAAAACTCGTTTTTTTGCGCAAATTAATTTTGGCACGGATCCATTTAATATCAGGCAGGAAGGTGAATGGGGACAACTAAGCACACCGTCCATGTGGATGGTGCGTGATCTCTCTGAGATATGCAGGCAACCCACGCCTCTGACTCTTTCGAGCAGATTACTTATCCAACAATTTTTTGCTATTTTGTTATTTTTACAGATTCAAGCTAGCCTTAAGGCTGGATGGGGTGTACAGCATACTGTATACTGCTCAGGATAGAACTATAATTAAATTAAATTATCACTGTTTTATTTGCTGTGTTTCACAGAAGGAGGCACCAACCATACTACCATGGTAATGCGTCATTATTTTATGGTTATGTCTCCTTGGTTCCGCTGCTAACGACCATGGCAGGGAGCTTGTCTGCTGTGGTCAATAGGGGTAGTGGTGAATGTTCGTTTGGTCGAGGGTTGGCATCTCCCACCCTGTGTGTGCCACTGTGCCTACTCTTTTGTAGGAATGCCAACGCCATTCCAAACCTCGGTGTCGCTGGTTTGTGTCAGGAGACCCACCTCCTGGGGTGAAAGTCCTTCCACATATAAAGAAAAAAGAGCACCTACTCTTCTATACAAGTGGCAACACCATCCTGGCTGCCGCTAGTTTGTGTTGGGAGACCCACCTCCTGGGGTGAAATTCCTTTGATAAATTTTGTTTTAAAATGTCTGCCCTATATGTCTCCCATTTTTTGGCTATGCCTCCCATTATTTGGCCATGCGGTCACTTAAAAAGTGATTCATGTCGGGATAAACTGAGCTGTCGCTGCGAGGTCATTTGCGTCTCCACACGACCTGATGTAACGCGTTCTCCAACTCTCTCTCTCTCTCTCTCTCTCTCTCTCTCTCTCTCTCTCTCTCTCTCTCTCTCTCTCTCTGAGAAACTGTGTTACACAATTTCATTGCGGTCCAGCCACACAGTAATCAAAACCACAAAAAGAACAATGGGAACACGTCATATAGTCAACCCTATAATAGAGAAAGTACAGTAAACCATCTAACTAAGATCTAGTGTACATGGGGGGGTCTCTCCCGAAAACATAAACCCACTCCATCTCAAAATTTGAATACACATTAAAAGGCACAGTTCCAACCCAGGAAGGGAAGCTAAATATCTAAGCATACAAAACCCAAAAAATAAAAACTAATTATCTAGGCAATCTAAGCCAGAAGATGCTTATTGCTATAATCGTCATTCTATGCGTCTAAGGCGTCTTTTATGTCCGCCCTCCAGCCTGACCTGTCTTGGGCCTGTAGGTACCGATCTTGAGACATGTTTGTGGCGTCAAGATGAACCCTAAGGGTGTGAATGTTGGTCTGTCCTACTTGCGCCGGTTGTCCCTCAGCAAGGGGTGTGTGAGTGGCAAAGAGCATTTGATTGATGATGCGCCAGTCAGGTCGCCTGGAGATGTGTCCTAGGAACCTCAGTCTAATTTCTCTAATGATGATGGGAATATCCTTGTGGTTGCATCTATGTCAAATGTCCTCATTCCTAACTCTGTCTGCTCGGCTAATGTTCAATGACATGCGTAGACACTCATGGAGAGCCACGTCGAGTTGTTGAATCAGGGATTCTGAGAGCCCAAATCTCTTTCTCTCTCTCTCTCTCTCTCTCTCTCTCTCTCTCTCTCTCTCTCTCTCTCTCCCTTCCCCCCCCCCCCCCAACACAAGCACCTCAGGAATCACCCTGGTTTATCAGGCTCACTTGCAATGCTCCCCTATTCAAATGTACGATACAATCCAGGGGTAGCCTTCTGCAATTATGGTGAAAGATTGAGTGCTGATCCCAGGATCCCATTTGAGATGATTGAGTGCTGATCCCATTTGAGTTAATCATAATCGTATGATAATGTTTTCACTGTACCACAATTTTCACTGTACCACATCATGTGGGATGATGATTAAATTATAATTAGAGGATCAAATTATCACTGTAGCACGGACTGAGGGCCCCCGTCGTTAAAACGATTGTTTGGATTTTAGTTCACCAGTGCTTGTTCGTTTTAGCCCATCCTGTCACGGTCTGGCAAGCCCCTTTGCCCTACTTGGCCTACTCCTGGACTGTACCGTACATTTATGGGGTAGCACCGCGCCGCACAATGTGCCACCGGTCGCACACAAAAACAACTGGTAGCTCCATGAAGAGGTACTGTAGGCCATAATGTGGGTCATACTGTTGTTTCCCCATTGTCATCATTTCCATTATTGACACCATTGCCCACATGATCCACCTTGTCAACATCGTGCATAGGCATCGTCCATAGGAGTTCCCTCACTCATGTCCGCCTTTTTCATCCAACCCCTGGGAGCAAACTTCGTCCTTTTCCTACCGACCTCACCTCCAGTGAACTTAGGGTCCTTAGGCACTGGTATCAAGTTCCTCTTCAAGAGGGCCTTCCATGTTTCGCTTATTGCATCGCCCTTCTCTTTTTGCTGTTCCTCAACGATATCCTTGACCTTGTCCCTGTCAGTGGTCTTGAACAGCTTGAGGAGCAGCGCATCAGTGATCATGGCGTCCGACATCTTCTCTGGAAAGTTCAGACCATCTGTCTCCCCTAGAGCAATAGCGGCGGCATCATATGATAGGGCCGCCTCCACTTCATCAGTGTAGCAGCCAACATACGTTTGCTTGTTCAGGTGCACAATACTAGCATTCCATCTCTCAGCAGACTTGATCCAAGCGCCACCCCTGTATACACTAGATCTCCACCGGAAGCTTGCAAGGAGCTCCTGCATCCCAATGCTGTCCAGCTTAGCCCTCTCCTCCTCCAAGAGAGGGAAGTTGATGAAGCTGAATCGCCTGATCTTGAACAGCACCCTGTCCATCCCCTCAGCGGCTTCCTCAGCAGTCCCAAAGCAATTTGTGAAGAGTCACTGCTTTTTCTTGTGGGAAGCACCAACCCGGAGACTCTCTGGTAGCTCAGCTTGCTCCTTTGCGTTGAGTTTGACACAGCCCTGATACGACCTTTTATGCTTGCAACCTGTTGCGAGATCTACGCAGTTCTAGACATGGGTCTTAACATCCACCTACTGCTCTCCTGCCAGTCAAGTCAAGGACCAGTGGCATTGGGCCAGGCAGGCCGCTTGTACTCAATTACTCACACCATGCTGAGTGTTATGATCCAACTGAGCATCCACCTGTGCTCTCCTGTCTGACAAGTCTAGAACCTGTGGCATTGGGCGTGGCCACACAGGTGATAAATCATTCTTATCTGTAGCCATACAGTACTAGCGTACTATAGTAACCTTGGGGCACCAATGGCAAGGAGTTGATGCCAATGAGTGACGTTCAGTGAATAACATTTACCTGCATTTCCAGCCCCTTGTCGTCCCTCTAGAAGGTTGGGGTGGGATTGGAGGTATGGCGGATGAAGAATGCCAGGTTACCCAGGTATGGTCGAGATAGACAGAAAGGGAAGCTTGAGAAAGTGAAGAGGAAGAACTTGGGCTGGAACCGGCTGGAACTTGCTTACAGGTTTTGTTGGGGACCAGCTCTCCTACTGTTGTAATAAAGAAGGTCCTCCTTTAGATTTGGATTTGATCTTGATTGCTTGAGATTGGGAAAGTCCTTCAGCTGGACTTGAACATACAAGCATACAGGGTGTACCTCATAACGTAGTGCCTACCGTTAGTTAGTGTTCCACGCGCAGCTCCCGAAGTAGAATTCGCCAGGTCGCTTACACCCCCTCGCTCATTTCGTATCGCGTATGGCAAAGTCATCAGTGCGTAGGCCTCCCACGCCCGAAGCTGAGGAGGAACTTGCGCTTGAAATCCAATTGGAGGACAAGTTGCGATACCAGGTTGGTTTCGCTTCTTCCTTAGTTTTCATTTGCATTATTTTCTTGTCTGTGGACGGGAAGAGGACTTCTTGCGTGTTATAGCGAGGGCTTGCCTCGGGACTTAATTTGCCTGCTCATGTATAGGTCATAATTTGGTGAAGAAATGCGATGCTTCCGGTGCAATGCTTGATCGTATACTGTGTTGATACTGCCTGCTCTTGCGGACTGCTTGAGAGGCATCCTTGAATAGCTGTGCTCATGTGTTGGTGTGTTGGTGTGTCTGGAGGGTCGAGATTGGAAGGGGAAAGGATCCGAGCTTTTGTTAACGTTAGTCCCTGTTCCTGCATGGCCTCTCCCATGGCTCTGAGCAGCTTTTATTTTTCTCCCATGCACTTCCTCAGCTGTACAGCAGTGGTGAAAGGGATCGACTGAAGGAGTTGCTTGCATCCAAGCTCGAGGCTTGTGGCTGGAAGGACGAAATCAAGGAGCGCTGCAAAGACGTTGTTGCCCGCCGAGGTCGAGGCAACGTTAGCGTGGACGACATAGTGAAAGCAGTCCGGCCAGAGGGAAGAGCGTCGGTGCCTGACAGCATTAAAGCAGAGCTACTGGCTGAGATCAAGAAATTCATCAACACCTTGTGAGCCTCTGGAACTCTACGTAAACTGGGGAAAGCATTTGTTCTTAGCAGCTTTGGAGCAGGGCATTTGTCAAGAATTTTCTCCCTACAAACTGGTAGAATCCAAAGAGCAGGCTCAGAGCATAGGTCCTGAGCAGCATTGAATCACAGGTACTGTCAGAGATCAAGGACTTCATCACTGCAGACTGCGAGATTTTGAAGAGCAGAGGGCAGAGCATTGATCCTTGGCTGGAGTTAATTACTGCAACTTGCCGAGATAAAGATTTTCCTTCCCTGGACAGTGATATTTGGAAGAGCGACTAGCTTAAGGAGCAGGATTGGCAACATGCACACTCAGGTCTGAGCAGAAGGACTGGACTCAGGAAAAAGATTGCCATTTTTCTTGCCACAACCAGTGAATTGGGGGACCATTTAATCGAGCCCTCAGCCATGATGGATGGATCTGAGACCCATCTTTTAGCAGTGGATCAGGGCGTCTGCTTGCAGGATGAGACGGTGGACAGCATGACCTACGATGATGGGACCATGCTGTTGCTTGTGGTCAAGGTGAGACGCTTAATACTTTCAGATTTCTCAACTTATCATTGTGAGGAAGGGAAGGGGAGGGGGGGGGGGGGGGGGGGGGGGGGGAATGTTCTCTGGGTGAATATACCCATTAGGTGTTGTATGATCCATTTTTAGGTAGAGGACCAGGGGTCTGCTTGCAAGAAGAAGTGGACAGCATGACCTATGACGGGGGGTTGGGGGGTGGTGGTAGGGGGGGGGGGGGGGGGGGGGGGGGGGGGGGGGGGAGGTTGTGCAAGTAAGCATATCTTAGTCATAAATAGCAGGGTGCCCAAGGCCCCCTCATGTTTGGCCCTGGTGCGTGTATGTGGGGGACTTGACGTACGAATATACTGATGACGAGGTATGCCCGGTAGACGCGTCTACACCACGCCTACACAAACTGCTCCACTACCAAGTCTAGCGATTCTGCCGTGCATGCGGCCAACATCACAACTGCATATGCGACACGTCCCGTAAAAACAACCTTAACCACCCAACTAGGGTTGTTGGTAGCATCGCATTACTCGGCCGGGGTGGACCAACTAACAAGAACAAGGTAACAATGATGAACTAGCGAGAACAAGGTAACAAGTCAATCATCGCAGGCATGCCTTATTTCAAGGAAGGCGATCATGGGGACAAGTACCTAACTGTGCCTCTTCCCGTGTACCTGCCCGCCCGCCCTCACCCTCGCACCACACACACAAAACACACACAACACACATCAGCCAAACCCACACCCACACCCGCTCCATCCAAACCAGCACCCACACCCACACCATACAGCATACACCCCACACAGCACACCCCACACATCCCCCCCCCCCCCACACACACACCCCACACACCCCACCCCACCCACCCACACTATCCAAACCAGCACCCACACCCATACCTAAGTATGCCTTCACATAGGGTGGTGTCGTCTTTGCCTATGGCCTGGGGATCGATGCCCCTGGCTCCCATGAACAGCTGGCTTGGACATACCCTCCCTCACACCCACACCCACACTCACACCCACATCCACACCACACACCACGCACATCATCCACACCTACACCACACACCACACACATCATACAAACTCCCACCCCCACCCCCACACACCCCCCACACCATCCATACCCACACCCACACCTATGTATGCATTCACCCAGGGCGTCGTCGTCTTTGCCTATGACCTGGGGATCGATGCTCCTGGGT
The DNA here is from genome assembly GCA_013435795.1 of Chlamydomonas sp. ICE-L. Taxonomy (NCBI): domain Eukaryota; kingdom Viridiplantae; phylum Chlorophyta; class Chlorophyceae; order Chlamydomonadales; family Chlamydomonadaceae; genus Chlamydomonas; species Chlamydomonas sp. ICE-L. Next base: position 170,630 of record JACBWV010000247.1, on the reverse strand, counting down.
CTTATGAACAGCTAGCTTGGACATACCCACCCTCACACACACACACACACCACATACCACACACATCATCCAAATCCCCCAATCCCCCCCCCCCCCCCCCCCCCCCCCCCCACACACACACACCACACACATCATCCAAATCCACACCCACACACCACACACCACACACATCATCCAAATCCACACCCACACCCACACACCACACACATCATCAAAATCCACACCCACACCCACACTCCACACACCACTCACGTCATCCAAATCCACACCCACACCCACCCACCACATACCACACCCACCCACACCCACGCCATCCATACCAGCACCCACGCCCACACCCACACCTATGTATGGTGCCTTCACCCAGGGTGGCGTCGTCTTTGCCTATGACCTGGGGATCGATGCCCCTGGCTCCCATGAACAGCTGGCTTGGACATACCCACTTCCAGAAGGCCCTAAGTGAGTTTCCGTGTTACCAATGTGGATTTTGTGAGGCCTCAGTGAGCTTCAGTGAGACCAAAATGTGTTTTGGTGCATGCAAGGTAATGTTTTGTGCGTGACCAGCTCAAATGCACTCACCCCTTTCAGAGAGCCGTCAGTAAGTTTTCTGTCAAGCCAAAATAAGTTTTTGTTCAACGGATAATTTTGTTATGTGTGTGTCTCCGACCAGGTCGCTTGCACATACATGCACTCCACTACAAATGGTTGAAAGATTAAGATAGGAGCTACAAATAAAATAACCTGACACGCAGAGGTTAATCCTTGTTTCACGTTCAGAGAGGCAGCTGTGGGGGATTTAGTCCCGGCTAATTCATTAACCCCTCTTTAAAATAAGCCCCCCCCACCCCCATCCTTGCTTCCTGGGGAGTAAACGGAGGAGGGTACATAGGGGGGAGGGCATATTTCAGCTACAAGCAGCAGCTTCTAGGCAGCTTCTTAGGCTCTCTCTTCATCCAAATTTGAAGTAACATGGTGCTCCTGGCAGCTGGTCAGCTTAGGGGGGGAGGGTGCTTAGGGATGAGGGCATATTTTGCCGCAGCCGCGGTAAGACAGAAGGGGCTATGGTTGCCGCAGGGGCTATGGTTGCCGCAGGGGCTATGGTTGCCACCTATGTGACAATCTGATCCCAGTTTTGGTGGTTGGCCCCAGTGCAATCAAACTGGCTGGCCCCCTCAACTTCACGCCTCGTAATAAGACGTCCTGAGGGGAGGGCAAGAAAAAAGCTGCTGTAGCTCATCTTCGCTTTAAATAGAGCTTTTCCTCAGGATACGATTACAACTTTTTTTTTTACCCAAAATAACATGAACCTTGAGGGGCCCCAATTTTCTTTTACCCAAAGCAGCCCAAATCTTAACCTCGCGATAAATCACGTTTGGGCAGCCCCATGGAAGATGTGGGAGCATAACTTGAATGAGCAACAAAATATCTTTCAAATGACCCCCATTTTAGAGGGGATAAGGAGTTTTTAGGGGGGGGCGCGGGGGGGGGGGGGGCGGGGGGGGGGGGGGGTAAAAAATGTTCCCAACTGTATTTCCCCCCTCCTTATGTTTCCTTCCACTTCCACAATTTGAACTCCCATCTGAATCGGACACTGTTTTGAACATGCGTTCCAAAATTTGTCTTCCTACCCCCTCCCTGAAACGTCCCATTTATTTATCTACTTGTACCTCGCTGCTTTGTAGGCTCATGTCGATGCGATGCTCCCTGGACCGTCGAGTCATTGCTATCCAAAGGTTTCCCAATGAGATACAGCTGGCAGATCTGACAAGCGGGGTTGCAACCATACTGAAGAGGTGAGTTGAGCAAGGGAGCGATGTATGTAAGACCTACAACCTGTAATAAAACTTGATCCTCCGAATGGCTGTAATTCGCTCCATAACTTCCCATTGTCTCCCATCAACAGAGCCCCTCCCTGCTACCCCCCCCCCCCCCCCCCCCCCCCCTCCCTTCCTCCCTTCTTCACTCCCCCCCCCCCACCACCACCACACACACACACACACACACACACACACACACACACACACACACATCCCCACACGCGCACACCTCACCATCCTCCAATTTGCTTCGTAACTCCACAATGTCTTCCACTTCCTGAATTACCTACGACACGAACTTCCTAAATTCAGCTACAAAATGCACCCCCTAAATTCAGCTTCCACATGCATCTCATGAATTCAGCTACAAAATGCACCCCCTAAATTCAGCTTCCACATGCATCTCATGAATTCAGCTACAAATGCACCCCCTAAATTCAGCTTCCACATGCATCTCATGAATTCAGCTACAAAATGCATCCCCTAAATTCAGCTTCCACATGCATCTCATGAATTCAGCTACAAAATGCACCCCCTAAAATCAGCTTCCACATGCATCTCATGAATTCAGCTACAAAATGCACCCCCTAAATTCAGCTTCCACGTGCATCTCATGAATTCAGCTACAAATGCACCCCCTAAATTTAGCTTCCACATGCATCTCATGAATTCAGCTACCACATGCAACTCCTAAATTCAGCTTCCACATGCACCCCCTAAATCCAGCTACCACATGCAACTCCTAAATTCAGCTACACACACTTCCTAAATTCAGCTACAAGGAGCGCCTCCCCATCCTTGGCTACTTTTTCACCGAGGAGCCCAGCGCAGACCTAGTCCTCGTCACAAAGGCTGGTCTAGAGCTGTGCCAGTACGGTAGCAAGAGACCCGAGGGACCACTGCTGCATGGTATCCGTGTGGTCGAGCGCGTCAAGATGAGCATTAACTGGTGCGTCATGCTGCGGTATGGCTGCATAGACAGGGGATACTGCCATGCTGATGGTGTGTGTTTGGGGTGGGGGGTGGGGGGGTGGGGGGTGGGATGGGGGGGATAGGAGGGAGGCATCCATGCTGTGTGGTTGAGCGCGTCAAGATAAGCATCACCTAGTGCGTCATGCTGCGGTATGGCTGTATGGGCGGGGGTGGGATAATGCACATGGTGGTGGTGGCGGTGAGTGTGTGTGTGTGTGGGTGGGGGGGGGGGGGGGGTGGGGGGGGGGGGGGGGGGGGGGGGGGCACTAACATGGCTGTTGGGGTGTGGGTGAGGTGTGGATGGGGGCGAGGCACTGCCATGCCGTGTGGTTGAAGGCGTCAAGATAAGCATCGACCGGCGAGAGTTGCTTTTCAATAATTCAATCAATCGATAAATCAGTCCATCCATGTATCCACCAACCATCCATACATTGACCATCCACCATCCATACATCTATCAACCATGCACCATCCTCCATCCATCCACCATCCATCCATCCCATCCATCCATCGACCACCCACCATCTATCATCCACCCACCCATCCATCCGTCCATATATCCATCGACCATCCATCATCTACCAACCATCCATCAACCATCCATCTACCATTCATCCATCCACCATCCACCATCCACCATCCATCCATCCTCCCACCATTCATTCATCCATCCAAACATCCATCCAAACATCCATCCATCCATCCATCCATCCATCCATCCATCCACCATCCACCATCCATCCATCCTTCCACCATTTATCCATCCATCCATCCATCCACCCATCCATCCCTGATCCATCCACCATCCATTCACCCATCCATGCATTCATTTATACATTCATTCAGTTATCCATTCATCCACCATTCATTAATCCATTCAATATCTCATCCACCTGCAGGTACTTGTACACTCACGAGACACGCTGCTGCCTAGTTGGCACTGGACCCCCTGGAGGGACCTATGTTCAGGTGAGCCTTAACTCGTACTTCAATGCCTAGGCTTCTCAACTTTAGATTGTGAGCAGTCTCTCACATATATCACCAAGTCCATAACTGTGTTTCTGTACGCCCATGAGACACGCTGCTGTATGGTTGGCACTGGACCCCCCGGAGGAACCGATATTCAGGTGAGCCTATCTAGCCATACTTCAAGACTGAGGCTCCTCAACTTTCTATCACCTACTCCATAACTGTGTTTCTGTATACCCCATGAGACACGCTGCTGTTTGGCTGGCACTAGAGCCCCTTATGTGCAGGTGAGCCCCTATTCATACGTCAATACCTAGGCTCCTCAACTTTCTATCACCTACTTCATAACCATGTTTTTGTTAGCCCATGAGACACGTAGCTGCTTGATAGGCTCTGGACCCCCCCATGTGCAGAATATTTTCTAGTAATTCTTCAATACTTAGTGGGCAAGTGCAAAAAAATCATTAAATGATCCGTTTATCCAATGAATGAATTTGTGAAACACTTTGTGGTTTGGATGATAGTAAAAAGCTAATGAAAACCGTTTGTATCCAATGAGTTGTGTTTGTGTGTTATTCAGGCCTGGCAATTCGTCTCTATGGCATTGATGACACTGCCCCCATTTGTGGTTGGGATCATTGTAAAACAACCCATTAAAGACTGTGTTTATCCAATGAGCTTTCTTTGTGTGTTGTTCAGGCTTGGCAATTTGTCTCCATGGGCCTAGTGACACTGCCCCCCTTGGTGGTTGGGATGACTGAAAAAAACTATGAAATACTGTGTTTATCCAATTAATTGTGTTTGTGTGCTGTCCAGGCTTGGCAATTCCTCTCCATGGGATTGGTGACTCTGCCCCTATTTGTGGTTGAGATGATTGTGAAACACCATTAAAAACTGCCTTTATCCAATGAATTGTGTTTGTGTGCTGTCCAGCCATGGCAATTCGTCTCCATGGGATTGGTGACTCTGCCCCCATTAGTGGTTGGGATGATTGTAAAACACCATTAAAAACTGTCTGTATCCAATGAACTGTATTTATTGTAAGAAGCCATTAAAACACTGTCTTTATCCAATGAATTGTGTTTGTGTGTCCAGGCCTGGCAATTTGTATCCATGGGCCTAGTAACACTGCCCCCCTTTGTGGTGGGTGCGGGACCAGCTGCTACCGCCCTGGCCCCCCTGGCCTTCGGACAAGTCGGAGCGCTGCCCATGCCGCTGCCACCTGCCCCCATGGTGCTGCCGCCTGGTCTACTAAACGCCTTTGGAGGAGGTGAGGATTTGTGTTGTGTACATCACTACAGCTGTCATTTCTACTGTCTTACTGTGAAGGAAACAGCAGTATGATATCATATGATACCATGTCATCATATGATATGCCGGTCCCTATTAATTTCTAAAAGACTCAACCACAACCACGACCCAGCTGAGCAAATGAGCTATGTGAATCCCATGTTGTCTGGTCATGTGGACCTTCAAGGGCAGACTGGAGTCCCCAACCACAACTGCGATCATAGCTGAAACCATTAACTGCAACCACAACCACAACCCAACCACAACTGCGATCATACCTGAAACCATTAACCTCAACCACAACCACAAGCCAACCGAGAAAATGGGTCATGTGAATCTCATGTTGTCTGGTCATGTGGACCTTCAAGCGTAGACTGAAGTCCTGTACCACCATCGCTATCAAAACTGAAAGACTGAACCGCAACCACAACCCAACCGAGAAAATGACTCATGTGGATTTCCTGTTGTCTGGTCATGTGGACCGTTAAGCGTAGACTAAATTCCTGTACCACCATCGCTATCAAAACTGAAAGACTGAACCGCAACCACAACCTAACCGATTAACTGAGTCATGTGGATCTCATGTTGTCTGGTCATGTGGACCTTCAAGCGTAGACTGACGTCCTCTACCATCATCTCTATCATAACTGAAAGCTGGAACCGCAACCACAACCACAACCCAAGTGAGCAAATGAGTCAAGCGAATCTCGTGTTGTCTGATCATGTGGACCTTCTGGCCATCTGGATCTTGATGTAAAGCGCAGACTGGAGTCCTCTACCACAACCACTATCACAACTGATAGCATTAACCCCAACCACAACCCAACCGAGCAAATGAGTTACGTGAATCCCGTGTTGTCTGGACATGAGAATCTTCAAGCACAGACTGAATTCCTCAACCAACATCGCTATCATAACTGAAAACCGCAACCATGACCTCAACCACAACCACAAACCAACTGAGCAACTTAGTCACGTGAATCTCCGATTGTCTGGATATCTGGGTCTTGATGTAAAGCGCAGACTGGAGTCCCCTACAACCATTGAAATCGCAACTGAAAGCCTTAACCTCAACCACAACCGCTATCAAAACTGAAAGCCTGAACCTCAACCACAACCCAAACAAGCAAATGAGTTACGTTATCCTGTGTTGTCTGGTCATGTGGAACCTCAACGGCAGACTGGAGTCCTCTACCACAACCGCTATCAAAACTGAAAGCCTGAACCTCAACCACAACCCAACCGAGCAAACGAGTTATGTGAATCCCGTGTTGTCTGGACATGTGAATCTTCAAGCGCAGACTGAAGTCCTCCACCACCATCGCTATCATAACTGAAAGCCCTAACCGCAACCACGACCTCAACCACTAACCAACTGAGCAACTGAGTCACGTGAGTCTCCTGTTGTCTGGCCATCTGGGTCTTGATGTAAAGCGCAGACTGGAGTCCCCTACCACCATTGAAATCGTAACTGAAAGCCTTAACCTCGACCACAACCCAACCAAGCAAATGAGTTATGTGAATCCAGTGTTGTCTGGTCATGAGGACCTTCAAGGGCAGACTGAAGTCCTCTACCACCATTGTTTTAGTAACTGATAGCGTTAACCCCAACCACAACCCAACCGAGCAAATGAGTTATAGAAACTTGTGTTGTCTGGTCATGTGGACCTTCAAGGGCAGACTGAAGTCCACTATCTCCATTGCTATCGTAACTGAAAGCCTGAACCTCAACGACAACCCGACCGAGAAATGAGTCACGTGAATCCCGTATTGTCTGGTCATGTGAATCTTCAAGGGCAGACTGAAGTCCACTATCTCCATTGCTATCGTAACTGAAAGCCTGAACCTCAACGACAACCCGACCGAGAAATGAGTCACGTGAATCCCGTATTGTCTGGTCATGTGAATCTTCAAGGGCAGACTGAAGTCCACTATCTCCATTGCTATCGTAACTGAAAGCCTGAACCTCAACGACAACCCGACCGAGAAATGAGTCACGTGAATCCCGTATTGTCTGGTCATGTGAATCTTCAAGGGCAGACTGAAGTCCACTATCTCCATTGCTATCGTAACTGAAAGCCTGAACCTCAACCACAACCCAACCAAGAAAATGAGTCATGTGAATCCCGTGTTGTCTGGTCATGTGAATCTTCAAGGGCAGACTGAAGCCCTCTACCACCATCGCTATCGTAACTGAGCGCCTTAACCGCAACCACTACCACAACCTGCAGCCTCAACCTCAACCTCAACCTCAACATGAAAACCTCAACCACGACATTACAACCTCTACGTCTACCACAATCACAATCACAACCTGCAGCCTTCTTCTGAACCTTGACCTACAACCCACCACCTGCCTACAGCCTACCATGAGGCCTACCTCGACCTCTACCACAATCACAATCACAACCTGCAGCCTTTTTCTTAACCTTGACCTACAACCCACTACCTACCTACAGCTTACCATGAAGCCTACCTCGACCTCTACCACAATCACAATCACAGCCTACAGCTTTATTCTTAACCTTGACCTACAACCCACTACCTACAACCCACTACCAACCTACAGACCACCATGAATCCTACCTTAGCCTCCACCACAATCACAGCCTACAGCCGTATCCTTATCCACATCCTTATCCTCATCCTAACCCCTATCCTCATCCTTATCTAACCCAACCCACAACCTACAACCCACGATCAACCTACAGCCCACCATGAATCCTGCCTCTGCCACAACCACAGCCTACAGCCTTATCCTTATCCTCATCCTTATCCTCATCCTTATCATCATCCTCATCCTTATCATCATCCTCATCCTTATCATCATCCTCATCCTTATCATCATCCTCATCCTTATCCTTATCCTCATCCTTATCATCATCCTTATCCTCATCCTTATCATCATCCTCATCCTTATCATCATCCTCATCCTTATCATCATCCTCATCCTTATCATCATCCTCATCCTTATCATCATCCTCATCCTTATCATCATCCTCATCCTTATCATCATCCTCATCCTTATCATCATCCTCATCCTTATTATCATCCTCATCCTTATCATCATCCTCATCCTTATCATCATCCTCATCCTTATCATCATCCTCATCCTTATCCTTTTCCTCATCCTTATCATCATCCTCATCCTTATCCTTATCCTCATCCTTATCATCATCCTCATCCTTATCATCATCCTCATCCTTATCATTATCCTCATCCTTATCTAACCCAACCCACTACCTACAACCCACTACCAACCTACAGCCCACCATGAATCCTACCATGGAGATAGCTCCTTAAGAGGTGGGGGTCCCCTCTTTGGAACAAGTGGAGAGAAGAAATTCATGAGGCTACTCAAGATGTACGGCCGTGTGTACTGCGCGTACATCAACAAGGCCCAGTCTAGAGTGGAGCTGTACCGCTTCTTCACAGATACTGTTGTACTGCAGCACTCGTATGAGATCTTCTCAAAGACAGTGGAGTTATCTGTTATCGATAATGTCTTGGTGAGTCACTGTCCCTGTTGTTGGTATTATCTTGTTGAGGGTGTGTGTCTTTTATCGATACATTTGTGGTGATTGCTTGTCTGTTATCGTTGATGTCATGGTGAGTCTCAGTCTCCGTTATCTGTATTATCTTAGTGAGTGTGTGTGTCTTTTATCGATACATTTGTGGTGATTGCTTGTCTGTTATCAATGATATCATGGTGAGTCTCAGTCTCTGTTATCTGTATTATCTTGGTGAGGGTGTGTGGCTGTTATCGATAAATTTGCGATGATTGCTTTTCTGCTATCGATAATGTCTTAGTGAGTGTTTGTGTCTGTTATCAAAGCATTTTTGGTGATCGCTTGTCTGTTATCGATGATGTCTTGGTGAGTCTCAGTCTCTGTTATTGGTATTGTCTTGGTGAGGGTGTGTCTGTTATCGATAAATCTTCTGTGATCGCTTGTCTGTTATCGATGATGTCTTGGTGAGTCTCAGTCTCTGTTATTGGTATTGTCTTGGTGAGGGTGTGTCTGTTATCGATAAATCTTCTGTGATCGCTTGTCTGTTATCGATGATGTCTTGGTGAGTCTCAGTCTCTGTTATTGGTATTGTCTTGGTGAGGGTGTGTCTGTTATCGATAAATCTTCTGTGATAGCTTGTCTGTTATCGATCATGTCTTGGTGAGTCTCAGTCTCTGTTATTGGTATTGTCTTGGTGAGGGTGTGTCTGTTATCGATCATGTCTTGGTGAGTCTCAGTCTCTGTTGTCGGGATTGTCTTGGTGAGTGTGTGTGTCTGTAATCGATTCATTTGTTGTGATTGCTTATCTGTTATCGATAATGTCTTGGTGAGGGTGTGCGTCTGCTATCAATAACATTTTCTGTGATTGCTTGACTGTTATTGGTAATGTCTTGGCGAGGGTTTGTGTCTGTTATCGATAACATTTTCGGTTGATTGCTTGTCTGCTATCAATAATATATTGATGAGTCTCAGTCTCGGTAATTGATGACATCTTGGTGAGTCTCAGTCTCTGTCTGTTATCGAAAAATCTTCTGTGATTGCTTGTCTGTTATCGATAATGTATTGGTGAGTCTCTGCCTCAGTAATCGATACCATCTTGGTGAGTCACAGTCTCTGTTGACGGTATTGTCTTGGTGATGGTGTGTGTCTGTTATCAATAACATTTTCGGTGATTGCTCGTATGTTATTGATAATGTCTTGGTGAGGGTGTGTGTCTGTCATCAATAACATTTTCGGTTGATTGCTTGTCTGTTATCGATAATGTCTTGGTGAGGGTGTGTCTGTGATTGGTAACAACTTTGCCGCGTTCACTCGTGCTTGTTACTTTAAACTGCCTTTCCTGTTTTAAGGTTGGGCCCCCCCTTGAGCCTATTTGGCTACTCCTGGACTGTAAAACAAATGCATACAATGTCTTGGTGAGGGTGTGTCTGTGATTGGCAACAACTTTGCCGTGTTCACACGAGCTTTGTGACTTTAAACTGCCTTTCCTGTTTTAAGGTTGGGCCCCCCCTTGAGCCTATTTCATCTACCATTTCACCCTCTCCCTCCGTTCCAACCCATTAAGGTCATCCACCACATGGACTCAGCCGTTGCTTCCACCTCATGACTGCTAGAAATCCACCACAATACCACCTGGATCCAGCCCTTGCCATCCACCATTCGACCCCCTCCCTCCGTTCCAACCCATTCAGGGCATCCATCACATGCTCTCAGCCATTGCTTCCACCTCATGACTGCTAGAAATCCACTAAAAGACCACCTGGACTCAGCCCTTGCCCAAACCACATGACTGAAAGACATCCACCATTTGACCCCCTCCATCCGCTCCAATTCCACCTCTTATACCGCTACTTCTAGGTCTGCTACCGCCCATGACTGTATGACATCCACCGTTTGACCACTGTTTTCTGGTCCTGCCCATGCAGGTCATCCACCACATGGACTCAGCCGTTGCGCTGCTGTTCGACGTCAGTGCTGGCACCCCAGAGCCCATCTCTATGCCCCTACCTCTAGGTCTGCTACCGCCCATGCTGGTTGCCCCCTCCAGCCCTGGCCCCGTCCCACCTGCTCTGGGCCAGGGAGAGGGGGGTGAGATATCAGCCTTGTCGCGGACTGCTAGCACGGCCATCAAGTGTCACATCTTGAGCAGTGAAGAGACGCATGACTGGAGCTTCTGCTCCCCAAACATAGTGATCAGCCTGACTAGCCAGGTAGGAAATCCAGAGGTGGGGTGGGTGCAACAGTGGGGCATGGCCCAGGGTGGGTAGAGAGAGAACTATGCTCTTCAGCCCTCAAGTAGTTGAGTGAAACATCTTGAGCAGTGAAGAGACGCATGACTGGAGCTTCTGTTCTCCCAACATAGTCATCAGTCACACTAGCCAGGTAGGCATGCCAAAGTAGACAACTAAAGATTTATACAGCATGTGACCACTGCAGGTGGTAGACGGCCTGTTCCTAGTCCTGCAATTTATATAGACAACGGCAATATGATATCATGCCATCATATGATGCCGGCAGTCTAACTAGGCTAATGTTACCATCTATATACAATATCATATGCTGCAATTTGTATGATATCATACTCGCCTTGGGTCTACATCATATGATATGCCGGTTCCTATTTATATGTAGAGTAAATGAGTATGATAAGCAATACCAAAATACAATCAACCCACTCCGACTCTACCTACTCCCCTTTTGAACATCTATGCACGTATCTATGCTACAGTCCAAGGGTAGCCAAAGGAATACAACATACAATACTTATATACAACTATATTTCGCCACAACCCTAAACCCTGAAACCTGAAACCTAAACCCGTTGCAGGTGGCCTACCGTCTGTTCCTAGACCTGCGCTCCCTGGTGGACAGCAGCTCAAGTGACATCGCGTTGCTAGCTGGCTTCTTGCAACGCCGCCGCCCTCCTCCCTGCACCCAGCTGCGGGCCACCGCCCCCAAGGAGCTGCTCATCTCCGTTGTCAAGAGCGCACTGCAGGTACAATTTTGTCAGAGGGTAGCAGGGTGGCTTTTGCAGTGGTTCTCATCATGCCTATTGCGGTTTTTACCACAGCGTCGTTGCATCGCCATGAATCATATGCCAGTATAGCCCATTCTTAGAATAAATATATCGGCACAAAGCAAAATTTGGAGGCCTTGGCACCCCCTGCTTGTTTGTTTTATATTTGTCTTTGGTTGTCTGTATTTGCCTCTATTTGTTTCTGTTTTATTTCATTGATTTTAAATGTTTGCATGTATTAACAGGCCCCCGGTGCTTTAGCATCAACCCAAGGAGGCGTTGGGCATAATCCTTGAGGCCGTTGTCTGTTGGTGAATGGGTACCCTACATCTGCAGACAACGCTACATGGCCTTATTGATAAGAGCACCTTGGGCACATACCTGCTCTGTTCATTCTGCTTGTTGCACAGCCTGATCTTACTTGCAACCTACTATCTAAATGTATTAATCGCCCCCCCACCCCCCCACCCCACCCCACACACACACACACACATTCAAAAAATACTGCCTGTGGGAACGCCTTACCCCGATAAACGTCTTACTTGAGACGTTCAACAACCTGAGTATGCAATCATCAGCTCACTGGTAGGCTCTTTTATCAAAGCAACCCAACCCTACCCATTCCAACCCAACCCATCCCAAGCCATTGCAACCCAACCCATCCCAACCCATCCCAACCCAACCTAACCTAACCCCCAAAACACATCCTGAATGAGCGACGCACCCCGATGCACGTTTTGCGTGAGATGTTCAACAATCTATGATGAAATAAATAATGTATAGATAATTAAACAATTAAATATCATAGGTTACTACAGGTTACGACTAATAAATACATTTAAAATATTGCCTGCAGGAGCGCCGCACTCCCATGCACGTGTTGCGTGAGATGTTTAACAACCTGAGTAGGGCCTGGGCTGATGTCTGCTCAGCAGCAGCCGCAGCTGGCAGAGTGGTGCCATCCGTGGTGGCGGGGCTTGTGTCACCCTCTGATGTGTCTACACAGGTGAGTCAGAGTGTGTGTGTGAATGTATGTTTGTGTAGGTGTATGTGTGTGTGTATGTATGTATGTATGTATGTGTGTGCATGTTTTTTGTGTATGTATGTATATGTGTGTGTATGTATGTTACAGTCCAGGGCTAGCCAATTAGGCTGGAGGGCCTTGCCCAACCTCGAATCAAGGTAATCACTGGTGTGCCTTTCTGGTGTTTTTGTGTTTGCACGCAGAAGAGGTCCCCGTGCCTTGCCTACAACCTGACTACCTCATGTGTGCATGGTATTGATCCATTTGATCCCTGGTGTGCCTTGCAGGTGTTCCTGTGGCTGGAAGAGGAGGAGGTGGTGAACGTCCGGTTCCTCATTGCTGCCTTGTCTGAGTATTGTGCATCAGCACGTTGCATTAACATTGCCTTGCCTACAACCTGACTACCTCACGTGTGCACGGTATTAGTCCATTTGATTCTTGGTGTGCTTTGCAGGTGTTTCTGTGGTTGCACAAAGAGATGGTGGTGGACGTACCTTCCCTCGGTGTCCCCGTGTCTTGCCTACAACCTGACTACCTCACGTGTGCATGGTATTGATCCATTTGATCCCTGCTGTGCCTTGCAGGTGTTCCTGTGGCTGGAAGAAGAGGTGGCGGACGTCCCGTTCCTCAGTGCCGCCTTGTCTGAGTATTGCGCATCAGCACATTGCATTAACATTGTCTTGCCTACAACCTGACTACCTCACATGTGCACGGCATATATCCATGTTATCCCTGGTGTGCCTTGCAGATGTTTCTGTGGTTGTATCAGGAGCAAGTGGACAAATGGTGGACGTCCCGATCCTCAGTGTCCCTGTGTCTTGCCTACAACCCGACTACCTCACGATCTATTTTATCCCTGGTGTGCCTTGCAGGTGTTTATGTGGTTGTACGAAGAGGAGTTGGTGGACGTCTGGTTCCTCATTGCCACTGTGTCTTGCCTGCAACCTGATAACCTCACGATGTATCCCTGGTGTGCCTCACATATGTTCCTGTCTCTGCATTGAGAGGAGTTGGTGGACGTCCCGTTCCTAAGTGCCGCCTTGTCTGAGTATTGCGCATCCCTGGTGTGCCTTGCAGGTGTTCCTGTGGCTGCACGAAGAGGAGGTGGTGGACAAGGTGGTGGATTAAGTGCCGCATTGTCTGAGTGTTGTGCATCAGCACGTTGCATTAACCTTGTCTTGCCTACAACCTGACTACTTCACGTGTGCACGGCATTGATCAAATTTATCCCTTGTGTGCCTTGCAGGTGTTCCTGTGACTGTGCGAAGAGGAGGTGGTGGACGTCCCGTTCCTCATTGCCGCATTGTCTGAGTGTTGTGCATCAGCACGTTGCATTAACCTTGTCTTGCCTACAACCTGACTACTTCATGTGTGCACAGCTTTGATCCAATTTATCCCTTGTGTGTCTTGCAGGTGTTCCTGTGGCTGCACGAAGAGGAGGTGGTGGACGTCCCTTTCCTCAGTGCCGCCCTGTCAGAGTACTGCGCATCCGCTGAGGCAGCCGGCCTCCCCCCCCTCCCTTACCTACAAGCTCTAGCCACGGAGCTTCTGCTCCTACAGGTATGTTTCACAGATATAGCTGGGTGCACCTTATAAATCACTAAATAACACCTTGGGGACACCTTTGGGATTTTATTTTAGAGAGTGTCGGATTCATCTAATCCTATTCTCTCTCTTAAAGCAGCCCGTTCTCTACCGCCGTAAGACGGTGCTCCCTTAATACCTTGCCCCACCAGGCGTTCTCTTTACTTTTATCTTGCTCCTACAAGTAGAGTAGCAGCCCGTTGTCTACCGCCGTAAGACGGGGCTCCCTTAAAACCGCGCCTCACCAGGTGTTCTCATTACCTTTTTTTCTGCTCCTACAGGCCCAACCGGAGCAAGCAGGCCAGGCCACATACCTGGTATTGTCCGACCCTGCCACCACGGCCACAGCCGCCAATGCTGTGCTGGGGGGCGCTGATGCAGGTGGTAAGAGCAAGAAGGAGAGGAGCGGGTCAACTCCCACACCCTCCCCGGCCTCATCGACGTCAAACGTGGTGGCTATGGCCTGTTGGAGTGAGGTTGCAGAGCAGTTAGGGCAGTACAGTGGTTCTGCCGCTGCCAGTGCTACTGCCCACATGCTGCACGCCAAGGTGGCCGTATTGTCGGCGGGATGTACTGCCGGCTCAGCGGCTGGCAAGATCGGCAAAACGCCAGCTGAGCATTACATACGGAGCCTGCTGTCCTGTGGTTCTGTACTGCAAGCCGCCCAGGCCGCCAGGAAGCTAGGTGTAATAGGGGGCCCAAATACAATCGCCTCAACCAACTCACCAACTGCTTTACATCCGGTTGAGTTCTTGACCGCTGCTTGCAAGACTGGGGATGGTCGTATCTTTGCCGCTGTGTACCGCCAGTTTCAGAACCAGTTGCAGAACTCGTTTCCCAAGTTGGAGATAGCCAAGAGGCAGCTAGGTTTTGGGGAGTTCAGTGCAGTTAGAGCGTAGTGCCTCTGCACTGAATGCCTCTTGACCACTAGTCCATTGCTTCCTAAGCTGGGGATACTCGTAACTTTGCTGCCTTGTTCCCGCCAGTATCGGAGCCAGTTGCAAAACTCATTTCCAAAATTGGAGACAGCCAAGACTCACCTTGGCTTAAGGCAGTTCAGCACAGTTAGAGCATAGTGCCAGACGAAGACATCTGGCCCAGACTTCTGGTTCCCATGTAGGCTACCATGGCCAGAGACAGGATGCAACGTTATTTTTCAGCTTTCTATTGGTCCGGTGATGTAGCAAAAATTGCGACGCAAGCCTGATATCAGGATTGTGGCGTAGCATGGTATAGGGCGGAATGCGAAGGGGCTCCGGGGGGCAGTGAGTCGCACTGGGGGCGCACCGAGTCGCTCAATTTGTGACGCATCGCACAAAAAAACTGTGCCAGACTAAGGTAAAGGTCCCCTGTGCTGAATATGCCTGAAGCGGCTCAGAATTTGACCCCACGGCTAGTATATGAGTTAGTTTATTTTTGTATGTGTTCTACCACGGGACTGAAAACGAT
>JACBWV010000247.1:10000-150000 GCA_013435795.1 Chlamydomonas sp. ICE-L | reverse complement strand
CTACGTTTGTATTTGCCATTGTCATTGTATTTGCTATGGCTGCTTGTAATTTGCTATGCATGTATTTCCCGGGTATTTTCTATGTATGTATTTGCAAAGGGTGCACCTACCCTTTGCAAGTGCATACATAGAAAAACCTGGGTAATAAATACAAGTAGCCATAGCAAATACCTAGGACGCGATGCGACAGGTGTGCTGTGTTTAATTTTCTTTTTATTTGAAGGTGGGAACCAAGAAAGGGTGCATCTGATAAAAACCTAGCTCTTTGTGGCCTAGGAAAATAGACATAGGGAAGCAAGAACAGTGAAGGAACGAATACCGAAGGGCGATTAACAGAACAAAGGAGGGCGCTAAGGCAGGGACGATTTTTTCAAGTCTGATTTTTGTTTTGTTTTAGCTTCATTGTTTTAGGCCTCCTCCATGAGCAGCGTTTTTATTGCTTTTATAGCTTTAAAACGCCTCACCAAGGGGTCAAACTACCACACCCCAAGTTGCCTTCAAACCGTGAATCATAAACCTAGCTGGCATCAAACTCCTCTTTGATTTCTTTTTCTTCCCACGCCTGCACATGTGCCAAGTGCAAACGAGCATATTGTGGGGTTATGAGAATGCTGTGGGGCGTAGCGTCTCTTGTCTCTTTTTCTTTTCTTTTTCGCCATGTCTCCTTTTCAGCTGCGGAACTCTTTCTCTCCCATCATGCATTGACTGCATTGTCTTTGTTCCCCCCCCCCCCCCCCCGCCCCCCTACACACACACACACACACACCACCACATACACACGCACACATACTTACACACGCACACACACACACACACACACACACACACACAACACACACCACACACCACCACCACATACACACACATACACACCACACACACACACACAACACACACACACACACACACACACACACCACACACACACACACACACACACACATACACACACACACACATACACACACACACATACCACAACTCTCTCTCTCTCATCCCTACCCCAAGCAGGTAGCAGCAGAGACATCTATCCTAGGTGGGCCCTTTGACATGAAATCAGGATGGGATGGACCCGCCACCATGGCTTTCATCATATCGCTATCTATCTTACACACACACACACACACAACACCACGCTCACACCTCCCCCCCCCCCCCCCCCCCCCCCCACACACACACACCACCACACACACACACTCTCATCCCTCCCCCAAGCAGGTAGCAGCAGAGACATCTATCCTGGGTGGGCCCTTTGACATGACAGCAGGATGGGATGGACCCGCCACCATGGCTTTCATCATATCTATGCCCATCTTCTTAAACACAACCTGGGCAGGCCCGGGTCCTGAGCCTACCTGGCAGGTGCCCCTCAGCAAGGGCTCGTGCACTCTACCCCAATGCAATGTCACCCTGGGGCCAGGTCGGTACCGCACATGGTATGGCATGGCCTACGTGCTCATGAACATATCAAGGTGGAGTTAGTCCCCCCCCCCCCCCCCCCCCCACACACACACACACACACACACACACACAACACACACACACACATACACACACACACACGTACACACACACACATACACACACACTAACACCAGTTCTCTCCCAGTGCAATGTCACCCTGGGGCCAGGTCTGTACCGAATGTGGTACGGCATGGCTTTAGTGCTCATGAACATATCAAGGTGAGTAAATAGTATGGCTGTGTTGGAGTGCAAGTTGGTGTGGTGTTATGTGTGTGTGCATGTGTGTGTTTGTGTGTGTGGTGTGTGTGGGGGGGGGGTAAGTGCCTTGTGTGTGTGTGGCGGTGGTGGTGGTGGGTGTGTGGGGTGGGTGTGTGGGTAGTGGCATGGCCTACGTGCTCAACTGCTCATGAACATACACAGGTGAGTTAGTTCCCTTCCCTCCCCCCCCCCCCCCCCCCACACACACACCACACACACACACACACACACACAACCACCCCACACACACCCAAAACACGAGCGACGTAGCGGCCCCCACCCGCAACCCCCCCCCCACTACTACCCAGTTTCTCTCCCTCTTCCTCGCCGGGCCCCCCCACTCCCGATCCCCCTTCCCACACTCGCATTTCTTCCTCCCACCCCCCCCCCCGAACCTACCCCATTTTCCCCGCCCCCCTGCACCCCGGAGGTACCAGTTTCGTCCAATCCCCCCCCATCCCCCCCCCAACCGTTGTATGACATTAGTAGAGTGCAAGTTGGTGTGCTTTAATGTAAGGTGGTTTAGTGTGGTGCGGTGTTATGTAGTGTAGTATTGTGAAGTGAAGTGTTATGTAGTGTAGTGTGGTGTCGTGTTATGTAGTGTAGTGTAATGTAGTGTGGTGTGGTGTTATGTAGTGTAGTATTGTGTAATGTAGTGTTATGTAATGTAGTGCAATTTACTATAGTATTGTGTCGTGCAATTTCTGTAATGTAGTGTATGAAGTTCCTGTTCAGCTAGAGTTAATCTTGTTTGTACAAGCTTGTGTAAGATCCTCTAGCCTGTTTCACTACCCCTGGACTGTAGCACACAAACAAATATATGAATCATATTGAGGCAAATCCATTTAGCCTATTTGGTTACGCCTGGTCCTGGTAACAACAAGAATACCATGGTCAGACACCATCACCATAACAAGCAGACATTGACAAGATAGCATCACCATCATCCACAACCATCACCATCACCCTAGCAGCATACATTGACAAGCAATGCACCAGAACCATCAACCATAATACAGCATACATGGACAGGCAATCAGCAATCACTACCATCACCCATAACAAGCATACATGGTCAGCAAATCCAGCATACCATAACAAGCATACCTGGACAAGCATCACATAACCATCACCTCGCAATCATACATGGACAATAAGCATCAGCATCACCTAACCATCACCATAACAAGCAACAAATGGTCAGCCTCAGCATCACCATAACAAGCATACATGGCAAGCAATCAACCAGAACCATCACCATAGCAAGCATAACTGGACAGCATCGGCATCACATATAACCCATCAACCATAACAGCATCCATGGACAGCATCAGCATCCCATAGACCATCACCATAGCAAGCATACATGGACAGCATCGCACCTCACCATAAAACCATACCATAACAATCATAAATGGAACGGCATCAGCATCACACTAACCATCACCATAACAAGCATACATGGACAATCATCTGCAATCACCATAACCATCACCATAACCACATCATGGACAGCATCGCATCACATCACCATCACCATAGCAAGCCTACA
The DNA here is from genome assembly GCA_013435795.1 of Chlamydomonas sp. ICE-L. Classification (NCBI taxonomy): domain Eukaryota; kingdom Viridiplantae; phylum Chlorophyta; class Chlorophyceae; order Chlamydomonadales; family Chlamydomonadaceae; genus Chlamydomonas; species Chlamydomonas sp. ICE-L. The sequence goes on along the minus strand of JACBWV010000247.1, from coordinate 146,726 downwards.
TTGACAGCAATCACCATAAACCCCTCACCAAACAAGCAAACTGGGACAGCATCACCATCACCATCACCATCCCATCACCCAATAGGCAAGCTTTAACATGGAACACATCAGTCACAACACTAACAAGCATACATGGACAGCATCAAGCATCACACCATAACCATCACCTAAAAAGGCATACTTGTCACATCATCATCACCATAACAAGCAAACATGGACAGCATCACCATCACCATCACCATCACCATCACCATAGCAAGCATACATGGACAGCATCACCATAACCATCACCATAACAAGCATACATGGACAGCATCAGCATCACCATAACCATCACCATAACAAGCATACATGGTCAGCATCAGCATCACCATAACAAGCATACATGGACAGCATCACCATAACCATCACCATAGCAAGCATACATGGACAGCATCAGCATCACCATAACCATCACATACAAGCGACATGGCACAGCATCATCAAACACCATAAACCATCACCATAGCAGAATAACATGGACATCATCAGCATCACCATAACCATAACCATAACAAGCATAAATGGACAGCATCAGCATCACCATAACCATCACCATAACAAGCATACATGGACAGCATCAGCATCACCGTAACCATCACCATAACAAGCATACATGGACTCATCAGCATCACACCATAACCATCCCAAACCACATACATGGACAAGCATCATCATCACATAACCATCACCATAACAGCATACATGGTCCGCATCAGCGCATCACATAACAAGCTCATGACAGCATCACCATAACCATCACCATACCAAGCAACTTGACAGCAATCACCATCACCGATCACCATCACCTCACCATAGCAAGCATACATGGACAGCATCACCTAACCAGCAACAGTACAGCATCATCATCACCATAACCACACCATAAAAAGTCATACATGGTCGCATCAGGCATCAAGCCGTAACCAGCATACATGGACAAGCATCACCATCCCAATCACCATAGCAAGCATCATGGACACATCAGCATCCCATACCATCACCATAACGAGCATCATGGTCCTCATCACATCACCATAACAAGCATACATTATACGCATCACATAACCATCACCAGAGCAAGCAACATTGACAGCATCAGCAGCACATAACGCTCACATAAAAGCATAATGACGCATCAGCAACCCCCTACATCGACCATAGCCAGAATACATGGGCAGGTCATCAGCTCACCATAACCATAACCATAACAACATACATGTACAGCAATCAGCTCACCATAACCATCACCATAACAAGCATACATGGACAGCATCAGCATCACCATAACCATCACCATAACAAGCATACATGGACAGCATCAGCATCACCATAACCATCACCATAACAAGCATACATGGACAGCATCAGCATCACCATAACCATCACCATAACAAGCATACATGGACAGCATCAGCATCACCATAACAAGCATACATGGACAGCATCACCATAACCATCACCATAACAAGCATACATGGACAGCATCAGCATCACCATCACCATCACCATCACCATAACAAGCATACATGGACAGCATCAGCATCACCATAATCATCACCATAACATCATCCATGGACGTCATCAGCATTCACCTATAACCATCACATAACAAGCATACATGTGACATCATCAGCATCACCATAACCATCACCAATACAAGCTACATTTCAGCATCAGCCCATCACACCATAACAAGCATACATGGACAAGCAAATCACCGTAACCATCACCATAACAAGCATACATGGACAGCATCAGCATCACCCCTACACCATCACCAGAACAGCATACGTGACGCATCAGCATCACCATAACCATCACCATAACAAGCATACATTGTCAGCTCAGATCAACCATAACAAGCATACATGGACAGCATCACAACGCATCCCATAACCATAACAAGCATACATGGACGCAATCCCGCAGCACCATAACCTCACCATAACAAGCTACAGGACGCATCAGCATCACCATAACCATCACCATAACAAGCATACTTGGACAGCATCAGCATCACCGTAACCATCACCAGAACAAGCATACATGGACAGCATCTGCATCACCATAACCATCACCATAACAAGCATACATGGACAGCATCAGCATCACCATAACAAGCATACATGGACAGCATCACCATAACCATCACCATAACAAGCATACATGGACAGCATCAGCATCACCATAACCATCACCATAACAAGCATACATGGACAGCATCAGCATCACCATAACCATCACCATAGCAAGCATACATGGACAGCATCAGCATCACCATAACCATAACCATAACAAGCATAAATGGACAGCATCAGCATCACCATAACCATCACCATACATAACAATCATACATTGACAGCGAGTAAGGCGGTAGGCGTGGGCGGACACCATAACCTCACCATAAACAAGCATACTGGACATCATCAGCATCAACCATAACCATCACCATAACAAGCATACATGGACACATCAGCATCACATAACCATCACCATACAAGCATACATTGTCAGCATCACATCACCATAACAAGCTACATGGACAAGCATCACCATAACCCATCACCATAACAGCATACCTGGACATCATCAGCATCACCTTAACGGCACACCATCACCATACAAGCATACATGGACAGCATCAGCATCACCATAATCATCACCATAACAAGCATACATGGACAACATCAGCATCACCATAAACCATCACCATAACACAACATGCCAGCGATCAAGCATCACCATAACCATCACACCATACAAGCATACACTGGACAGCATCAGTCATCACCATAACAAAGCAATACATGGAGGACATCATCACCAAACCATCAACATAACAAGTCATAATGACACATCAGCATCACCGTAATGATCACCAGAACAATCATACATGGACAGCATCAGCATCACCATAACCATCACCATAACAAGCATACATGGTCAGCATCAGCATCAACATAACAAGCATACATGGACAGCATCAGCATCAGCATCACCATAACCATAACAAGCATACATGGACAGCATCCGCATCACCATAACCATCACCATAACAAGCATACATGGTCAGCATCAGCATCACCATAACCATCACCATAACAAGCATACCTTTGGGACAGCATCCAGCATCACCGTAACCTCACCAGAACAAGCAGACATGGACATCATCAGCATCACCAATAAAACCATCACCCACCATAACACGCTACCTGGACAGCACAGCACATCACCATAACAAGCTCCCTGGACACGCATCAGCATCACCATAACCATCCCATAACAAGCAATACTTGACAGCATCCGCATCACCATAACCATCACCATAACAAGGTTACATGACAGCATCAGCATCACCATAACCATCACCATAACAAGCATAAATGGACAGCATCAGCATCCCCATAACCATCACCATAACAAGCATACATGGACAGCATCAGCATAACCGAAACCATCACCAGACAAGGCATACAGGACAGCATCAGCATCACCATAACCATCACATAACAAGCATACATGGACAGCATCTACATCACCTATCACCATCACCATATCAGCAACATGGACAGCATCACCATAAAACCATCCGATCACCATCACAAGCATCAGGACAGCATCACCATCACCATCACCCATTACCCCCAAGCATCTGCATACCATAACCCATCACAAAATAATACTACAAGCGTACATGAGACATGCACTCCATGCATCAAACATACCCATCCCATACACAAGCATTAAATGGACTAGCACAGCATTCCCCAGAACCATCACAACTAACACATGCATACATGGACATGCTTCAGCATCCACCGAAACATATCCAACCTAGAACTAGGCATACGATGACACATCAGCATCACCATAGAACTCGCCACCAGAACAGAGCATCACTGGACAGCATCTAGCAGCACCAGCTCCCACCATCACCATACAGCAAGTCTCACATGGAACAGCCAATCACCCTAATGTCTACACCACTCACCATTAATCAAGCAATCCACATCGGACCGCAATGCCCCATCACCACTCACCATTAAGCCCCTATAGCAGCTACTGAGACAAAGCATCACGATACCCTCACCATAACAAGCATACATGGACAGCTCGCACCAGCTAAACCATCACCAAAAAGCATACATGTCCCACATCAGCATCATTCAACCACACACAACAAGCATCCATGGACCTCAATCCCATAACCATCACCATAGCAGCATACATGACAAGCATCAGCCAGCACCATATCCATCACCAAAACACGTCCGCCCAATGTCAGCATCAGCACACCATAACAAGCATACTGGACATGGCATCACAATAACCATAACCATTAACAAGCATACATGACCCTCACATCACACCATACACCATCCCATTAACAAGCATACTGGACAGCATCAGTGCATCAACCATAACCATCACCATAGCCACATGCATGACAGCATCAGCATCACACCATACATGACCTAACAACATGATGGACAGCACAGCATCACCATACCATCACATAACACGCATACCTGGACAACATCAGCATCAACCGTAACCTCACCATAACAGCATCATGGACCCATCCAGCAGTACCATCAACCATCACGCATAGCAAGCATACAGGGACAGCATCACCTATAAACCACTCACAATAGCAAGCATACATGACAGCATCAGCAATCACCATAACCACCCAAACCCCCCCCCCATACAAGCATACATGGACATCCTCCGTATCTACATAACCCCCACCATAGCAAGCAATACCTGGACAGCTCAGCATCACCATAACCATCACCATAACAAGCATACAATGGTCCAAGCATCAGCATCACCATAACAAGCATACGGTACAACATCACCATAACCATCCCATAGCAACATACCTGGACATCAACAGCATCAAATACCTTCACCATAACACGTCATACATGACAGCATCAGCCATCACCATAACCCTCACATAGCAAGCTACATGGACAACCTCACATCACCAACCATAACCTAACAAGCATCATGGACTCATCAGCATCACCATTCACCACACCATACACAAGCATACAGCAGCATCAGCATCACCGTAACCATCACCGAGAACCAGGCATACATTGACACATCAGCATCACCAGAACCTCACCATACAATCTACTGGACAGCATCACCAAAAATGTTATCACCATAACAGCATAATGACACATCCCATCATCCATCACCACACCATAGCAAGCATCATGGACAGCATCAACCATACCATCACCATCACAACCATCCTGGACAGCATCCTGCATCACCCTACCTCACCATAAAAAGCATACATGGTCAGCATCAGCATCCACCATAAAATCAGCATAACATTGATAGCATTCACATAAACCATCACCAGTCAAGCATACATGATAGCATCAGTCATCACCATAACCATCACATAACAAAGCATCATGGTCAGCTAGCCTCACCTAACAAGCATACATGGACAGCATCACCATACCATCCCATAGCCAAAGCATACCTTGACGCATCAGCATCACGAAACCATCACCATAACAAGCATACTGGACACACTCAGCATCACCATAACCTCACCAATAGCACGCATACACGGACAGCATCAGCAGCAGCAATCACATAACCTAACAAGCATAATGGCATCCAATCACACTCACATAACCATCAACCATAACAAGCATAGCATGACAAGCACAGCCATCAACCGTAACCCTCCCAGCACAAAGCATACAGGGACAGCATCAGCATCACCATAACCATCACCATAACAAGCTACAATGGACAGCAATCAATCACCATACCATCACCCATAGCAATCATACATGGACACGCATCAGCATCACATAACACCATAACCCATCACCATAACAAGCAATACAAGGACACCATCCGCATAGCAACTACATGGACAGCCTCAGCATCACCAGAACCAGCACCCATAACAAGATCATGTCAGCATTTCAGCATCCCATTTACCATCACCATACACGTGTAGGATGCTGTCTCTAATTATTATTATTCGTTAGTATTATTATTTTATGTAGAAGTAGTAGTAGTAGTTTTTATTTATTTATACATATATAATTCTTCCGGAATCCCTAGAATTATCAGAACTCTCGGCTTTCTCAGAAGTTGAGTCCAAATTTGAGGTACAAACTACGACTTTTTAAAATATCAAAATCCAAATCATCCGCTGAATTGCTATAAGCCTGTTTGGCTACCCTTAGATTGTAACAAACACATACATGAACACACACATACACATGAACGCAAACATACACGAACACACACATACATAGACACACACATATACATGAACGCAGACGCACATGAACACACACACACATGCATAAACACACATATACATGAACACACACATATACATGAACACACACACACATACATAAACGCATACATATACATGAACACACACACAGACATACACACACATATACATAAACACACACACATACATAAACACACACACATACATAAACACACACAATAACATGAACACACACATACATGCACGCACACATACATGAACACACAGATACATAAACACACACAGATACATGAACACACTCCTGCATGAACACACATATACATAAACACACACACACATGCATGCACGCACACATACATGAACACACATATGCATAAACACACACACATGCATGCACGCACACATACATGAACACACATATACATAAACACACACATGCATGCACGCACACATACATGAACACACATATACATAAACACACACACATGCATGCACGCACACATACATGAACACACATATACATAAACACACACATATACATGAACACACACCTGCATGAACACACATATACATAAACACGCACAAATACATGAAAACACACACATGCATGAACACACATACATAAACACACACATATACATGAACACACACATACATTAATACATCCAGGTTGCTGACTTTTGCTTGACTTTTTCAGGCAAAACTTACGACAGTTCTTCCAGAATTCCCAGAATTCTCGGAATTGAAGCCCAAATCTGAGGCACAAACTACAAACTATGACCTGTTTCACAATGTCCAAATCCAATAAAATTTACCATTCACATGCAGCATTTTATACACATTTTGCCTAAAGGTTGATCTAGGTAGCCAGGATGGCACACATATCAGAGCGCCATCTAGCCTTCCATTCCACAAGCTTTGCTCCTACGTGGGCTTGAAGGATTGAAGGTGCAAGCTTAGTGCAATGTGAACATGAACAATACCGCTATTTACTTATATTATTATACACTTATACAGAACTATGAACTATGACCTGTTTCACAAGGTCCAAATCCAAAGAATCCGCTGAATTGCTATAAGCCTGTCTGGCTGCCCTTGGATTGTAACAAACACGCATACATAAACACCCGCAGGTTGCTGGAGCTGGACAGCACGCAGCTGCCAAGGCTGCAGCAATCAGGATGGCAATACTCAATCCGTCGAGCCGCCCCCCTCCCGGCGGGCGTGACCAATGTGCGCGAGTGGATCACAACAAATGGACTCGCCCCGCCTGTCCACCCCGAAGACCCTGTCGTCGTCTCCCTCACAATGGGCACATCAGAAGCAGACTACCTAGTCTTCGAGCTCATGCTGGCTCCGTCTGAGGGCTGGGGAGGGCCTTGGTGGCCGGCTGTATATGTCCTCGTCGTCCTCAGCTCTATCATCATATGCACTCTCTTCTTCTTCACTCTCCAAGCGCGACGGCAGAAGACCTGGCTGCTCTACTCCCTCCTTCCGAAGAAGGTAGTCAAAGCGATGAGGAACAGGCGCTTGTGGAGCCATAAATCATAATAATAATTCCTTAGAGACCCTTTGTAATTCCCCCCCCCCCCCCCCCCCCCCCCCACACACACACACACACTCCAAGACTTGATATAATCGCTTCATACATTCAGGTGGTCAAAGCGCTGAGGAATGGGCGCTTGTGGAGCCATAAACCATAATAATAATTCCTTAGAGACCCTTCGTAATTCCCCCCCCCCCCCCCACACACACACACACACACACACACACACACACACACACACAAACACTCCAAGACTTGATGTAATTGCTTCATACATTCAGGTGGTCAAAGCGCTGAGGAACGGGCGCTTGTGGAGCCAGAAGAGCGATTGCTGTGTCCTTTTTGCTGATGTTGTGGGCTTTACTAGCATCACCTCTACCATGAGTGTGGATGCTGTGGGATCTCTGGTGGGAGAGCTCTTCAGCATCTATGAAGATCTATGCAGGCAACATGGCGTAGCTAAGGTAGGTGATAACTATATATACATTGATGTGCTGGTAGTCTGGTACTGTTGCTGCTGCTGTGTCCTCCTCGTTGACATTGTGGGCTTCACGAGCATCACCTCTACCATGAGTGTGGATGCTGTGGGATCTCTGGTGGGAGAGCTCTTCAGCATCTATGAGGATCTATGCAGGCTGCATGGCGTAGCGAAGGTGGTATATATTGGTATGTCCTTGCTCTTGCTCTTGCTCTTGCTGTCAATCCTGAATTATTTTCACTTCTTTTATGTTCATAAGTCCAACTCCACTTACATCCATTAGGTTGAGAGCAAATTTAAATTTGAATTTGCATCCATCAGGTTTACAGCACACATGAATTTGAATTTGAATTAACATCCATCAGGTTGAGAGCACATTTGAATTTGAATTTGAATTTACATCCATCAGGTTTACAGCACATTTGAGTTTGAATTTGAATTTACATCCATCAGATTGAGAGCACATTTGAATTTGAATTTGAATTTACATCCACCAGGTTGAGAGCACATTTGAATTTGAATTTGAATTTACATACATCAGGTTGAGAGCACATTTGAATTTTTCCAGTTGGGCACCAGGATATATGATATAACATCATCAGCACCATCATCATCATCATGGGCACCTGGATACTGTTACCAACATCATCAGCACCAGCATCATCATCATGGGCACCTGGATACTGTTACCAACATCATCAGCACCAGCATCATCATCATGGGCACCTGGATACTGTTACCAACATCATCAGCACCAGCATCATCATCATGGGCACCTGGATACTGTTACCAACATCTTCAGCACCAGCATCATCATCATGGGCACCTGGATACTGTTACCAACATCATCAGCACCAGCATCATCATCATGGGCACCTGGATACTGTTACCAACATCATCAGCACCAGCATCATCATCATGGGCACCAGGTTATGTTATATAACATCATCATCATCATGGGCACCTGGATACTGTTACCAACATCATCAGCACCAGCACCAGCACCTTATTCCCTAACCTAGCCTCCCCTCCTCACGCTCTTGCTCCTGCTGCTGTAAGTGGTATGCCTTATAACGAGGCATGAGGTTGAGGGAGCTAGCCCGTTTACTTGCACTGGGGCCAACTACCAATGTGTGTCTATTCTGCTGCAGGTGTGCATTATTAGAGGCTGCTTCATGGTAGCCTCTGGCCTTGACCACCATCATCAGCACCAGCACCTTCACTTAGTCCATAACCTATCCTTCCCTCCCCATGCTCATGCTCATGCTGCTGCTGCTGCTGCCGCAGGTGTGCATTATTGGAGACTGCTTCTTGGCAGCCACTGGCCTTGACCACCATCATCAGCACCAGTACCTTCACTTAGCCCCTATCCTAGCTTCCCCTCTCCATGCTCCTGCTCATGCTGCTGCTGCAGGTGTGCATTATTGGAGACTGCTTCTTGGTAGCCTCTGGCCTTGACCACCATCATCAGCACCAGTACCTTCACTTAGCCCCTATCCTAGCTTCCCCTCTCCATGCTCCTGCTCATGCTGCTGCTGCAGGTGTGCATTATTGGAGACTGCTTCTTGGTTGCCTCTGGCCCTAACCACCATCATCAGCACGAGCACCTTAACTTAGTCCCTATCCTAGCCTCCCCTCACAACAATGCCTAGCCGAAATGCTCCTTTTGCTGCCAAACCCTGGCAGGAACTACTGGGCCTCGAGTGCTCTACATACATCTTGCAAGATGTCTCTAGGGCACTCGTAGCCTAGAAGATCCTGACAATAATGCATGTCCCGGAGTGGAAACAGGATTAAATTTAACTAACCTAATAATGATATCCCAGAGTGGGTGGGTTCGAATCCTGTCGGACGCAGGTCGGGTGTGAGTCTTCGCAAGTACTAAGTCGCCATAGTAAGACCCGCAGAGGCTCTGGTTGGGACCGCTGGGTAATCCTGTTTCTTGCAAGATGTCTATAGAGCACTCGTGGCCGAGTAGTTCCTGACCAACCCTAAACCCTGAACCCTGCTGCAGGTGCCTAAATGCTACTTCTGCTGCCAAACCCTAACCCCCAGACCCTGAACCCTGCTGCAGGTCGACATTATTGGAGACTGCTTCATGGCAGCCTGTTGCCTTTACCTAGAAAATCCTGTATAAACATTGAGGGGTCCAGCCCGTTTGCTTCCACTGGGGTCAACCACCAACGTGTGTTTATTCTGCTGCAGGTGGACATTATTGGAGACTGCTTCATGGCTGCAACTGGCCTTGACCTAGGCGACAAAGAAGATCCAGCTGAAAAGGACCCCCTCAGTTGTGCCACCAGGGCCGCCTCCCTGGCCTTGGACATGGTCGAGTCCTGCCGGCAGGTACGAGCTCAGATTTGGTTGGTACGCACTTTTATTCTCCCGTGCAACGCGTCGCAAATTGAGCTACTCCGTGCGACCCCTGTGCAACTTGCTGCCCCCTGAATCCCATGGAGTGCAAAGCACAGAGCCGTGTGTGTGTGTGTGGGGGGGGGGGGGGGGGGGGGGGGGCATTTCTGACGAGTTTAGCCAGGCCCACGCGTTGCCATGCAATGACTTGGACATGGTCCAGTCCTGACGGCAGGTGCAAGCTCAGGCTTGGTTGGTACTTGAACTTGGATACATAGCTTCAGCCAGCAATTTGGCTGCTTGCCGTCTTCGGCAGTAAAAACAATCATTGGGAATAGGTTGGTACAGCAAGGCTTTTCTTTTCGGAATTTTGGCGGAGCTCCCTCTTCAAGGGGGTGAGAGCCCCCAGGGTTACCCATTTGTTCGTCTGACCGTCTGACCGAGACAAAGCCTGTGATGTTAGCCAACAGTCTCGTAACTAACTTGCTTCCGTTGCCACCTCTCGCTTTGTTGCGAACACTCTCTGCCAATTTGTAGCGTCGCCTGTGACGCTGCATAGAACTTGTATCAGCAGCTTATAGGCAGATCCCTGAGTCAGCCACTGGGCTAAGCACCATGTTTGCAGTAGTATTGGAAAGCTAATTGCGTTAGCTTCAAGGTGCAATAGGTTATGTCAGGTTTGGCTGAATAGCCAGTCGGGGGAACTGCCTAGGAGCTACTGCTCGTAGCTGAAATGAAAAGCTATGTGGTACTGCTCGTAGCTGAAATGAAAAGCTATGTGGTACTGCTCGTAGCTGAAATGAAAAGCTATGTGGTACTGCTCGTAGCTGAAATGAAAAGCTATGTGGTACTGTTCGTAGCTGAAATAAAAAGCTATGTGGTACAGTAGTACCATCTTTCACTGACAGGTCAGGGGTATGCGCCATAGCAAGGCGTAGCAATTTACGATTTTGATGAGAGTTGCGATTGTCAATCGAAAAACAACCAACTCTACCAGAGTTCTTACCTGAATGTTAACCTACTTCATAGCTTTCCTATTCAGCGGCGAGCAGCAGCTTCTAGGCAGCTCCCCTGACTGGCTATAAAGCTAAGCCTGATGCAACCTAATGCACCTTGAAGCTGACACAACCAGCTTTCATGTCCTGTTGACATCTTGGGGCTTGGCCCAGTAGCCAGCTCAGGGAGCTGCCCAGCTGCTGCTGCTTGTGACTGAAAATAAAAACTATGACCTACTCCTGACCTACTCAAAAACAAATCATGTTAGCAGGTCCGCACCCCATTTGAGGGAAAGCTATGTGTTACAGTAGTACCAGCGTTAACAGGCACCGTGTCAAGGCGTAAAAATGTACGATTTTGATGAGAGTCGCGATTCTCAACCAACTCTGCCAGAGTTCGGACCTGAATGTCAACCCACTTCAAACCAATTTTGACAATTTTCAATTTTCCTGTCTGCATGTCCTCACCCCGTTCGATGAGCCCATCCAAGTGTGCATTGGGCTGCATGCCGGTCCAACCAATTACCAACCAACTCTGCCAGAGTTTGGACCTGAATGTCAACCTACTTATGACACATTTTCTGACCAACCTACTTATGTCCAACCTACTTCCAACCAACCTACTTCTGTCATCCTACTTCTGACCAGCCTACTTCTGACGAACCTACTTCTGTCAACCTACTTCTGACCAACCTACTTCCAACCAACCAATTTCTGACCAGTTCCAATTTTCCTGTCTGCAGGTCCTGACTCCGTTCGATGAGCCCATCCAAGTGCGCATTGGTCTGCATGCCGGTCCTGTAGTGAGCATGCTAGTTGGGGTTCATTCCCCTAAGCTGACGGTGTTTGGGGACGTAGTCAACTCATGCAGCAGAATCCAAAGCACCTCCCTGCCCGGCAAGATACAGGTGAGTGTTGGAAGTCCCCTCCCGGATGTTGTAGGGTGGGCTTGTCTTGGGCCAATAATGGCCTGACAATGACAATGTAATGTAATGTGTCAGGCGGGGGGGCGTTCAAAACGTATGTGGGGAGGCGCACGCTGTTAATCGTCTCGGAATTGGTCGTAAGCCCCGAAACCGTCGAAAAAAGTGAAAAAAGTGCCTGGGGGCTGAGATCTGGGGGGGTCCCAAAGGGGGGGGGGGGGGGGGGGGGGGGGGGGGTCGAGGCCGATCTCAAAATTTCTTCACACCTTATCCGTCTGTGGCCAGAATCGAACGTACAGTACACCATCGAAAACGCCTCGACGAAAGCGTTACGAAAAACAAGTGACCACTTGCACACTTGTCGACTTAACGTACTTACACCGTCCTTCGTACGTCGTAGCTGAGCTGGCATGCTGCGGATATTCTGTAAAAGACAATTCTGCCCGTGGTGGGTTTCGAGCTTGCGACGTACGGGTGTCTTGCCGATGCATGCTAGCGAGTTCTATCGAACAAGTACTCTTACATTACAAAATTACAGCCCAGTGAGATGTCCTGCCAAGAGATGAACTGCAGTACTGATGTACATTGTGTTACCAAACTGCGAGATTGAAAAACAAGTGACCACTTGCACAAAACTTAAGCTTAAACTTAAACTTAAACTTAACTCAGTTGAATCGCAGAGCAATTCCCATTAGCAGGAATGCAGGCATGCAAGCCGTCAGATTATCCATCCATCGATTGAACGCGCCACCGAGGCTACCAAAGCCACCAAGGCAAGGCGTACTGATTTGTCTCCATGTACTACCCGTACTTTTGTACCCCGTAACCTGTCTCTAAGTTGTTCGACCGCTCTATTGAAAAACAAGTGCAGTCGTTGGTCGATTACACACAGGGTGTAATTAAGTAGATGTACTAGAAGGTACATCCAATCTGGACGCCAACCAGAAGTTCACAACCAGAGCCGACATGTTCCCTACTTAGCAGTTGGAAGCTCAAGCAGCAGGAATCCGCGCTCGCTTACAGCAACGGATGAAAAGAAAGGTCAAGGTGAAGGCCCGGGCTGAGGCCGAGGCCAGGGCTGAGGCCGAGGCTAAAGCAGCCCAGGCCAAATCGACCACAACTCGAGCCGAGGCGCCTTCCGCACCCGAGCCCTTGACGACAACTTGCAACATCTGCAATGCCGTGGTCCAGTGCCCTCCTAGCAACAAGGCAAGCCTAAAGTCGCACCAGGCCAGCAAGCAGTGCATGGCAGCCAAGGCGTCCAAGTCTGGCATTTTCCCCCTCTCCAAGTTTTTCAAGCCACTGTCTGGTGTTCCTCCAGCTGCTAAATCGCCAATACAACAAAGACCTGCTCTTGACGCTCAAGCAACAACAACCCGAGTCAGCTGTTGGAAGCTCAAACAACAGGAAGCCCAAGTCAGCCTCGTCGTTTTGGAGCGAAGTGCTGAAGTAAAGGGCTTTGGATGGTCTACAAGACATGCAGCAAACCTAGCATAGCCTAGCCTGAAGCGCCAATGTAGTTGAAATGTAGCTGGATCAAGCTTGACAAATTGTTTACTTTATGCAGGTGTTGGGTGGATGGAGGAGTGTTTCACTGCCTAAGGCCCCTTTGGCCCCACACCGGTGTATGTAAAGAGACTCATCTAGCCTGCATGTAGCTAATGTTGATAATGAACTACACTTCGAACACTGCTTCGAACTGAATGTAATTGCAGATGAAACTTATTAGCCAACCTCTTATTATCGGAGATACTTTCATGTGTGTGGGTGTGTGGGAAGGGAGGAGGGGCGTGGGTGGTGGTGGTGCAGGGGTCGCTTATACGTGAGCCAAACCACGTTTTCAAGATGACTACCTGATAGAGCTTGAGGTAAGGGTCAGTAAGCACCTAACTTTCATGACTTAATTATGATTGGTGAGGAAGATATTGACCTTTAAGCCAATGGGGGGGGGGGGGGGGGGGGGGGGGGGTAAGGGCAAAAAAAAAAACTTCATAGCATGGGTGTCTAAAAAATACTTCTTGAACACCCCCTGGTGTCAGGGTACTACATTTTGCCATTTTTGGGTGCCGTGAAAAACACAGATGGGGGTCTTCATAATAAATTTGTATGCCTGGTTGGGCGTGGTATTAAGGGAAACTCGTCTTACGGCGGTAGGGAACGGGCTGCTACTTTACCTGGACAAAGCTACCATGGCGATTGACAGCGACCGCGTACACTAAAGCGCACCCATGGGGATTCGAACGCGGCACCTTTTTTGTTCTAAGAGCTCTGCCACTGAGCCATTCATCGATCGGAGATGGGGGGGTCTCAAAGTTACTTGCTGGCAGTGCCTGGCACGTAACTTTGGGTCTACAGTCTTAGCGTTTTTTTGATTACGTGATTCACGTAGATGAGCTCCAAAAGCTTACATTCTAGCACGTTAGCACCCTGGTTCATGTATTTATGAATGTTTCCTGTGCTTTCAACAGTAGGCCCCGTGGTGCAGTGCTGATGATGATGCAGTGCAATGTTGATGATGATGCAGTGTGGTGTTGTTGATGGTACCGTGTGGTGTTGATGATGGTACAATGTGGTGTTGGTGATGGTGCAGTGTGGTGTTGATGATGGTACAGTGTGGTGTTGATGGTGCAGTGTGGTGTTGTTGATGGTACCGTGTGGTGTTGATGATGGTACCGTGTGGTGTTGATGGTACAATGTCTGCTGCATGAGCCGTTACACCATGATGACTAGGAAAGGTCTTATCAACGGGAGCACCCGAGGGGGGGGCAAGAATAAAGTTGGCAGACCGCATGTTCGGAAGTTGTTATATTGACCCCTAGACCCCCCCCCCCCCCCCCCCCCCCTTGAGACCTCATATCTGAGCATCCAGACAGTATAACATAGTGAATGGGGGGTCCATGAGCATTATCTCGTCAAGGCCTTTCCAACCATACAACCAAAAGATACAAATATCAAGTTTGGACAAAGTTATTTAGATTTCAGTATTTTTACAACTTTCTTGAGCGCTCCGCAGTCGTCCGCACCCTTGGAGGAGATCACTAAGGTATGTAAAGGACTGAAGGCGCTATTTATCTGTCTACCATATCTAACTTTATTATCATCATTATCATGGCTTAATCGACTCAACTTGTATTCTGGAGCCTGATGGTCTGCTCGGGTGGTGTGTGTGTGTGTCTGGGGTGTGTGTGTGCGTGCGTGTGTGTGTGTGGTGTGTGTGTGGGGGGGGGGGGGGGGGGGGGGGTCACCGCTTTAGGAACCTCGTAGGGGACCAGAGTTCAGAACGCGCATCCAAACGCGTTGCGCGCGCGCCTTTTTCGCCGCCAACTGCCGCTCGTGCGAAGCTGGGCGCGAAGGTCTGGGTGACGTCCAGCCTGGCGTCCAGCCTGGATGTACCTTCCAGGAGATCCACCTATTACACCCTGCGTGTAACTTACTAACGAATGCAGATTCGCACTCCTCTCGTCGAGACGTACTCATTGGTGTACCTCACGCTCGGAAATTCGCACTGGCAAGAAAGTTACACGAGGTACAAATAAAATTGGGAAAAAGATCGGACCCCCCCTCCCCTCCCCCCCCCCCCTCGTATCCCGGCCGCCCGTGGGTGTATCGACATGATTTTTTTTGTATCGACTCTTGCTCGCGGTTCTCTATCCATATCGAACATGTGGTACGAAATCTTTTTCCTTGCCCCCCCCTCGGGAGCACCTTAGGAACTACTCATCTTTGTTAGGTCCACGTTGCACTGTGCACTGTGCATTGTGCTGCATATACAAATGTATGAACGTTGCTCACCGTGGTTTGTCCTGCCTACCGTAGTGTTCCAAAATAATAACGTTCCGAAAGATTCCACGAAGTTTTTGAGACGAATATAAGCTAGGTTGATTGATTCCTCTTCACATCTAGACACTCTTCAATGCAGTTTAGTGCCATCATCACACTCTTGTAGTCAATGTAGAGACATGCGTGTCCCTGGGCAGTTAAGTTGACCGGTTCCTCTCCCATATTGACACTAATGCAAAACATTCACTCCATCATAGTACAGAGTGCAATCATCACAACAACGTTGTAGTAGGTTGGATGACATGTGCATGAGTGTTTAGGGACGGCCTTCAGCTAAAGCAATGAGAGGCAGGTCGTCCTCATCAGAATCGTCCCCATAATCACTTTCTTCGGATGGAGCATCTGAGTCATCTGTTGCTGATAGGTCCTCCTCCTCTTCATCACCGCCACTCTCATCCTTGTCCTCATCACCTCCACTCCCTGTTCGCCCACCCCGGCCAACATTGGCGTTAAGTGTTGGCAACGGAACGACAGGTGGCAACGATGGTCGATGGAGATCAGAGATCTCTGATGGAGATGACCGAAGCCAGTCAGTTCTGAGACAGTTGGCTGACGTGTCAGGCTTCGTCTCGGTAAAAACTTGCGCAAGCAGGGGTCAGAAAAGGGTTCGGATCGATTGCGCCTGCCTCCTCGACTTTGGCTGCAACAAGGTTTGGCTGATTTCGACCAGGGGTTGGCTGATTTCGAACAGCTGTGGTTTGTCCGGAGGGAAGTCGCGTAACAAAACCCCACAAGGTCCTCTGATTATGGTGGTATGGAGGTTACAAAGGCGGACTTGTCAAACGATCCTCTAGTTTGGGGGTCGATCATTGGGCGAGAGAATGAGATCTGGAATGTCGCGAATCCACCCGAGCCGTTTTTGAACCCGCAGACGCCTCGTATGAAGCCCTGCATTCAGCCTAAGCCCTATTATCGCCACTGCTTCTCGATTCACGATCGTTTCGGCCGGGAATATATGTAACGTTCCAATTTCACGAAGTCAAACGTGAAATTAAAACGTTATTTTTTTGGAACACTACGGTATTCGAATGTATTTGACATCTGTGCCAGCTCTCTAGTCTTCCTACAAACGGCGACCACCAGCGGGACGATATTGACTAACCTAATGATGCTTACCGATTTTTTTTTCCCAGGCTGACTGTTTTGTGTGTGTGTGTGTGTGTGTGTGTGTGTGTGCGTGTGGGTGGGTGGGGGGGGGGGGGGGGCTATGCATGGCAGCTTCCAGTAAGCTCCGTTAGCCAGCCACTGGGCCAATCCCAAAGTTTTTTGCTGTACTCGAATACCCTTCATGTCAGCCTTCAGGCACACTAGCTAGCTCCAGGTTTAGCCCAATGACAGGGAAAGGGAGTGCAGAGAAGCTGCTAAATGTAGCCAAAAGAATAAACAGTCTGTGTGTAGGTTGTGTAGCCTGTCAGACGAGTAGCTAAAATGTTCATTTGACAGCACCTAGTTACCATCGTAATAATAATAATAATAATAATAATAATAATAACAATAATGTGTATACAGTGTACATGTAAGTGAGTGTGTATATGTGTCTGAGATCATGCCCGGGCTCATGGACAACTACCCACCTTCATAATTGTAACCATGATGCAAATAGCGCTCTAGACTTCTAACAGAGATAGCGGCTACCAACAGGACAATATTTTATTTAATGATTAGGGATGCCAAAATATTGAAATGGTCCCTAAGATTATCGGGCAGTATGTCAGATGATGTTGCATGATATATTGTACAATATATTGCTATATAATACGATGTATGATGTACCTATGTGATAGATGTATATATATACAATGCCTTACCTGATAACCCTACTGATGATGCTCGCAGGTCTCTGAGATTGTGTCTAGCCGACTCGGCCAGGCTGGCAAGGTGGGGAAAAGCATGGAGCTCAAAGAGCGGGGTGAGGTGGAGCTGAAGGGCAGGGGCAAGGCACAAACTTGGTGGCTTAGCAGACCTGAGCAGGAGAGGGAGGAGGCATCGGATATTCTGCCTTCTGCCAGCTCTAGCATCACGCCTAGGAACACCAAAACCCAGAATAGAAGGAGGTCCGACGGGATCAATTACTTGAACGACTCAAGGAGCAACTTCTTCATCGCGAACGGTAGTAACAGAAACATGAGAGATAAGAATCATTTTCCTCCAGAGGCAAGCGGGACAGTTGGAATTAGTCAGAATGCGCACTGCGCGTGTAGGGAACCTGAATCCTTGTAGACAAACATGGCGGTTGCAATAAATCAGAATTACTCAGAATGCACACTACACATTAAGGGCGCCTGAATCCTTGAAAACAAGTGTGGCGATCAGAATGAATCAGACTGCGCACTTCACGTCAAGGGCACCTGAATCCTTGAAGGCAAGGGTGGCGATCAGAATGAATCAGAAAGCGCACTACACATCAAGGGCACCTGAACCCTTGAAAACAAGCGTGGCAATCGGAATGAATCAGAATGTGCACGACACGTCAAGGGCACCTGAATCCTTGAAGACGAGCGTGGCGATTGGAATGAATCAGAAAGCGCACTACACGTCAAGGGCACCCGAGTCCTTATAGATAAGCGTGGCGGTTGGAATGGATTGGAATAAGTCCGAATGCACTGCATTCTGGAAGCGGTCAGAATCAGCTTTCCAGCATTGTAGCAATCTGGGGTTTATCCCAGTGGTTAACTCAAGGGGCTGCCTAGAAGCTGCTGCTTGTAGCTTAAAAGAGCTGAAAATGTCCGTGAGTCAATCCAATAATTGAACTCTCTGAACTTGAACAATTCCCAAGTTGTGCTCTATGGCAAAGACAGCGTGTTTATTTTTGGAGTGGGATTGCCCAACTGGCAATGAAAATCTGGTGAAGAGAGCCCTAGCTGAGAATGTTCGTCTGGGAACCCAATAATGTTTTTGTTTGGTTTGATTACAAGGAGCCAGTTGCAGAAATCGTTTCCCAAGATTAAGACAGACAAGATGCAGATTGATTTTGTGGAGTTCTGTGCAGTTAGAGCATAATGCTAGACGAAGATATTGGGCCCAGACTTCTGGTTCCCATGGTTATGGGCTACCATGGACAGAGGCAGGCGACAATGTTTTTTTTCAGCTTTCTGTATGTCCAATTGTGTACCAAAAAGTTTGACGCAAGCCTGATATCAGGATTGTGGCGAAGGACGGTATAGGGCGAAGGGTGGAGCTCCAGGAGGTTCGGGGCCAGGGCGTCGCACAGGGGTCGCGCTGATTCGCACACTTTGCGATGCAATTTACATTAAAAACAGTGCTAGGTGAAGGTACGAGTCCCCTGTGCTGAAAAAGCCTGAAGCGGCTCATAATTTGATGCCGGGGCTAGTATGTGTGTTAGTTCATCTTTGTATGTGTTATACCACGGGGCTGAAAATGAGTACCTAGCACCAATATATGTGTGATTCTGTGTTCGCTGATCACATTACGGTTTGTTACAATGTCATAGGCAGGCCAGTGTCAACACTAGACAAGCCCACACCATTTCTTCCAGGTGTTGCTTCTAACTGTCCTCTTAGAATAGGCCAGTATCTGCTCCCTCCATGTGCTTATTATAGCTAAGTGCTAGAGGGGAACGTTGATTTGGATGCTTACCGGTATATATTTTCAACTCGATGTTTGGAGAACATTTATATTCCCAAACCTATGTATACGCACATGTTTGTATGGTTCAATTTTGAAATGTTGAAAATGTGTGCCGGCTAATTGTTGCTGTTGGTTAGAAAGAAAGAAAAAGTAGCTATTTTTCTTGAATTGCGATGCTGACATGTGTTCTCGTGAGAATCTGACCGGTTTTAATAAGTCTTATGATTGGTATATGGTATGGATGTTTTACTTTAATTTATTTGTGGTAGCTTCATATTGAGTCAAAATCCGTCAATGGACCGATTTGGTGCTATAATTACACTATGCAGATTAACTAGCAGCACAGAATAGCACAGAGTAAAAGCCAAGCGAGCCTTGCTCGGCTTATGCTCCGTGCTATTCTGCAACTTGGCCAAAGTAGGGCGGTTGTGCTGGTAGGGAAGGTGCGTGAACGTTGGCAGTTGGTGCGCTACACAAATTGAAGGACCGCCGACGCTGTAAGTGGTGCATTATACCTTCATGCGGGTCCTGCCAGCTGCTGTTGACTGGTGGCGCCCATTGTCGGTTGGTGTCCTTGCTCCCGTAACTTTAAAAAATCCATCTATCCATCTATCCATCAATCCATGTTACCTTGAAAGAAACTGGGGGAGGATCAAGACACAGGCAGTACTTAGCAGTACATCGGCTAACTGCCCTAGTCCATGTTACAGTGAAGGAAACTGAGGGAGGATCGAAAAACCAGGACACTGAGGCCGTAATTAGCAGTACATACATCGGAGAACTGCCTGATGGAGCAGTGGGGTCGAGGACTGCTAGGTACATAAAGGAGCAAATTTATTTGGAAACTATCTACCATATTCCGGTAAAAATGAAAGCTGTATTCTATACGTAATAACTATCTACTTAGTATGTGCAAAGTAACACACTCAACAAATTACCCATGTCCTACATGTTTACATTCCATGGACACCATCCCACACATTCTAGTTGAATGTCCATATGCCCAATCACTGTAGAAATAAGCTTGCTCGGTTAACTCCCGTTGGAAACCCAACACTAGATTCTCGAATTTCACATTTGAACTTTGGATTCATAAACTCCTCTCCAAATCTGACACCCTTGAATGGATATTTTGGTCTACTCCTTTTTATAAAACCCTCTGGCTTGCCCGTTGCTCAAAACTGTATTCCAATAAATATATCCCTTTAATTATTTATGCTCTTGCTGTATAGCTCAATGGCTCTCCTCAACACTTATCGCGTCCAATCACTAGAACCCCAACACTTCCATCCTCATTATTTCAGTCAACCCCTCATCCCATTCCATCACCTGGAATGGCCCTTCCTTCAATCGACCCTTATCCTGCCCCCTTTCTGGCTAACCCACCATACCTCAAACTTTCTGGACAATAAATTCAGATAACTCAGTTACAAGCACCTTAAGTATTAATGTCATCTCAAAACTCCCTACATTTCACTACCGCATAGACTTCATCTTTTTCTAATCCCTTACTTGGAATTCGGCTTGGACGATACCCAACAAGAGAAGAATCTTTGAAGGGCGTCGCCAAAGTGAACACCCATGCTCACCTTGAGTTGATTGCCGTCTCATATAAGGGAGAGTGGCTCCCAAATACTGCAACCAAGCTGACCTGGACTTGGCCACTTCCTCATGGTGCTCCTCGAACAACCCCCTAATCAAGGCCGCCACCTCTCATCTTATCACAGCGAGAGGTTTCCACAAAGGGGCAGATTTCCATATCGCCCTTGACATAGACGTCACTACTCTGGGCTGCCACATAATAGCTCTTCATCCTGTCATTCATGGGAGTCATGGCTCCCTTTTTCTAGCATCTTCAAATGCAGATGCTGTCACACAGCCGCCCAAAAGCTAGGTCAGGGTAGCCTATCATGCTTCAAAGGGCTCCATAGTGTGCCAGATGATTGAGGCATAATATTTTCCTGTCAGAGTCCAAGGCCCTCTCTTGTTTGGACCTACTTTAACCCCTATTATACCGTATGGGTCCAAAGCACAACCTCTGGACCCTCTGCCAAGGAGCGATCCTTGACGAGTAAAACTCAGTGTTCCCTGATAGCCGGAGCATACCATCTCCTGGTATCATCCTCTGAGTAAGTGGACTGGCTACAGACCTCCCGGACAAGATCTTGATCCAGCTTCCACTCCAAGAAATTTTGAAAGCTCGGGAACACTCAGATGCTCTACTAGCACGACAAACATGCACTCTCATCTTCAAGCGGAGGAAAATTCTCCCCGCTCCCCATGAGGTCCAACACCAAGTTGGTGTAACAACTTCTACTGCCCAAGAAAGCCACTTGGAAGATACTAAGATGGAATACTGATTCCTTTTATTTTCTTTCTCAACATCTCTCAAGGCTATTTCTTTACAGTTTTAGATTTGGGCTCTTCTTCTCTCCCGTGGTAGATTAGCCATTCTAGTTACTTCTCAAGTCCATTTTGTAGGAGTGGCAATGCCATTCGAACTGTACCCTCGGTGTTGCTGGTTTGTGTCGGGAGACCCACCTCCTGGGGTGAACTCCTTGTAACACACAAAACAACTCTGTATCTGTTGGGGGTTTCCATCCTAAACAGTTTTCTTGTTTCCCTTTTTCTGATTGTAGGAATCTCTTATCTTTATAGTCATGCACTTTTTCTGTTTGTGGACTTAATTTCTACTGCGGTTCACCTTGGTAGTTCTCAAACTCACGGTTCAATCGTGCTGTTCCCCTGCTGTAATGCCGAGCACCGCCTCGTTTTCATGATTTCTCTTCTCATCTCGTTTCTCACAATAATTTTTCTTCTCATAAATAAAAGGAGCAAAGAAAAGGAGTCCAGAAAAACTACCGGAGGGGGGGGGGGGAAATCGGATAACAAGGATCACCTTGAGGTGTTAGGGGTTGTGGGTGTACGGCTACTCCCGTAACCCCTTGTTCTGCTTCACATCTGCATCAAATAAAGGCTGGCGAATGACCCCAACCGCCCCCACTGACACCAAACTCCGAGTGTCAGAAACTGTGAAATATATAGTTCGAGCCTCTTGAATACACGTCCTCTTTCATCTGACTGACAGGCAATTTTTTCTGTGGAGGTTGAATTGTCTCTAAACAAACACCTACAAGTTTACCTGCGACAGATAAATTCCATCTCGGAAGTCAACCGCTTTACCTAAACCCTAACCATTGTTCCGACAATGGAATTTCGACGCCGACGAATAAAACCGGAGATCTCAGGCTGGCCCGGCTGGCCAACATCCAACACTGGTATAGTGGTATCGTACCCTTATAAATTGACCATTTCATTCATTGCGCAGACCAACGCAGCAGCATGGCGTGCAATAGCCAAGCAGGTCAAGAAGGTGTCGCTGTCAAAAGCCAATTTGCCGACCATGCGATCTGGATCTGTCACAACGCGTTGCTTCCTTGCTTCGACTCGAAGACACGAGGCACGTAGAGGCTGGTTTGCAAACGAGCTTGCCAAGAAGTCGAAGCTGCGACCCTATGCTTAACATGGGATGGCGACACCAACAGAGTGAGTTGCTGATTCATCAATTGATTGTACAGTCTGCTTCAAGGTCTGCATATAGTATTGCCTCCCCTGCCCTGATGTCATTATTTTGCCCCGATGTCAATGTCGATCAGTGACACTCTGGGGGTAGCTATAGCCAGATAGGTCGAAGGGCAAGTGGACAAGGGACTTGCCAAGATCGACCAAATCATGACTAATGCACATACACAGTTTGGCACATAAATGTGTCATGATGTTCAGAAGTCCCCCTTCAATGCTTGACCGTCTGGCCCCGTTCACATAATGTGTCCAGTTGGTCCCCAGGAAAAATGTCATCAGCAACATCTCCATCATCACATGACTCATGAAATGATCATGAGTTGATCAGTGCTGATACCAATAGCAATCAAATCATGACTCGTGCGCATGACTCATTAAATGATCATGAGTTGATCAGTGCTGATACCAATAGCAATCAAATCATGACTCGTGCACATGACTCATTAAATGATCATGAGTTGATCAGTGCTGATACCAAAATCAATCAAATCATGACTCCTGCACATGACTCATTAAACGACCACGGGCTTATCAGTGCTGGTACCAATATCACTGTTCCTCATTCAAGTAGCCCAATGCTAGAATGCACAATCCGTTCTCAGCCACTCAGCAAGCCATACCCCTTTCATGTTACAGGAGAATGATCAACCAGACATGACTATGCTCCACCGGTGCACGATGCTTAAGAGAGTTCGTATTTTGAATGCTCCTAGGGTTGTGGGTCTAGCTGGCTTGCCACCTAGCTTGCGTGGCCTAGAGGTGCGGCTTGATGATCATGACAAATCCAACAATCCAGGCGATTTTGAGCAATCTGATGAATCTGACGATTCGGATATTGCTCCAGAAGTTGAAGTGCTGACTGATATTACAATGCCGGCCGCTTTGTCTGCCTTGTCAGCTCTGACTCAGCTTGAGGAGGCTGTTCTACATAACTTCACGGGTACCAGTCTGCCTGCCTTTGAGTTCTGCACTGCCCTGCGCTCCTTCCA
Organism: Chlamydomonas sp. ICE-L; assembly: GCA_013435795.1. NCBI lineage: Eukaryota > Viridiplantae > Chlorophyta > Chlorophyceae > Chlamydomonadales > Chlamydomonadaceae > Chlamydomonas > Chlamydomonas sp. ICE-L. Next base: position 122,099 of record JACBWV010000247.1, on the reverse strand, counting down.
CCTCAACAACTGGCTTTCCTTGACTGATCATTAAGCCTTGCCGTGGGGCAATCTGCATACCCTGGATCTGTTTAGGAGTGAGCAACTTCAGGACATCATAGCCTTGTCAGGGTGTTATAGTCTGCAGACCTTGAATCTTTCTAGGTGTGAGCTACTTGAGGACATCACAGCCTTGCTAGCATGTTCCAATCTGCAGAACTTGGATCTGTGTGAGTGTGAGCAACTGGAGGACATCACAGCCTTGTCAGGGTGTTATAGTCTGCAGACCCTGAATCTGTCTGGGTGTGAGCTACTTGAGGACATCACAGCCTTGCTAGCATGTTCCAATCTACAGAACCTGGATCTGTCTGGGTGTCATCAACTTCAGGACATCAGAGCCTTGTCAGGGTGTTCCAGTCTGCAGACCCTGAATCTGCATTATTGTGGGCAACTCTAGGATATCACAGCCTTGTCAGCTTGTGGCAATATGCAGACCCTGGATTTGTCTGGGTGTGGGCAACCAAAGGGCATCACAGCCTTATCAGGGTGTGGCAATCTCCGTAACCTGGATCTGTCTAGGTGTGAGGAACTCCCAAACATCACAGCTTTGTCAGTGTGTGGCAATCTGCATACCCTAAATCTGCCTTGTTGTCAGCAACTCCAAGACTTCGCAGGCTTGTCAGGGTGTGGCAATCTGCAAGATCTAAATCTGTGTAAAAGTGGGAGACTTCAGGACATCACAGTCTTGTTAGCGTGTGGCAATTTGCATACCCTAGATCTATCTGAGTGTGATCAACTCCAGGACACCACAGCCTTGTCAGGGTGTGGCAATCTGCAGACCCTGAATCTGTCTAGGTGTCATCAACTGCAGGACATCACAGGCTTGTCAGGGTGTGGCAATCTGCAGACCCTGGATCTGTCTGCGTGCCAGCAACTTCAGGACATCACAGCTTTGTAAGCTTGTTCCATTCTGCAGACCCTGAATCTAACTTGGTGTCAGCAATTGCAGGACATCAGAGCCTTATCAGGGTGTTCCAGTCTGCAAACCCTGAATCTGCATTTGTGTTATCAACTGCAGGCCATCACAGCCTTATCAGGGTGTGTCAAGCTACGCACCCTGGATCTGAATTCTTGTTGGCAAGTGCAGGACATCACAGCCTTGTCAGGATGTTGCAGTCTACTGAAACTTGATCTGTATGGATGTGGGCAAGTTAAGGGCATCACAGCCTTGTCAGGGTGTTGCAATATGCAGACCCTTAATCTGTCTGGGTGTGAGGAACTCCAGGACATCACAGCCTTGTCGGGGTGTGGCGATCTCTGTAACCTGAATCTGACTTGGTGTCAGCAACTACAAGATGTCACAGCCTTGTCAGGGTGTGGCAATCTGCATACCCTAGATCCGTCTATGTGTAAACAACTCCTGGACATCACATGCTTGTCAGGGTGTGGCAATCTGCATACCCTAGATCCGTCTATGTGTAAAAAACTCCTGGACATCACATGCTTGTCAGGGTGTGGCAATCTGCATACCTAGGTGTAAAAACTCCTGGACATCACATGCTTGTCAGGGTGTGGCAATCTGCATACCCTAGATCCGTCTATGTGTAAACAACTCCTGGACATCACATGCTTGTCAGGGTGTGGCAATCTGCATACCCTAGATCCGTCTATGTGTAAACAACTCCTGGACATCACATGCTTGTCAGGGTGTGGCAATCTGCATACCCTAGATCCGTCTGTGTGTAAAAAACTCCTGGACATCACATGCTTGTCAGGGTGTGGCAATCTGCATACCCTAGATTTGTCTAAGTGTAAACAACTCCTGGACATCACATGCTTGTCAGGGTGTGGCAATCTGCATACCCTAGATCCGTCTATGTGTAAACAACTCCTGGACATCACGTGCTTGTCAGGGTGTGGCAATCTGCATACCCTAGATTTGTCTAAGTGTAAACAACTCCATGACATCACAGGCGTGTCAGGGTGTGGCAATCTGCATGCCCTAGATTTGTCGAAGTGTAAGCAACTCCATGACATCACAGGCATGTCAGGGTGTGGCAATCTGCATGATCTAAAGCTGTGTGGAAGTGGGAGACTTCAGGACATCACAGTCTTGTCAGTGTGTGGCAATCTACATACCCTGGATCTGTCATCTTGTGAGCAACTCCAGGACACTGCAGCCTTGTCAGGGTGTGGCAATCTGCAAACCCTGAATCTGTGTGTGTGTAAACAACTCCCGGAAATCACAGTTTTGTCAGGGTGTGGCAATCTCTGGGACCTGAAGCTGTCTAAGTGTGAGAGAATCCAGGACATCACTGCCTTATCAAGTCGTGGCAATCTGTGTAACTTGGACCTGTCTTGTTGTAATCAACTGCAGGACATCGCAGCCTTGTCAGCTTGTGGAAATCTGCATACCCTAACAATGAATGCGTGTCATCAACTGCAAGACATTACAGCCTTACCAGGGTGTGGCAATCTGCATACCCTGGATCTGTCTTGTTGTCAGCAACTGCAGGACATCGCAGCCTTGTCAGAGTGTGGCAATCTGCAGTCCCTGAATCTCTCTTATTGTAAGCAACTCCAGGACATCACAGCCTTGTCAGGGTGTGGTAATCTGCATATCCTGGATCTGTCTAGTTGTTAGCAACTCCAGGACATCACAGCCTTGTCATCGTGTGGCAATCTGCATAATCTGACATTGTGTGCATCTGGTTGTCCGCTCATACTGGACATCACAGCCTTGCCAGCATGTTGCCATGTGCAACGCTGAATCTGTTTCACTGTCACTGGCTTTGTACCTCTCAGCCTTGCGAGCATGTCGCCATTTGCAACGCTGAATTTGTTTCACTGTTGCTTGCTTCATGCCTCAGAGCCTTGCCACAAGCGTTTATATTTCAGGTTTAAAATGCCATGTTGGGTAGCTACAGGATTGTTACCGGCCCCGTATGAGGGCTCAAACTCGGTACGACACCCGTACTGCTGGCAGAATTGTTACTGGCCCCCAATGAGGCCTCAATCTTGGTAAGGCACCCGTACTCGCATGGGGGGACTTGGAACTGGCAGACGGTGAGCAGCCCAGAGTTGGCTGAAAACATGTAACAATTCAAATTCAAGTTGTAGCTCACAATCCACGATATTTGGGAGCCTGAGAATGTTCCCAGTCAGAAGTGTGAAGCAAGTTGCAGTATGTCCATGGTGTAACGCATGGATACACATCTGCCTCTTAGTGCATGTTGTTACAGTCTAGGGGTAGGCTAAAGGGACATGCTCAACCGTGATAAGAGAAGCTAAAACGAACAAGCATTGACGAACGGAACCCCAAACAATCGTTTTACCGACGGACGGGCGGTGGCCCTGAGTTCGTGCTACAGTGAAAATTTAATTATATAATTTAATTCCTACCCGCCCCTTTCCAGCAGGGCTCCACGGGTATTCGGGTTTATTTGTTTATTGCTAGGTTCTTGAACTTGCTCCTGGTTACCGGTACATGGCTCCAGCCTTGAAGGCCAGGTCCCCTGTTGAAGGCTGCTCGCCGTCTTCGGCATTCACACAATCAATTCAAGTCAAAGCATAAGTATCAAAATATGTTTGATCCAATGTCATCATTCAATCATTGATAAACGAAGGCAGCTTCTCATGACCTTCCGCATCAAGTAATATAAACGAATGATTTTGTTCCCAGATTGGTAAATCGGGTCATGTGTACTTGCTTATAACGCCTAGTAAGGCGTGGTATTAAGGGTGTGGTTTCTCGTGCTTCTCGTAGACAATGGGGCAGAGGTACGGTTGGTAGCGACACTGCATATTACAATGATGAGATAGCGACAAGATGAACTTGCCGGTATTAATAGCTATCAGAGATGGCGGCACCAGGGACTGCCTTAGCAATATAAAATGAACCTAGCTGGCGGATGGTATCCGCCAGTGGCTGGCCAGCGGCCCAGGGTAGAGAACCTGGCCGGGCAGGTTCCAAGGTTAGTATGGTTCCAAGGTTAGTATGGTACGACCAATAAGTCGTACCATAACATCCCCCCAAAACCCTGGTACTCTTGTGCTGAAGAGTTCCAGGGTTTTTAACTAACAGAGGTACATAAACAAGTACATCTGAACTTGAGGAAAGAGGCTAAAGTGCAATAACAAAAAAAATTGATGCCGATTTTAATTTATCAATCCAAAATTGTTCATAGTAGAACAGTACAAGACAGAGAGTTGCAAATTGTCTACACAGGGTTCTTGGGCTTGCATCAAATTGCAGTCCTGAAGTAAGTCCCAGAACTTTACCCTTGTAAGAGCTTTGGTGAACATGTCAGCCATGTTAGAAGCAGAAGGGATCCAGTTCAGCTTGATTCCCCCCAGCTTTGACTGTTCCTTGAGGAAGTAGAATCTGGTCTCCATGTGTCTGAGTCTGGAGGAGAGCTTCTCTTGATTCCAAGCACTGAGAGCAGCTTGCTTGTCTCCATTGATGGTGAAGGAGGCTGGGAGGTTACCTGTTGCATCATACTCTTGGTGGAGTAGGTGTAGGTGATTACATGGTCAGGGGTTCCTGCAAGGTACTTAAGGATGCCTTGGGCGGCCTCGATGTGCTCAATCATAGGGTTAGCACTGTGTCTTGCTAGCCTGTTGACAGCCTGAGCAATGTCTGGCACGGTGTTGACTGCCAGGTAGTTGAGGGATCCCACAATCTGGGCAAGTGGCAGACCAGTTGGTTGGTCACTTGCTGCATGATAGGGTAGAGGTGCCTCAGGATGGAGAGGAACATGGTGCTTGGAGCTTCCAGGTTCTGCCATGATGTTGGCAGACTTGAGTAGGGATTGGACAAACCTGGACTGGCAGATGTGGAGTGTGCTTTTCTTGGCATCCCTTGTGATCTCATATCCAACAAACACTGAGGGCTCTCCAAGGTCTCTGGTCTTGTACAGACCCATGATGGATTCCTTGTACTTGCAGAGAATAGTATTGTTGAAGGATAGTAGAAGGAAGTCATCAAACCAGAGGAGGACCCAGATGAGTAGCTTGGAGGATGGTCCGGGCAGGATGAAAAGTCCCTAGTCTGCATCTACCTCTTTGAGGCCAATGGAGATCATATCAGTCTTCACCCTGAGGTACCACTGACGTGAGGCCTGCTTGAGGCCATACAGACATTTCCACATTCTGCAAACTCTATGGTCGGTTTCAAAGCCTGGTGGCTGTGTGCAGTAGAGTTCCTCCTCAACTATACCATTTAGAAATGTAGTGGACACATCCAGCTGGGCAAGGTGTGCTGAGGGATATGCAGCCATGAAGAGGATAAAGCGGATAGAGGCATGTTTTGCCACTGGTGCAAAGACTTGGTCATATTCCATGCCTGGTCTCTGTGCATAGCCCTTGGCCACCAGTCTGGCCTTGAAACGGTCAATCTCCCCTGACACCAGCGTCTTGAAATCAAACACCCACTTAGTACCAATGGGCTTGGATCCTAGTGGCAGCTCAGATAGTGTCCATGTTTTCATCTCAGTCAAGGCAGACAATTCAGCTGCCATGGCCTTGTCCCATTCAGCTGAGTGCTCACTAGATAATGCCTCCTTGTGGGTTTTAGGGATAGGCACATCATCTGCTGTGAGAAGGCAGTATTCCCCACTAAACTTGCCAGCTCGGGAGGGTTGAACCCTAGCTGGCCCAGTGTCTGGGTCCGAGGTGGCAGGTTGTGGGTCATGTTCCATGTGCACAGATGGGGTGATGTGTGTAGGAGGATCAGTTCCAGAAGGGCTGCCGGGTGGCAATGCATTGTAAGGGTTAGCAGGGTTTCACTGCCTTCTTCTTCTTCACTCTCATGCTGTTGCATGTTGAGGTCTGGAATACTGTCTTGGGGTTCACTTAGAGTGTGCTGTGGAGTGGGTTGTTCTACCGAGTGTTGAGGGGTTATGTAGGAGTGATCAGTGTCATGTGGAAGGGAAGCACCACCGCCCCAGGTTACAAGGGGAAGAAAGGGATTACGTGCAAACTCTTCCTTTGTGGGTTCAGTGGTGACTTGATCTTGATAGTCTCCTAGGACTTGGGCATCTTGTCCTGGGAACCCTTTCATGCCTGCTAGATTCTCAGCTTCATTGAAAGTAACATCTCTTACTTCTTTATAGTGTGGTCAGGGAGGACTATATGGTAGGCCTTCCTGTTGGTGGAGTATCCTATAAGTTTGGTTGATCATGGCTGAGGGTTAGAAATCGAAGGGCCTGGAGGTTGAGGGAATAACCGAATAAGTGAATATGCTGTGCACCCAATGGTTCTGAGGTGATCTACCTTTGTCTTGATTCCATGGAATAGTTCATAGGGTGTTTTGTCTGAGATGTTGGGGGACAGGTTTTTGATCATACATGCATTCCTGACCCTTTCGGCCCAGTACCTGTCTGGAAACTTAGAGGACTGGAGGAGGGCAGTAGCTCTGTCATGCAAGGTTATATTAAGTCTCTCAGCTGCACCATTGGTGGATGGGTTTCCTGCCACAGTATATTCTTGGGTTATGCCTTTCTACTAGCACCAGGCACTGAAAGCATACCTGTATTCAGGGGCATTGTCAGAGAATATCTTACCAATCTTTCGGCCTGTGAGGTTCTCATACCTTTCCAGTTCTATGATGGTGTCCTTGGGTACAGTGTCTCTGGTTTTGTGGAAGGTGACTAGGGATTACTTTGAGTGATCATCTAGTATGCCCTGGAAGTACCAGCTCCCATTTAGGCCAGGTACACGCATCTTTCCACTCATGTCAATGTGGATGATGGCCAAAGGGTATTTGGCACGGGTGGATGAAATGGGATAGGGGTTCTTGTCCATCTTTGAGATGGCACATATTTCACAGGGAATGGATGTCAGTTTCCTGAATGATTTGGCTATAGTGTTGATCCCTAAGACTTGGTCACCATCTATGAGTTTGCTAAGCCCAGAGTATGACAGGTGAGCAAAGCGTTCATGCCAGAGTTCAGGGGTCTCAGGGGTTTTACGTGAGATGGCTGCCATGGCAATAAAGGGGCCATGCTGAGGTCTGATGGTAAGGACAATGTACAGGTTCCTTTTTTGCTTGGCAGTGAGGAGAGTTGTGTGATGCATTGACATGGTGAATGCTGATGAACTCATAGCGGCTTGCAGGTGGGGGGTTGCTTTCACGGCTCTGTTTATAGACAGCAGGTTGGGAGTGGTCTTGCAATCTGACAGGTGCACGTTGGTGAGTTTGAATAGTTTATTATTATCCCCCCGTACACAAGCGGTACCCATTCTATTGATGATAACGTTTGTGGATGCTGTTCGAATAGTGATAGGTTGGCAAGGACGGATGTCATACAGGAGATTTGCATTACTAGTCATGTGGGAAGCACACGCAGCTGCTATCGACTGACTAGCCCTCTTAGGTGCTATTGTCAACGATCCAATATCGCACCAGTGTCAACGATCCAATATTGCAGGTAGGATGACTCGGAATGGAGTGCTAAGTCTTGAGGTTGCTACGAGTACTGGAAAGCATAGTGGTATTGGGGGGCATGTGCATGTCTGATTTGTCTAAGAAGTTCACATGCAACGTTGGTGCCAGGCAGGTCTTTCAAGATGGCTGGTGACAGACAGGCAATAATCAGATCCATGCATGTGTTGTTGATATGCTTAGTGGTGATGAGGGGTTCACCTGTCTCCTGTTGATAGGGAGAAGTCGGGTACTCTAAGGGGTGTGATGGTTGATGTGCAGGCGCAACATCAGGGATGGAGTCAAGCCAGATCTGGTGGTACTCTGGATTTGCCAAAAGCCCCCGGTGCATGGAAGTTGCCCATGGGTCATAGTCATTGTCGCCATTGAACCTATAAGGTTTGGGGGCGTACGGCGGCATAGGCGAAGAGGGCATAGGCTGGAGCTTATGGGGATTGTAGTCAGGGGGTATGGGATGCAGATGGAGGTGGTGGAATCCTGATGGCGTGAAGTGGAGGAGGCAGAGTCCAGGGGACGTAGGCCGCAGATCGGGGTCTGGCGGCTAGTCTTCGGTTGTTGGATTGGGGGGGGCGGATCAAAAGGGAAGAATCTGCTGCAGCTCGGGTTAGCCAGTAGGTTACATACGACAATGCGCGCAGCGCCGCACCAGTCGAAGGTCAATAAATCACAGCAGTAAGTGAAGCTGGTGTTCTATATGTTAGCTCCCAAATGTCAATAATGTCCCGCAGTTGCGATGGCACGAAACTTTCAAATGGGACGATACTCATGACGTCCGTCAAGGTATGTTAGGTTTGTGGTATGTCTTCGGATGGTGAACGGCAGTCGTAGTTAGCTCTAAGTTCACTTCTCACCGTACACTCGACTTCAAGTATCTCGGCAATCCAAGAGGCATGGGAATCGATGCGGGTTGCGCAACTCGATCCGAACGGAGTCTCAGATTTAGCGTGGGCCCACAACCTGTAGTTTCTCTTGCTTCTCGTAGACGATGTGGCAGAGGCACGGTTGGTAACGACACTGTATATTACAATGATGAGATACCGGCAAGATGAACTTGCCGGTATTAGTAGCTATCAGAGATGGCGGCACCAGGGCCTGCCTTAGCTACAATATAACGGACCTAGCTGGCGGATGGGATCAGCCAGTAGCTGGCCAGCGGCCCAGGGTAGCTAGAGGACCTGGCTGGGCATACTCGTAACCAAGGTTAATATGGTATGACCAATAAGTTGTACCATAACAAAGGGAGCCTCGTAGCGGTAGGGAACGGGCAGCTACTTCACCTGGACAAAGTTACCATGGCGGTTCACAGCGACCGTTTTTGCATACGAATCGCAGAATTAAATTGTCACTGCAGCACTAACTCGGGGCCTTCATCGGTAAAACGATTGTTAGGGGTTCCGTTCATCAATGCTTTTTTTTAGCCCTTCCTATCACGGTTGGGAAAGTCCCTTTAGCCTATTGGGCCTAACCCTGGACTGTAACATACATGGTGCAATGCTTTGTATCATGAACAACATGGTTGTGTCCTTCATAATGTAGAATTGCCCTTATGCATGGTTTGCGTTGATTCATTAGCAGCTTGTTGGATTTTTTTTCTTTTTTCTTTCGGGTCCGTGTTTCTGTTGCTGGTAGTGGTTTTCAGTCCTGAGCAGTTCATAGTGTAAGGTTTGCCTTCAAGGTGCTCATCTTCTGAAGGCGTATTTAGTGCGCACGTGATGGTATGCACCTATGCGGTAGTGTATAAGGTTTACAGTTGGCGTTGGTCCACCAATGAAACTGGTAGAGTACGAGTTCCAAGCAACTGTAAAAAATAACCACCACGCAGGAACTCAGTTTTTTAAAAGGAAAATTGCCCTCCCCTTGCATAATCGCAATATTGGTTCTGGAGCCAATTGCCCAGAATCCAGAAAGAGCAAAAATCGCTGGATTTCAAAATCGCTTGGAATGCAAGTACAAAAATGGAATTCAAACATGATGTCATCTGCCGGTCCGTGAGCTTTATCACATACTATATATGGATTAATAGATGAACGCGCTGACAGGAGAATCCACCCGCCCACCCCCCCCACCCCCACCCACTCTCACTCACGCACTCTCTTTCTCCCCCCTCCACCCCACCTACCGCACTCACCCATGTCGATAGGTCGTGGTGATATTTCTTTACGCCGATAAGCATGTGTCATCTCTTGGTACTGCAGCTCTCTTGTTCGTTTCCCCTACCAGCAGCAGCTTCCAGGCAGCTTTCCTGTCTGCCTATTTCCCCGCACCCACCCATCACCCATCCACCCACTCCGAAGGGAGGAGCGGGGAGGAGCTCAACTGCTTGACCTGACCCCAGGGATCCTGGATCCATGCGGGCCTCGAGGTGGGTCTCGTTATATATGGTTCCAGCGCATCGTTGTTAACCAAGAGAAGAACTCAAGGTATCGGGCGGTGGTATGGCGAGCCTCGTGGTGAGTCTCGTTAGATTCCACGTGCACATCACGAAGTGCCCTTCCTACTTGGTTCACTACTACAACCTTGAGCGGTTGGCTCTGAGCTGTGCGTGGATGCGCGCGCGCATGAGCGGGGGAAGCTAGAGTCTGGATGCCAGATAGGTAGACTTATTGGGCGAGTTGTACTGCTTATCTATCGCAATCACCGCCCCATGCAGCGGGGGGCGGACAGGTCAGCACTCATTGGGCCGCGGGGGGGGGCGTTTGAATACCTGGCGCTGGCGCCGGAAGCTTATTGCTACGACAAGGCGCACGCGCACGGTATTAATATAAAACCGCGGAGCTTTCTACCTGGAGATACGGAGAGCTTTGCGCAGAGACGTAGCGTCAAGAAATCACGCTGATTGGTTGTTGATGCACTAGCCATAAGCAAGGCCTAGACAGGTTCTTCCCCCCCCCCCCCATCGAACCGTACTCGCCTTGGGTTGGGTAGGTCACCATGACCACCATGACCTCAATCCGATACGGATTGCGATCCGTGGCGGCATTAGTAGTTATCGTCTGCTCCCTCTGGCATCAATCCACGGGCACTGCTGTGGTGCTGAAACGGCCCTACATTGGCCCAAGGTCCCCCCCCACCATCAGTGTCAACAGCCCCCCCACACCCACCTCCATCGAGTTTCGTCTGGGAGGGGGAAGCGAAACCGCTATATTGCGTGTGGAGCAAAGCTTGGAAGCCCTGGGCGCTTCCACTGCGGGGGAGCAAGATCTGAAACCTTCACTTTCAGCTGCCAACCGGCCTGCATTTCACCCGTCAGACGGCCCCTTTTCGGTGAGTCGACCCGAAGCTGGTTTAAAGTACAGTCGTTGGGCGGGTAACTCATCGAACGTTGACTTGGTGGGTCGGACATCGGACGAGGTTGGTTCATCGGGCTGGGCATGCGGAACCCAGCTCAATCAGCGCTGCAATTGACTGCAGATGATGCATGGCGATAGTTTGCCGGGACCTTGTACCATGGCCGTGCATGTTGGGTGATCAGATATCGGAGTGTTTTCTTACCTTTTAAGTGGTCATTCATCCCACCGTCTTGCTTCAGTCAAAAGCGCGATGTCCGAACGCTAATGTCCGACCACCTTCCATGTACCCCCCCCCCCCCCCCCCCAACCCAACCCAACCCAACCCAACCCAACCCACCCACCCACCCCCCAACCCCAACCCCAACCCCAACCCCAACCCCAACCCCCATCTTTGTTAAGCTCATGCTGCTCTGCTCACTATGTATTGTTCTACCTACCGATGTCCAAATGCATTCACGGTGTATGTCGACTAGGCTTAAGGGACTTGCCCAACCTCAAACAACATACAGCATGCCCTGACACCAGTGATGCACACGCTTCCTTACACTGCTCTGTAGGTCCTGTCTCTATGCTTCACCTCCAAGTACTTTGTAAACACGGATAAGGCATCCAACAACACGACGACAATACTACCAAACACATGCCCATGCCCTCCACTTTGCCATACCCGTGCTCTTATGCCAACGCTGCACAAAAACCCTTCCTCCTCCTCACTGCCACATAGGTCCTGTCTCTGTCCTTCACTTTCAAGGACTCTGCCACCAAGGATAAGGCACTTTCAGAGCCGATCTATCTCTCACTTGCCTCCCATGGGACTTGCACCCACCACACTCTGTTGGATAGTGCAGCTGCAGCCATTCACCAGAAGAGCAGGTCAAATGACGAGTCAGCACATTGGCTGCTAGCCACTGGTGTCAGCTCTGATAGGCAGCCGTGTCTGGTCCTGTTACAAAAAGAGGGGCAGCCAGGTAGGTGTGCTCTAATTTACATAACTACATTGCAGACACGCTGTATAATAGACATTAAAAACTAGCCAGTACGGTGCCAGTTAGCCACTGGTGTCAGCTCTGATAGGCAGCCGTGTCTGGCCATGTTGGAAAAAGAGGAGCAGGCATGCAGGTGTGCTCTAAGTTACACAACTACATAGCACACACACTCTACAATAGACATTTGCAACCAGCCGGTACGTTGGCTGTCAGCCAATGGTGCTAGCTCAGATAGGCAGTACCTGCCTGACCCTGACACAATAGAGGGCCGGGCAGGTACGTGTGCTCTAATGCATGATTATGTTCATATATACAGCCTTTAGTTTATTGCTAGGTTCTTGAACTTGCCCTTGGTTAACGGTACATGGCTCCAGCCTTGAAGGCCAGGGCCCCTATTGAAGGCTGCTTACCATCTTCAGCATTCACACAATCAATTCAAGTCATAACATTATTAACAACATATATTTGATCCAATCTCTTTATTCAATCATTGATAAACGAAGGCAGCTTCTCACGACCTTCCACATCAAGTAATGGGCAGGTACGTGTGCTCTAATGCATGATTCTGTTCAGATATTCAGCCTTTAGTTTCGACACCAGAGAATCACTTGTGGTCGTATGTTTGCCCACTCGCTATATGTTATACATCCTGCGATAGTTTCCTGAAGCTGTGTATTGTAGATACTAGGTTTGTTGTAGTAAACCAATACTGCATGTAGAGAGAGGGTTTGTTACTTAAACTCAGCAGATCAATGCAGACACAAGACAGCAGCAAAGCCTGCCTACCATCAAATTTTATAACAGGGAGCATGAGTTTTGTTTTTTGTAAGTACCAGACTTTCCCCTGCCTTACAACACGGTTTCTACCCAGATGATATTGGATACAGTCATGTCAGAGCTCAGGCTTGGTTGGTACAGAAGTACCAGCGTCGACTGACATGTCGAGCGTGCAAACCCATTGCTAGGTTCATGAATGTCGACCTGACGCCTAGAAAGAGGCCCAGAACTTTCCTCCCTGCTGTTGCGCGGTAGTCCGAGCTTGGGTGCAGTAGTGGTCTGCAGAGCATAACCCACAGTAATCATTCCCCAGTGCAAGCAAACGGGAAGGTTCCTTCAAACTCACGCCCTGTGGCAAGACGTAACGATTTTCAATTTTCAGTTACAGACATCCTTGAAGCACAGGATGGATCAGATTACTCAGTTCCTTATTATTACAGTCAGACCAGCCCCTCAAATATATCAACGGGGACCAGCCCCTGGGCACCCGGCCAACAATCTCACCAAGGGTATCAGGGCTAACCTCCCCATTCACCTTCACAACGGGCAGGCCAACACCACGGGCATATACTCCTCTATGTGGGAGCAAGCCAACCCCTTCTTCCTCCCTCAAGCTAGTTATCGCTTCTGGCAATCCACCGACATACTTGAAGCACATGACGGATCAGGTTACTCAATTCCGTTTTATGATTTTAGTCATCCTTTAGTCATCCCCCGGGCCAATGAAAATCCAAGACAGGCCCTTGTAACAGGATGCACTAGTTCCTGAACATGTACATCATAGGTACTACATTACTCAGTTCCTGAACCTATACATCATAGGTACTACATTACTCAGATCCTGAGCCTGTACATCCTATGTACTATATTACTCAGATCCTGAACCTGTACATTGTAAGCACTACATTACTCAGATCTTGAACCTGTACATCAGAGGTACTACAATACTCAGATTCTGAACCTGTACCTGATTAAATGGTGCGATAAGAATTGCAAATTTACATCATCGCTGTAGTACAAACTCAGGGTTGGTAAATGGGTTATTTTGGGTTCAGTTCATCAGTACTTTTTTGGTTTAGCCCCTCCTAATATCATATTTAGGCAAGTCCCAGAATCCTATTGGCTACCCCTGGACTGTAATACTCATATCCTGAACCTATACATTGTAGGTACTACTGTCACCTTTCAGGCAAAGCTAGACAGCAGTGACAGCGCGGCGGTTGTCTTTGAGCTGCGCCTTTCAAGTGCAGCTTGGAAGGAGGACATTAACTTCACTCTAGACCTAGCTCAGCCGCCTTATGCTTTGGAGGAGTTTTGCCAAGGTGTGCATGTTGTTGTTTTTTTTTTTTTTCCTGTTCTAGTTCTTCTTCTTCTTCTTCTTATTATTATTATTATTATTATTATTATTATTATTATTATCATTATTCTTCTTGTTTTTGCCTGTATTGTTATAGTTGTTGTTGTTGTTGTTGTTGGTGGTGGTAGTGGTGGCAGTGTTGCATGTGCGCAATACTGTTTTATTGGTGGAGGTCCTGGCCACCTTTCTGCCATCCTTTCAACGTTAGCTGGGACCTTTTGTTGAGTCTGTTGTCTGCTGGTGAGCCGGCACCCATGCCTACATTCTACAGAGCCAGGTCTTATCAATAGGAGCACCTCGGGCACATATCTGCTTTTGCTCTCACAATGTTCTTACTCTGGCAATACCTAGTCACACACACACTATTACTCTACCAAACATTAACCATTTCGTACTGCTCAGCCATACCCCCCCCCCCCCCCCCCCCCCCCCTCCCCCCGCACGTTGCACTGCCTTATACGGCTTACCTTGGAACCAGTCATCAACGTTTATGTATGATATAAGTCATGCCGGCACGAGCACCTCAGCTGAATAAAGTGTTGTAAGTTGCATGCTGCATGTTGGAAATTGCATGTTGCATGTTGCATTTGCCTTGCCTCGCCTGCAACTCGTCTGATTGCATGTATGCTACAGGCCAGGTGTACAAAACTAGGCTAAGGTCACTGTAAACAAGGACAGAAAATACAAACTTAGTCAACCCATCCCTCCCTGTCTACCCAACTAGTGTCATCCAAGCGAGTAATGCAAGTGGTTGGGGATGTTCTTCCACCAAGCCCATTCATCCAAGACACCTCGTCAAGCCCGCCCATACTGCAAGTGGATGGGCCTGCTCTTCCACCCCCCCCACCAACCAAAACGAGGAGGAGCAAGCCTCCAGCTAACCCTCGCCCTCCCCTGGGACCTGCACGCAGTCCTAACCCCCCATTCCCCGTTGGTTCGGAGTTGGTTACGGTAAGTTGGGAGACACTACATTACATTACATTACATTACATTTTACTGTTTACATTACATTTTAGTTTTTACAGTACCTTTTTAATTTCATTGACATTACATTATATTTTACATTACATTTTACATTACATTTTACATTGCATTGACAATACATTACATTTTACATAACATTTTGCATTCCATTTTGCATTGCATTTTGCATCACATCACATCACATCAACTGGCCATTGTTGACCCAAAACAAGCCCGCTCTACAACATCCAGGAGGGGTCTTCCAACTTATCCTCAAAATTAGATAGGAAATATTGCAGCAAGCGAGCATTTTTACACTGAACTAAGTTGAGAGATACACTACAGTGTGCGGCTGGAGTGCATCTTAGTTGTGTAACACCACGCACCTGACAATCCAGAGTGATACACCACAGTCCAGAAATCTGCCTTGCGTCGTACTTTCAGCTACACAACTTTTTTTCCCTTCGTGATGTTCATCTGTCACCCTCAACTAATCAAACCACAGGCACATTTGGAGTATATTAGGGCTCCAGGAAAATGTTATCATCAGCATCAGCATCAGCAGCGTTACATTGTCATCATCATTTTATCGTCATCGTCATCTTCATCATCATCGTCAACATCATCATCAGCATCAGCATCATCATCATCATCATCATCATCATCATCATCATCATCATCACAACTAGACCTATATAACTAATATGGTTGTCCTAAACAACAAGGGTTAACCAAGTAAATGCACCCCAAGCCTTACCCAGTAGAAGTCCCCCCCCCCCCCCCCCCCCCCCCCCCCCCCCCCCCTCCTTATACAGAAATCTGAACAAATAACTGCTTTGTTCAGCAATGAGCAGCTACAGGACCTTGTTTTTCTCATTCTTCTGTCCGCAGGATGATCTTCCTATCTCACTGATAAACCTTATGTTTAAGTATGTTACTTACATATTTACATGTACGTTACAGTCCAGGGGGTAGCGGATTAGGCAAAAGGGACTTGCCCAACCTCCAACAATCATATGGTCATTCTGGACCATATGGAGGGGCTGTTTACAAGTGATACATCTTATATTTGTTTCGGATGATGGCTGCCTCACTCCTCCCTCACTCGCTTTTTGCTACAGCTCACGGAGCTTGCTTTTCTCCTTCTTCTGTCCTCAGTATGACATTTGTGTTATATTCCTAAATATCGCCAATGGTTGCTGACATGTGGCCATTTTTAGAAGATGACATATTCTTTTGAACAAGCCTAGAGCTTGCGTTTCTCCTTCTTCTGTCCACTGTATGACTTTACCAACTCATGGAATAATCTTCTGCATGTATGTTACAGTCCAGAGTTGGTGGTCGGCCCCAGTGCAAGCTAACGGGCTGGCCCCCTCAACCTCACGCCTCATAATAAGGCGTCTGATTTCTTTATTTATTCCTTTCTTTCTTTCTTTCTTTCTTTCTTTCTTTCTTTCTTTCTGTATTTCTGTATTTCTGTATTTATTTACAGTCCAGCAGGTAGCCAGCTATGCTACTGGGACTTGCCCAACCTCAAATAATCATGATCATTCTGGACTATACTGACACAGCGGGGCTATTAGTTATATTTGTTGCTGAAGTTGGCTGCCTCGCTCACTCCACCCCCTTTCGCTGGTTGCTACAGCTCAAGTTGAAAGTGGATCTTATTGGCACAAACTACGCCAGAGATGTGAGAAGGCGGGAGGAAGAGTTCAAGAAAGATTTTTCTGATCTGCTGTTCTTCGGTGGATTATACCGAGGTATGTGCAGAATGAGCAAACACACATAAAAGCATATTAAAACATATTATGACATTTTAACACATATTAACACATATTACAACATATTAAAATATATTAAAACATATAAAACATAAACAAATATTACAACATACTGTAACATGTTATTAAACATATAAAAAAACATTATCTCTATTATATATTACAACATATAGATCGAGATACAACATGTTAAAACATATTAAAACATATGATTATATTAAATATACAGAACATATTGAGGCCCTCCTCTCAGTGCAGAGGTGGTGCTGTTTAGGGTGCACACCTTAATGCACCCCTGAATGCTCACTATCTTTCTTTTCTTGCAACGCGTGACAAAATTGAGTGACTCGGTGCAATCTCAATGCAACGCGCTGCCCCACAAACCCCACAGGGTGTGAAGCACGGAGCCGGGGGGGGTTGATGGGGCATTTCTGACTAGTTTAGCCGTACCTGTGCGTTGCCGTGCAGCGACGGAATGGCGATGCGTTGCCCCCCCCCCCCCCCACCCCCCCCACCCCCCAAATTAGTGTCACTGCTTACTTCGATGCATTATCCTAAATATGCATCATCATATATATGCATTATGGGCCTTATCTCAGTGCACAGTTGATGTTGTTACTTGAACTTGAACTTGAAATTAAGCTTGGTAACTTAGTAGCTTGGTTACTCGAAATCGAACTTGAAATTGGTAACTTGAGCTCAAACTTGGTTACCGGTACATGGTTTCAGCCAGCAATGTGGCTGCTCCCTTACACAGCCCTACACACCCCATGCATACAGTCCCACTTACACCCCTTCATAAACTGGTAAAATAACAACAAATGTCTAGCGGTTATGGTCGCTTTTAAGGGGTCGCCAGGTGATTTAGCCGTCGTTGTTCTTGTTGCTGTTATTAGGCAAAAACAAGGGTCTACTTGCTCACATCCTCATTGCACCCCTACCTACCTCATGCATGCATCTGATATTCATGGTATCAATGCTGATGCAATAAGGCCAACCCCTACCTACCTCATGCATGCATCTGATATTCATGGTATCAATGCTGATATGATAAAGCCACCCCCTACCCAAATCAGGGGGCTTTATGCATGCTGGCATGCCCACCACCACCTATACCGGCCATGCCTGTGCTTTTTGTTGCAGACATCAACTTCATCCAATCTCTTCATTCAGTCATGGATGACAGATGCCACTTTGCACGACTAACCTCGCCGTGCCTAGCTTCTTCCTTCTCCCTTATGTTGTGTTGTGTTGTGCTGTGTTGCGTTGTGTTACGTTGTGTTGTGTTGTGTCGCTAGGCTGGGCTGGGCTGGGCTCTGCTTTTGATTCTGTGTTTTCTACATCTCTGGAGACTGCTCCTCCTAGCTATGAGGTCCAACTCTGCTGATTCAATTTTCTCATACATCCGTGGATGCTAGAAGCAAATCCGCATGATTAACTCCCCATGAGTTGTTACTCTTTCTTGTTGCTGTTGTTGTACTGCCACCACTAGGCCTAAACCCTGCCACCACCTCTAACTGGGGAACGGCAACGAATATTAGTGTTTGAAATTATAATATTACCTAATATTATATTAGTGTCACAATAATATTAGTTTTTCAAATAAATTCAAAATTCTTGTGAGACGGCTCGTCCGACTAATATTATATGATATTATGTATTCACTAATATTATATAACAGAGCTGAACCCCTACCTCTAACGGCATTGCCTGTGCTTATTTTTTCAGATATCAACTTCACCAGCATCAAGGCTCTTCCAAGGAGCAATGGAAAGAAGGTCCCCCCTGGTTCTGCCCTTCGCAAAACTCTCTCTCCTTCCACAACCCCCCCTCCACCCTCAACCCCCTCTCCACCCACGACCCCCTCTCCATCCACAACTGTTGGAGTACGTGTTGGAGTACCTCCGGCAGCTTTTGTCAGTCAGACAAACAGTACCACTCGGGTGGTCTGTTCATTTGTAGCGGAGCTTGCTCGAGCACAAAGCATCAACAAGCAATTGAGGGACGGTCTGTCCATCACATTTGATTTGTTCTCGTTGAAGTACAATGTTGCCAATGTATCAGTCCGGAGCTCTGGACTGCCCAAGGAGCCTAATCCTCCTAATCTTCCTAGGAGGCCTAGATCCCCCAGGTCTCCCAGGCCCCCCAAGCCTCCCAGCCCCCCCAAGCCTCCCAGGCCCCCTAGAAAACCCAAGGTTGCCAAGGTCAAGCCTCCCAGGCCCCCTAGAAACCCCAAGAAGGTCAAGCCTCCAGCAGCACCCAGGACTCCCAGGCCCCCCGTAAAGGTCAAGCCTCCAGCAGCACCCAGGACTCCCAGCCCCCCCGTAAAGCGCAAGCCTCCCCAGGGTTCCGAGCAGGTCAGCCCTCCCTTCCCTGCAAGGCGTCCCCCCAAAAAGTTTCCCAAGAAGTCCAAGCCTCCGCCCCCACCTGATAGCTCTGACAGAAAGGATAGGGACTCTTCTTTTCCTCCTGCAGGGGAGCCCGACCTCCCAAATGAACCTGGCATCCCAAGCCCGGTGCCTAGCCCAACGAATCCCTTTGATATAACCTTTGTTCCCTTGGAACCCGGCTATGAACCCAACTCCCCTGCATCCGACACTGATGACCCAGCAGAGCCCAACTACCCATCTCCCTACAATTCCCCCAATATCCCATCTAGCCCCAACTCTCCCCCTCCTTACTACTTCCCCGATATCCTGTCTAACCCCAACTCTCCCTCTCCCTACCAATCACCCGATGTCCCATCTAACCCCAACTCTCCCTCTCCCTACAATTCCCCCGATATCCCGTCTAACCCTAACTCTCCCCCTCCCTACTACTTCCCCGATGACCCATCCGAGCCAGATTACCCCCCTCCCTACTACTTCCCCGATTACCCCCCTTCCTACTACTTTCCTGATTACCCCCCTCCCTACTACTTCCCCGATTACCCCCCTCCCTACTACTTTCCCGATTACCCCCCTCCCTACTACTTCCCCGACTACCCCGATTACTCCGATTACCCCGATTACTCCGATTACCTCGATTACTCCGATTACCTCGATTACTCTGATTACTCCGATTACTACGACGACTATCCCCCTTCCACCTACTACCAATGACCCATGAGAACCCGTGTACCGCCCTTCGTCCCTACGATTACTTGTCCATAGAGGATTAAGATTATGATCACTTCTAAGCATTTGCCTGTATTTAATAAACACTTCATTTGCATGCGGAGTAACCTATGCGTAGTCCAAGCACTGCAGTTTTTATCTTTTCAGCTACAAGCCGCGGCTTCTAGGCTGCTTCCCTACCTGCCTATCCAGCCAAACCTAGCGCAGCCTACTGCACCTGGATGCAGCTCTCATCAGTATTCTACTCCTGTTGTACTCTCGGCGCAGATCCCAGTGGATGATTCAGGGAGCTGCCTATAAGCTGCTGCTCATGGCTGCAAAGAACAAGTCCTAGGCAGCTTGGGAAATTGGCAGAGAGTGTTGGCTATAGGAAAGACAGGTGGCAATGGAATGGATGCAGCGGACAAAAGCCAGTTAGTTACCGGTACAAGACAGCTTGTTGAGACAGTTGGCTTTGTGTGGTCGCACGCACGGTAGGACAGACAACGGGGTGACACTGGGGACTCCCGCCCCCCAGAAGGGGGGGCTCCATCAAACCACACAGGTATGGTAGCTGAAGGCTCCATCGGATACGGACCGGCATCATGCAGCCTTTACTGATGTCGACGGTTGTTGGTTATTCCGTCTAGGGCCATGGTGGTACTGTACCTCAGGGGTGCTGTACCACAGGGGTACTGTACCATAGGGGTACTGTTTCATAGTCAGTACCATAGCTTCTTGATTTACATAGCAGCCTCAAACCTCCTCCTATATTCAGCCATGGGGTCTTTACCAAAGTTAGTGATTGCATTGGAACGCGCTTTAAAACCAGCGTTCAGATGCACTAGCTGGCGAGTTGTATGGCCTATGCACCAGGAAGGGAAGATGGCTAGAAGCTGCCGCTAGCTGCAGTTTGCGATGGAATCAATATGTTTTTTGGTTTGGTTACACTGTGTATTAATGTATCGGCCTTTAGGCTGCTCACCATCTGCCAGGGGAGTAAATGTGGGTAGCACGAACACCACTACACCACACTCCAGAGTATAGCATATTCACATGCCGAACTCACTTATTCATTCGATTCAGAACAACGTATCACATTACATTACATTCATGTCATGTCCATTCCATTTACATTCCAGCACATTCCATTCATGTCATGTGCAGTACATTCATGTCACATTCCATGCAGAACATCAGTTTACTAGTGCTCGTTTGTATCTATGTATCCTTTTATGATGTTGGGCAAGTCCCTTTAGCCTATTTGGCTACCCCTGGACTCTTAAAATACGTACATATATCATATGTACGTATCATGCCTAAATGTTTTAGCCAGACGTAGCATACTGGCAGGTATCCATGTGCTTGGCGTTATGTGATGGCATTGAATTGAATCGTTGCATGTTTTTTCAGCTAACTCTGGGCTGCTAACTGTCTCCCAAGTCCCACAGAAACCAGGGAGCATAACAAGTTTATATTTTTGCCAGTATACGGACCGTCGATACCCCTGACTTATTTGTTGATGATGTTTTCTACATAGAACAAGTTTAAATTTGAATCGACACTCGTGTAACAGGGTAATGCGAGTTTGGTACGGTAACATGGAAAATAGCGTTGCAAATGTTACGTGTTATCCATGATCATATTCTGCTACGCTGTGGTGTCCTTAACATCACGTCCTGTGAGTAACTGTCTTACACGGATGTAACAATTTCAACTTCAATTTCATATTCTGCGACAACCACTTCAAGCTATCATAAATCCAGACATCCCCTCCTTGCAATTCAGAATTCTAGGTATGGTATGGTTACATGGTCTACTAGACTTCAGGCTGCTCACTGTCTGTGGGCGACGTAAGCATGGAGAGTATGAACAGTATAGCACTACTACGCCGTACTCCTGGAGTGTATGCAGTATCAAGACATGTCTAGGTCATTTATAATTCCAGAGTCGATCTTGAGGTCTTGACTTCTTGGCTATCTGAGATCGGGCAGGTTTTGTCTTCTTGGCTGCCTGAGATTGGGCAGGTCTTGTCCCATCAGCCTTCCGGTGTATGGATTGTTGGTCACCCTGGGTGAGTTACGAGCATGCGCACATATTGACATGTGTAAGTCGTGGGGCCACATAGGTGCGCATGAAGTTCTCGTATTTAAATGCTATTAACAAGTGTGTATGTCTGTTACCGTCCAGAAGTAGGTCAAAAAGGCTGAAGGGACTTTGTCCAACTGTGGCAGGAAGGACTAAACAGACAAGTTATAAGAGCGTGTTGCAAGCGACACGGAAAATCGCTTTAGCAGTCACCGGCAGGGAGTTAAGAAAGTAGTGGAGTAAGTAACTACTCGTAGCCGCATAGAGCTACAAACATTGTACTACTTTTGCGAAGGATCTTGACCGCTGCGATGCTGATAACTCTAGTTATGCGCACTCCAACTATGAGCAAAAATGGGGGTGCGGATGTGGTCGGAATCGTTCAAACGCCTGGACAGCTGTTGGACAGACGGACAGACTGATAGAGAGATGGATAGACAGAGAGACGGCGGAGAGAGACACGGGGGGAACTTGGGGCTTCAGCCCTGGGACCCCTGGGGGGTCCAGAGGGGGCTAAATCGAAAATGCATTCATGAACTGAGACCCACACAATGGTTTTACCATTGGGGGGCCCTGAGTTCGTGCTACCGAGACACTACAATTACATTTAAACCGTCATCCCACATGGGATGATAATTTAATTGTGTAATTCTCATCGCATTTACGAAAAACTGCTTGTGCTCCAGTTCAGGGGTAGCCAATTAGGCTTAAGGGCCTTGCCCAAACTCAATAAATTAAGATAAGTATTTACTACCCGGAGGGCTATTAACAAGCACTTTATATATCTCTATAATATCTGGTCCCCAACACATTGTAACATTGCAAAGTAGGACATTGCAAGATGTTTTAACGCTGCGACGTAGGACCTGCCTACCTGATATCAACAAATGAAAATTGCACATTAGTACGAGCTGCCACAGGACATGCGATTGAGGGAACTCTCCCGCTTGCATGCATGCGTACATACTGGATAATGGCTACCATGTTGGATTTGTTTGGTTTCGCAGACCCTGTGCCCCTGAGCTTGGACTACCGCGCGACACATGCGATCAATTACTGCAAGATAGCTCAATTTCACCTTCAGACCCCTAAATGATTGAGATATCGTTCGGGACCTTGGATGTGGCAGACCATTTAAAAAAATAAAACAGGAAAACAAAAACGGGGTGTGTGTGTGGGTGGGTGGGGGGGGGGGGGGGGCAGCAAAAGAAAAGAAAGACAAGGAACCCAAAGCTTATAGACTAGCTTAAGCTAATATAAAAAGGAGGGTCGTGGTGTTAAGGGGACTCTCCCGTATGCCTCAGCTGGGGAAAGTCACCAAACATATTACATGTTTTAAGTTGTGAAAGGAATCTCACCCCAGGAGGTGAGTCTCCGTACACAAACCAGGTACACCAAGGATTATTGGCAGTATGGTATGAGAATGACAGTATGAGTACCCTGACCGGTATTGTTTGCTTACTACTTTTCTTGTTATGATGTTTGACTTTATTTTGATTGCATGGTCTATCAGCCTCCCGGCTGCTCACCGTCTGCGGAGAGAGCAAACACAGGTAGTGTGCTAGTATTACTCATCACCAGACTCATAACATTGCTGTAGACAGGCTATAGTTGGCCCAAGACAAGCCCGCTCCATAACGTCGGGGGTGGAGTGGGGGTCTTCCAACCATTCTGAAATATATAATCACAGGGTGCAAGCAATTAAGTATAAACTGTACTACGCGTGTGTGTACCATATGTTACAGTCCAGGGTTAGGCCAAATAGGCTAAAGTACTGCATAACTCCATCACACTCTTGAGTAAAGACCAACTAGGCTAAAGTACTGCATAACTACATCACACTCTTGAATAAAGACCAAATAGGCTTAAGTACTGCATAACTACATCACAGCATCACACTCTTGAGAACAACTTGAAATCACTTAGGTTTAGATTGACACCCTAAAACAGCCAGCAGCTGAAGCTGTTGGAGAGGGTTCCTCAAAGTCGTCCAAGCTGAGAATGGGGGGCTGGAAAGCCAAGCTTATAAGTGACAATACAGGTACCGGTATGTGGAATGTTTTTATGACTTTGAGGAACACATAAGAACTCGGGACCCAAGGTACGCACACTAAGCACCCATTTGTGTTGTGCTTGTGGTGCTATGGTGACGTGGCCTGCTGGGGAGTGTGTTTGTGTGTGTTTGTGTGTGTGTGTGTGTGTGTGGGGGGGGGGGGGGTCGGGTTTAGGTTTAAGGGTCTGAAAGTGTGATATTGTGTGTACTGGGGCTATTTTTCTAATTTTATGGGCCAAGAAACAAGTCTTGGGGTGCCTCTCAGCGAGAATTTCATTGAACTGTGCTCCCAATAGTAGGGTGCCAATTTTGAAGCCCCCCCAAATGAGTGATAGATAACCCTACTATCAGGGTCCCTGCCAAACTAAGCTACATGGCCACCCATGGTCACTCAGCTACACTGGCCATGCATGGCCACTCAGCTACACGGCCCCTTATGGCCCCTCATGGTGCTGTGCCAAGTAACCAAGACGCTTGAGCTCCAACTCATGCGCACCGTGGTGGCGATCGCATATGACAAGGAGTGCAGCAGGGGAGTGCTGGAGTGCAGCGTCTGGGCGAGGCCTGCCCGCTACTCGAGATCCTTCGGCGAGCGTGAGATCCTCGGGTCTGCCCCGCACCTTCTTAGAGCCACTGTTCCGTGCCCAGTGCTTACCCTCGAGGATGTAGCCTAAGCACCAGGCTCGGTCAGATGGTAATGATGGCGCGCTCATGATGTGCGCGATGCAAAATGACTGCCCAGACTCGGATTCCTCGAAGCAAACAAAAAACATGCGACATAGCAGGATGTCATCTCGTTTATATGATGCAACGGGATTATTATAACGATGCGCATCCTCAGAAGACGCTTTGATGCATTCATCGAGGCCAAATTCCCTTGAGACCCGCCCCGAAACCACCCTCACCCGCCCTCACCGCCCCCCCCCCCCCCCCTCCCCCCCCCTGTACATAAGTTGGGGGGGGCGAGAAGAATTCTGACCTGCGGCGATTTTGACCGGTTTAGAGCATAGGGTACCCGAGGCAACTCCTCATTTTAACCGGCGAATTGGTAGCGCGCGGGTTAACTGACTGTTATTGCGGTTTTCAATTATGCAGTCCGTAGTTCCGAATGTAGGTGTGTAGCTTTCATTCCAAGGGCTACGCTGGGTTGCGCAGTGGAACAACGGAACACGGGGTTCGATTTGCGTGAGGGCTAATGGGCAGCTCGGAAGCTGGGTATCCCCTAACAGTTATTAATCGCACCAGCCAGGAAGTCTCGCTGAAAATCCCCAAGCGTGAGCGAACCACATGAAATTTGATGGCTAAACTATTAAAAGGCAACAAGCGCGCTACGGTAACACGAAGGCATCATAAGCATGATGAGGAAGCCTGTGGCCATCATGTAGTTGCTAAGTGGCTGACCATGGCTCGCAACTCGTACAGACTAAGTGCGAGCGCTGCAGATGTGTTAATTGATACCCGCATCACGAAGGATGCAAAAGAGAGGCGTATCAATTGCAAACAGCACTTGGTATGCCAGAGACAGCGAAAATATTCCATGTAGGAGCTTGTAACTCGCTATGGCTCAAAACTCGAACCGGCGAATTCCGACTGCTTCTTCCGCTTTGTTGACCAACACCAGCTGATGATGCGTATTCGCCTTCTTTTTCTGCCGCTTTCCAGGCGCAGAAGCGCGCAGGAACGCTGAGCAGGAGGACGAGGAGACCAATCAGCCTGCCAGGATTGGTTTCGGAGCCACTCAGAGGCCATGCAGAGGCCATGCAGAAGCCTGCCCTGGAGATCGTCAGTTGATTGTTTTTTCGACCCTCCCTCACGCCTCGATCCTTGCGCCTCGATCCTTGCACCTCGATCCTGGCTCCTCTTTCCTTGCTCCTCTTTCCTAGACTATCGATCCTTCATCTGCTAGCCTCGATCTGCTTCGCTCGCGACAAACACGCATCTTCATATCTACCTGCTGCCGGTTTCTGCTTTCACGGCATTATTCCGATGCCTTCCTCTACCTGCTGAGAAGGATGGATGAATGGAAGGTAGATGCTGCCGATCCTAGCTAGACTCGAGCAGCAGCTGCATGGGTCACGGAGACTTCCATGCTAGGCTTGACCTTCATTGCAGAGTCTACCAGCCTCCTTGACCTGAAGCTGAACAAATGTGAGCAGAGTAAACTGCTGCATGGCGAGAGCAAACACTGCTGAGCCACACTCTTGAGTACAGCAAGCCATCACAAAGGTGCGGTGCCTCGCAGCGCATGCCATGCAGCTGGACCTAGGCTGATCCATGCAGCTGGTCTGGTCTGGATGCTGGATGCTTGTGGAGATGTGCGCTATGCAGGTGGTCTGGGTGCTGGTGCAGCCATAGCCTGGTATGCTGATGCATGCTACCGTAGCCATGCATACGACATCCCTTGCTATCAGTGGTAAGTGATTGCCCTAATGATACGCATCTAACAACATGCATGCATGCAAATGATTGCTCGGGAGGCGTATTGCATAGTCTATCAGCCTCCATGATCTGCAGCTCAGAAAATGTGGGCAGAGTAAACTGCTGCATGGGGAGAACTAACAGTGCTGAGCCACACTCGAGTACAGCAGGTTGGGAAGAAGGATAAAAAGTAGGGTTACTGTCATGGTTGTTTAAGACGCTGCGTCCTCCGTTCGCAGGTGCAACGTCCTAACCACCAAAATGTAAAATAACATAAATAAAAAAAAATAGAGGAGTAAAAACAAACAAGAAAATCGTTAATCCTCATTACGAGGCATTTGAGGTTCTTGGGAGGGGGCAGGCTGTGTTGGCACTGGGGCTAAACCCCAACCCAAATGTATAGAGTGTTAACCAAAATACATAAAATGTGGTGTCAAAAAGCCGCACTTGCCTGTGAAAAAAGTGCGCTCGGCAACCAGTTTTTTAATTGTTGCGCTTTTGTTTTTTGCAGGGGGAACATGCAATGGAGACGGCAAGGTGCTGGAAAAACTGGAGGGGAAATTGCGAGGGAGAGGGAGCAGGGGGGAAAAATATGGGAGGATTGCCCGCAGCCAGGGACGGAAGGCCTTACAGGGGAGCTGCACGTAAGGGGAGGACTGGGACAGTGGAAAACAATGCAAACAGGATTTGGGAACCTCTGGTTTACCAAACCTCGGTTTTAAAAATATATGACCAAGGTCGTCAGGTTCATTAATAATAAGTAAGGAAAAAAAGATATCCCAAGAGTGGCTTTGCTAAGGAGGGGATGTTAAAGGCCCAAGGTCAATTGTGGGTAAATGTAACCAAATTTAGCTTGATGGGAAACAAAATAAAGTATGTTGATACACCGCTACAAAAAGCAGGCTTTCAGGGATGAAATCAAGGGAAAAATTTCGAAGGCTTCTATGGAGTGGAGTAAAATTTGAATGGGGCCTTGCTGAGGCAAATGTGGAATTATGGTGTAAAAACCCTGATGGTGTTAATGGACCTCGTTGGGTACTTGGACTATTAATGAACTCTGCGTTTGTGCAAGGGGGAACAGGGGGGCACAACTTGGGGCAGAAGCTAACCACCAACCAACTTGAAGGGACACACAATCCCAGCCCGGGGGGAAAAAGGAAGGAAAAGGGGACTTTGATCGTCTTGGATTGGATCTGAAATGCTCAAAAAACAAACTTTCAACTGGCTAAGCTCGCTGTACGATGTAAGCAAAAAAAAAAAAACAGTTTGTGGAACTGATATTCATCCAATGACGTAATTAGCGTTATGATCCAGGCTTGGTTTTCAGGACAAAAGTGAGCTTCCCTACCGGGGCTGCTCTATGAATGGTGATGGGGACGGTTTTTGGAGAAAAAAACTGTGTGGCCAGCCCCCATGTGTTGCGGGCGGCCATCGGATGGGGGTGAACCTTGTTGCTAGGGGTTAGAAAGGGGTTCCTAAAGGAATTTTGGTGGAGGCAATAACTATTGCTTACAAAAAGAATATTCAACGCCCATCCCTTCTGTTTGCATGTGTTGATGGCAGCTGACTATTTCACACGTACTTGCGAATGGGGGTGAAGGGCCAGGGGAGTGGCAGGAGACGATAGATTGCTGCTACCTTTAGAGTGGGGTCTAGCCTGAGGAATCAAAGGAATGGCAAGTTGCCCCAAAGGGTCACACAAAGGCCTCGACATATTGGGTGATGGAAAAAAAGTGTAAGTAAAAGTTAAAAGTAAATGCGTAAATGTAGTTGGGGATGGTGCCTTTTGGAAAGTTGTGGACAGAGGCAACACCTCATGAAGGTGTTATCAGGTGTGGGCAAACCTTTAAAAACACCGGCCCAGTTTCAAACTTAAACTTATGCATTTTGATTAGAACCCAAGGGGGTTGGTGAGTGTGCAATCGGTAGACATGAAAGGGCGATTAGGCTCACTGTAACAGGACCACGTCTTCGAGACCTGGTCACTGGAGTTCAAGGTTCTCGGATATTTGGCTTGGCGGTGAAGTTTTGCACCAACTTCTTGGGAGCGCAGGCAATCCCTTATCCTCAAGGGAAAAATGCCAGATGGGAAACATGGGTTGGTTCATCTTTGATAATCAAAAACCAGGTCAATTTGGTGAACTGGTTTTACCATGGGTGGGCTATGGTCAAAGAGGAAAACTTTTGCAGCTTCCGACATGGAGGAGGTGGGGGGGATCGTTGTCCGCCCGAACTGAAACACACGGACAGTTTGGAAACCTTCTACTTGGCCCCTAGGATTGAGGGGATAGCAGGGGGCACCATCCTACGTTTCTGACTAGAAAAAAACTTTAACCTTAGGCTGCCCAGGCCCAGGGGTTTCTAGGTTAGTCCGGCCCCAGTCAGGGGCAAGCCTAATGGACATGTAAGGTTTCAGTGGTGGACAGTCCAGGGGTTAAGGCCCAAATTAGGCTGACAGGTGACTTTGCGCAACCGTGACCAGAAGTGGCTGAAAGAAACAGCGTTGAAAAATTGAAAAAAGTGCGTTAGCAGTGCTTGGACAGCACCACACCTTAGGATCATGGTGCAAACGGCAATAGGACCTGGAGAGGGGGGGGACATCCCAATAAAAGGTGCCCCGAGAGGGCGAGGTGGAGGATTCGTATTTAATTTTTAACAATTTTAAGCGAAAAAATGTTCTTCTTCATTTTGCAGATACTTTGGGGCACTATGTCCCCCCCCGCTCCAGCTTGGCGACCTGTGGCTTGCCCCCTCCCTCTGAAACTTTGCCCGACTCGGGCAAAGGGCAACCACTAACTTCAACGACCTTGATCCAAGACAACGGTCTGAGTGACACACACGCCGATCCGGCAACCCGCAACACCGCCATCAATCTCAAGGTCCATGAAAAAGAAAAAAAGGAAGAGAACAAAAGAAAAAGTGAGAGGGGGGCAAAAAGAAAAACAACAAAAGAAAAAAACACACCAAAAACACAAAAAAAAAAAACGAACCAACCCCCCACCCACCCCACCCACACCCCACCCCCCGGGCCACACACCACCCCCACCCACCCCGCCAGACCCCCCACAAAAACCACAGCCCACCCACCCAACCCCCCCCCCCCCTTCCCGGATGGTGGGGCGGAGATGCTGGGGACGCCAAGTTGCTTTCCGGCTTGGTATCGTGCTTTCCGGTTAGGGTTCCAAAGCAGGAATTACTTACGCCATTGCAACCTCTCGGGAACGGACTCCGGGGAAGGATCCTGCTTGTGGACTGGCAACCGGCAGAGTTCGTCGAGCTAATGGGGGGACGATGCAGGACTCTGACACTGGGCATTGGGGGGAACATGCTTCAGTTAGGATTCCTTACGGATTCTCCGAATTTGACCTCCCGACCATGGAACACGACCCTGCCCGACCCTGCCCGATATATCAAAGGTTTCAAACGCAACCCTTTTTACCAGGGCGGTCAAACAAACTATAAATACCCTCATTAACTCGACCTGTGGGGTCCGACAACCGAATAACAACCGCAGTTGCAAAAACCGGACCAAAGGGACACAAACCCAAAGGGGGGTTCAAGCCGGGACCCATAACCAACTGCAAACCGCCAATTCAAACCTTCAAAACACCTTCACTTTTTGAAAAACTTTCAAAATTTTCAAAAAAACGGTTAACCTGCGGGTCCAAGAAAAACAAGCTTTTTCTACAAACTGGAAACATCCCTCGCAAACCGTGGTGGCTGCCGTCGCCACATCTTTCCACAATCTTTTCAGGATTCGCCAGGACTAAAATTCGGAAAAAGAAAAAAAAAAAAACAGGACTCCAGTTTGGCGTGAAAAAAACAACCGGGACGGAAAATCAGGCTGGAGCTATAGGCTTTTTCTTTGTCATCCGCGAAAAGGACGGGACGGCAAGGCCACGGAAGGGCTTGGGAAAAAGGGAATCTCGCCTCAGAAAAAAACTTCAAGCCTTGCGGCCTCGGGAAAAGTATCCCCCTAAGGGTAATCAACGCGAGTTTCAGCTACACGAGGGCAAAGCAAGGACAAGAAGCGCCCACGAGGGGGCCGCCCAGAGCGATGGACCTTCTCGTATGCTGGAAAGAGCTCGGTTTCGCTAGCCTTGGCAATGGGGGATCAAGGGTGGAAAAAAATTCACCCCACCAGGGCGCTTGCGAGGGTGCTTCGCGGGACTTTGAAACCGGGTGAGATTTTTCTCATTGGGTTTAGGGAGTTTCCATGGGTTTAACTTGCATTGCATGCTGGGGCGGGGCTTGCTGGGCGTAAACGGCTAGGTCTTTATTTGGATGATTTGGTGGGTCGTAATGATTGTTTCTAACTTCAATCCGACGGATGAGTGGATTTGCTTGTTGGTTGGCATTTTGGCATTGCAGGGGGTGGATTGCGAACATTGAAAGTAAAAGGGGAAATCTGTCAAGCCTGTACCACCTTATGAGCGGCAGGAGTGGCAATTCCCACCATGGTTGTAGGCAGCTTAAAATAAAATGTCAAATGTCAGTTTGCGGGGTGGTTCCTGTGATTCATGTTGGCCAAGACTTCGGGAAGGGGAATCCAAAGCCAAAACAACAATAGATCTACAAAAAACACAAAAGAGGCATGCAGTATACCTTCAAACCTTGACAGCGTCTGAGGTTGGTTTTAAGCCCTCCTTGGCCAAATGTTCTCAAATTTCGGGACCTTGGCCGCCTGGGAAAGAGGTAAGAAGGACCTCCCCCGTGCTGTCGTCGCGGTATTTTTCATTCGGCCCAAAGCTCAGGCGCGGTAGTAGTTGGTGGTGACAAAACTAAAAAAAAACACAATCATTAGGGCAAACAAATTCCTGGTGCAAAAGAAACAAAAGGGACAGGGGAGTCCTTCAAAAACTCCCGACCGTGGGCAAGGCGGTATGAATTTACAATTTTTCAATGGAGGCATGCAGGGGTCATGGTAGGACCCTAGTGTTAGAAAAAAATGATCATGGGGCAAAAACTTCCCATACGTTCTAAACCACTTTAAATGTCTCTTATAATTCCAATGTCTTCTTGCGGGAGTCAAAATGCACATTTCCGATTACTGAAATACATGTTGTTGGGATTCTCTTTAACACTGTGGCAGTTGACCAGAGTTCGAGGGACCCATAATCGGGAAAAGGACCAGGCAAAAACAAGATCCAAAAATCCACCAAGGGGACAGGAACACATCACTGGTTTTCGTTTTGAACTAAGGCTTTAGGCCGTATTCAGCCTTCTAGGGAGGCTCTTTCCGATTCCCAAAAAAGATTTTCCTAACTCGGGTATCAGGGTCCCCAAAACTCGAGGGGAAGTGACTGAAAAGACGATGGAGGGATTGTTTTAAACGGTCGTTTTCGAATTTTTTTGAATTCGGAAAGAAAAAAAAAAAGTGTGCCTGTTTGGAAGTGGATCGGTGCGCGTATGGCAAAACGGGGGCATTTTGCCGTTTTCCCTTCCCATTTAAGTGCGGAAATTTATATAAATTGCTGCAAAAAAAAAACTTGGCGTATGATTTTGTGATGGTGGAATTGATGGTTGTGTAAAGCCAAAAATGCACGCGCCAAAAGGGGACTTGGGGCAGTTGACGCACTGGGTTATGGTGTGGATGGGTTGGTGGGTTGGTTGTGATGATCGATAATGGGTTACAATATTGCCTGGTTGCCCTTTTGTTTTAACGATGGGTTACATTCATTCCTTGTTTTTCAATTGCACCAAACCTTAGGCTCAAGGTTGTGCTCACCAGGTTTGAAAGTTGATTGGTTGTGGTGATGGGATGTGGTCACTAGGGTCGCCAACCGAGTTCCCGAACTTTGCGGAAAGCGTCGCAACAAAAGAAAAAAACAGTGGGTTAGCCAAGCGCCACAACAAAAACAAATGAATCCAATGCCTTGTTTGCCAGTCCTCCAGGTAGCTAATGGATAATTTAGTGGTCCCTCCATTTATAATTCTGTTGTGATCTTGATAAATCTCTGGGCACATCCTCTTTTCAGGGGATGCTAAGGGGGCCCCGGGAACCCTGCCATGAAGTGGAGGGGGCTGTGTTTCTGGCTCGTTCCAGGGGTCTATGGGAAGTCTGATCCTGGTGCGTAAAATACACCCTGCAAAGGAAGGTTTTGTTGATTGCGGGACAGGGCCCCTCCATCTGGGGGTGGCGAGGAAGCCTAGGGCCCAAACATTGTGGTCCATTGGGGGATGTCTGGGCTCGTTGCTTACGCCCCCGTCACAATCTAGGGGGCTTACCGGCCCGGCCTTGTCGGAAAGGCCCCCACTTTGCTCCAAACCTTCCAAAAACCGCGGACAGCTTTAATTTTACTCTCCGCCCAAATTAGTCGCGGTCGCCTTTGGCAAACGCGCCTAGGACTATACTGTCTTATTTTTCCTCTGCTGTTACAGCGCCCTGCTGTCGTTTGTAATTCTTGTTCTTCGGTCTGTTCTTGCAATTTCTTTCAGTTGCTGCTATGCGAAAACCCCCAAAATTCCATATAGTGTCCCGGGTTGGATAGTATAACAAAAACAACCGCTTCTATCCATCCAATCACCATCTTTACGGCATTCAAAAGGAGAAAGGAAGATTTGTAAACACAAAAGGTTTTCTAAACGGCCAGCAATTAGGGGCTAAAATAACCGGGTCGCAAAGGAACATTACAACACCACTTCCCCCCGGGCAAATAAGGCCCAAGGAAAAAAACCGAGGGAGTGTGGACCGGGTTCGGAAACAAATCTACTGAATTATAGGGACAGTCAGGTTCTCTAACACCAAACAGGTTAAAACGGGGGACCTGCCCGGTCCCTGTCAAACGTACCTGTAGGTAATCCACAGTTTAAGGACTTGACAATCAATGGTAGCTCAAACATCTGAGTCTGACCCCTGCATGCTTTGGCTGCCCCCTGCAGGAAGGCACCCCCAGGACAGCCAAGACTATTCGTAGGAGGGCTGGAGGCTGTGCCAATCGCTCTCTCCATACCCCACACACGAGCAGAGAGGCAGGAAGCACTGTACGACGTTTAGCTGACTTCACACCCAGGTCAAGCATGGACGGTAGGGCACATGGTGATGACGTTAGTGGGGTGCATGGTGAAGACCTCAGTGGGTGCAAGCCAGCAGAAGTGAGGAGCAAACAGCTGTTCGAATCTCCATCCATGCAGCACACGTGCATGTATGATGGGCATGCTCCCACACCCTCCTTCCTGTCTGCCCTGTCATCTGATGCTGATGCCTCAGCTGTGCTGCAGCCCCCCACAAACAATGACAGCATCATGTTCAACGTATCCCAGGTGGATGTGGTGGCGTCCTCTGTAGCCCATGACAACCCTGGGCGACCTCTCATGGCTGGGCCCATGTTCCCCGCCCTCACTGCAGCTCACCTTGCAAGTGTTTCGTGTGTAGGTGGGACTGACGTCCAGGGAGATGTGGCACAAAGGGTGTCATGCTCAGGTGGAACTGACCTCCAAGGGGACGGGGCACAAAGGGTTTCGTGCTTAGGTGGGGCACAAAGAGAAGCAGACAAGAAGCAGCCTATCTCAGCCCCTCCCACCGAGGCGGTGGAGGCGGTCAAGGAGGACACGGTGAAGCTGGCCTGCAGTGATGGGCATGAAACCAAAGAAGGCAGGACAGCCGAACAAAATACTTCCCCGATTGCTCAGACTTCCCAGATCGCCCAGACGTCCCAAATCACCCAGTCTTCCCAGACTTCCCTAATCAACTCCGAGGTCCTCAGCCAGGACAAGGAGGCAGGCCAGCATATTGCCTCAGGCATTGAAACCAACTCAAGCAAAGGAGCTGTTTGTCAGGTCACAGGTGTGAAGCAGCAGCAGCATTCTCAAGCAGCAGGTGCTGCAAGACCAAATGCGGGGGCAGCAGGAGTGAAGCTGATTCCTGCAGTTCCTATGGCAGGGCTGCAGGTGGCCACAGCGATATTTTCAACAGAAGAGGACTTGCATGCGTGTGCTGCAAATGCAGCCCCAGCAGCCCCGAGGCCAACCCAGGTTGAGACTGGAAGTTTAAGCGCTCGTACCCCAGTGGTATTCTCAACCCAAGAAGACTTGCATGCTTCTGCTGCATATGCAGCCCCGAGGCCAACCCAGGTTGAGACTGGGGGTTTCAGCGCACGCGCCCCAGTGGTATTCTCAACACAAGAGGATTTGCATGCTTGTGCTGCATATGCAGCCCCAGCAGCCCCGAGGCCAACCCAGGTTGAAACTGGAGGTTTAAGCGCTCGTGCCCCAGTGGTATTCTCAAAGAACAAGGACTTGCATGCTTGTGCTTCATATGCAGCCCCAGTAGCCCCCAAGCCAGTCGAGGTTGATGCAGGTGGTTCAAGCGCCCGCGCCCTAAAGCTTACATCAAAGCCAAAGGATGTGCAGGCTGGTCATGCACGTGACCCTGCTGGATCTCGTAGTGCTCCTAAGGCACCAGATGCTTCTAGATCCCTGCTGGACCCTGCTGGAACTCATAGTGCTAAAGCACCAGCTGCTGCTGGATCTCTTAGTGCTAAGGAACCAGATGCAGCTGGATCTCGTAGTGCCATGGCACCAGATGCACAGGCAGATGCACAGGGCGGTGCACAGAGAAGCACGCTCTCCGTTCAGACCAGTTCTCCGCTTGATGCTCCGACTGTCTCTGCTGCTGAAACTGGTGCCCAACCTGGCACTCCAACAGAAAATGATGCCCCCCATTGCATGGAAGAGGACGCACCAGCTGCATGTGAATCATCGCTAGGCAATGCAGAGGTCGCTGAAGTGGAGGGCTTCAATGCTTCAGCAATGAAGCAGTTGACGCAGGTGAGCTTTGATTTGATTACATGGGTGATTTGATTCCATAGGTGGAAGAGTGAGTGTCATAAGTCTGGAGAGATCAGCTGGATGTCCTTGAACATTCAGCTATGAAGCAGTTGAAGCAGGTGAGGTTTAATTTGATTGCATGGGTGAGTGTCACACCAGCTGCATGTGAATCAGCGCTAGGCAATGCACAGGTCGCTGAAGTGCAGGGCTTCAATGCTTCGGCAATGAAGCAGTTAACGCAGGTGAGTTTTTTATTTGATTAAATGGTTGATTTAGTTACATGGTTGATTTGATTAAATGGGTGGAAGTGGGTGAGTGTCATTATCCTCAGAGATCAGCTGAATGTCCTTAAACATTCAGCTATGAAGCAGTTGATGCAGGTAAGGTTTGTTTTGATTTGATTACTTGAACTTGAACTTGGTTACATAGCTCCAGCCAGCAATTTGGCTGCTCGCTGTCTTCGGCAGTAAAAATAAATTTGGCAGGAAAATGATTTGATTCGATTACATAGTCTTTCAGCCTTCAGGCTGCTCACCCTTTTTCGGGCAGAGTGAGCATGCATAGTTTAGATACTTCCCCCTTGACACGGTCAATACGCAGGCACATTCAGAGTCCACTAGGGTACCTAGATAATGTAAACATCACTACACCACACTCCTATGTATTGCATCGCCCATTGAAACACATTTGCAAATTTGTGTGCGAATTGCCTGATAAATAGGGATCGGCATATCATATGATGTTGACCAAAGGCGAGTATGCTATCATATGATATCATACAAATTGCATCATATGATATTATATATAAACGGTAACTTTACCCTAGTCAGACTGCCGGCATTGTATGATATCAGATGATGACATGATATAATATGACATCATATTGCCGTTCCCTATTGATAAAGCATTGGAGGCCCTTTCTCCCACCTCTTCCCCAAACAAGCCAAAACAAGCTAAAACAATCCAAACCAAACTTGCCATTTGACAGGAGTTGAGGAGGAGGCTGTGGAAGTATCTGGACGCACAGTTGCAGCCAGCCTCCCACATGAGTGTGTATGATACCGCAGGGCCGGCTCTGTCCACCACACCTCTGCCAATCGCCCAACTCGACCTGGGACCCAGCCTAGCAGCTCCTGGATCAAACACTACCTGCACTCCCCTCCACCCAGCTGTCGTGGCGGTGTACAACTCCCTGCTCGCCAGCCATACCAAGCTGTTGAACGTCACTGGACGCCGGGCAGTCTTGCAGCACGGCATGGTCCCTAGCAGCTCAGCTACCGTCCCGGCTGTAGCTCACGGCGCACCTCTGAACCAGTCTATAGGCTGTCATCCTGTCCAGCAGCTGCACCCTGGTGTGGCGACTCAGGCTCGCCCTCTCTCCTCGCTTGGACTCAACCCCAATTACAGCCTAGCTGCTCTCCAGGTGCATGAGCGGCAGCAGCAGGAGATGCAGTACAAGGCCGCTGTTGCAGCTATAGCTACCGTTGTGGGAAGCCCAGCTCCCTCTCCCAAGCTCAACCCCAGCCAGGTCCACACGGCAAACCGCAAGCAGCTCCAGCCTAGTCCCTTACCATCAACCCAGTCTGCTGCTGATGCTGTCACTGCTGTTTCTTCCCCTTCTTACAATGCATTCAACAGCACAGCTGCCCCCCCCAAGGCTCCTTGTATCCCCAAGCAGCAGCAGATGAAGCGAAGGGCTGATAGGGACGAGGGTGTGGAAGCGGCTCTTCGGCGTGGGTACAGGGGCCAACAGAAAGAGAACATGCCAACTTCGGACGCTTTGCTTGCTGCACCTTCTGTTCCAAAGCTGCTTCCTACTACTCAGGGCCCGGCAGGTGCTTCAGGTCTGACCCAACCATTGCAGCAACAGCAGCCCAGCAGTTTTAACTGGAAGAAGAGCAGATTGATCCAGTGAGTACCACTTCAAGTTCTACTTGACCAGTGCAGCAACAACAACAGCAGCAGCAGCCCCACAGTTCGGCCAGAAGAAGATCGCTGCATTCAGGGCCACTTCATGTTTGGCCCAATCATTGCAGTAGCGGCAACCGTGTGTGGTAGCTTCAAGGAAGTTCAATGAGCCAGCAACTGGGCTTAGCCCAAAGGTTTCAGGATCTCTGGAATGCCAATTCTCCAAGCTTCCAGGTGCACTATGTTGCTCTAGAGTTTGCCAAATTATCAGTTGACAGTTGACATCTTTCCATTTTTTCCGTAACGCAACCAACAGGCTACTTGGGCGTCTGGGCAGCATTCAAGGCAAGGATTGGACTGGATTGTAACATGTTTTTTCAGCCAACTCTGGGCTACTCACCGTTTTCCAATTCCAATTCCCCCCGTGCGATACCCACTGAAACCAGGGAGCACACGAAGCAGATAAGACAGGTTATAGACTTGTCCAGGTCTTGGGCGTCTGGGTAGCATTCAATGCAAGGGCACTACAGGCTTCAAGTCAAGTCGTTCCATGAAACTGCACTGTTATTGCATTCGATTGATTACATGGACCATCGCAGGGTTGATTAGGACGCTGCGTCCTGCGTCGCAGACGCAAAATCAAAGTGTCTGTTTCGTCCTTAGACGCAACGTGGGGAGGTCTGTTGCATCACAGATGCAGCTCCA
Organism: Chlamydomonas sp. ICE-L; assembly: GCA_013435795.1. NCBI lineage: Eukaryota > Viridiplantae > Chlorophyta > Chlorophyceae > Chlamydomonadales > Chlamydomonadaceae > Chlamydomonas > Chlamydomonas sp. ICE-L. Next base: position 84,486 of record JACBWV010000247.1, on the reverse strand, counting down.
GTGGGTTGGTTGTGTCGCAGGACACAGGCTATGCAATTGGTTGTGTCTCAGGGCGCGGGCTGTACAATTTGCTGCGGCTCAGGACGCAGCGCTGAGGGTCCTGATGAACAACCCTGGTCCATCAGCCTGCAACATGCTGCTTGCTGTCTGCAAGCGTCCTAATATTGAATCTGGCTATGTGGTTCCTGACGCAGGGCTAGTACCTGTATTTTGCAGTAATAACAGCATATATTGCAATTTGTTCCTCAATAAATAATTTATCCAGTCATTTATAGCGATTCAGGGTATGATTTGGGAGTTGGGCTGTTGAGCAATGTCAGACTTAGGACTCAAATTTGGCCTGAAATCTGAGATTTGGCCTGCGAACCCTGACCTCTGAACCCAATTCATCCTCTGAATTGCTATAATAGGATGCTTTTTAGATGATGCAACTGCATATCGTCTTCCCTGTTCACCAAGTAAGAACGACGGCAGATCAATATGTTATCAGCTGGACGCAACAATAATCATTGCAATACCTCATGTTCATATACTGTAAACCTGCCATTTGTCAAATGCCTGAGTACAACTGAGCTCGACCCAAACCAGCATGTTCAGGCTTCTCGCAGTCCTCTTCAGTCAGCTAGTACAATGCTTGTTCAAGGGACGTTCGAAATCTACGTTTTCAGGCGTACCTGGTTTCGAATCCCCGTATCATGGGCAGAATGTTAAGTTTCATGCCGTGGGCCCAGACCAGAAACCCTGGGTCTCATACTCTCATGAGCCAAAATCTGCGTTTGAGAAGTGAAACGTAACGTTTTAAACAACCCTGGTCAGAAGTTCTCCCATAACCATTAACTTTGAACCATTAACCCTTGTGTGATTAAGCACATAGCCGGATAATTAAGGCTGCCCGCCGTCTTCATCAATAACAGCAAAATCCAATCATACAAGTCAGCCAGTTCAAATGGAAATGTTAAGCGATTATTGACCCGAGGCAAAATCTTGAACTTGGTTACATGGTTTCAGCCAGCAATTTGGCTGCTCGCCGTCTTCAGTAGTAAATACAAATTACAAAAAAAATGAAATCGTGATCACAAGAACTCAAAGTCTAAGCATTATTATCAAATATCTTCATACATTCATGGATAAACAGAGGAAGCTTCGAACGGCCTTCGTCATCCGGATGGCACATCAAATGAAACCGTAGCAAAGGTACGGCAGGGTAGAGTCCACTGTGATGGAACAAGGGTGGGCAAGTTCCTTCAGCCTATTTGCCTACACCTGCCCCTGCTCCTTGGGCTGCATATGCGTAGATACTTTTAGGCACCGGTAGTCACTAGGCAGACTGCAGGCAAATGCAAGAGGCCCCTTTTTTCAAGAAGGATTTTCGCCTCAAAGGGTAGATCTCCATGCAGGTTTGTTTAAGGGTAATTCAGAAATCTACATTTTGAGACATTACATTACATTACATTACATTACATGTTAAAGTCTACTTGACACCGCGAGGGTGTATGAGACTCTGTGCTTTAAACAAAAAGAAAAAGCACCCACAAAGCAAAAAACCCCATTACATCAGGGGTGTGTCGAGGACAAACAAACCAAACTCCCAACCACCGTTTTGGTGGCGTAGGTATTAAATCCCTTAGAGCAGGACCCAGATCTCAACCACTTACAGTGGCGGAGGTAAGAAGCTAACAAATGAGAAGTCTCAAGAAGAAGAAAAAGGGATAATAAATTACGGTGCCACTAAGCAGTCCAGGGCTTCCTGTCTTGCTCTTCTACAAGTAGAAAGATAGTCGGCTAGGTTGCTCCAAAAAGACTTAGTGCCATTTCCATTCATAAAGGTTCTGAATGTGGAATCGCAGAATTCCACATTCCATACGGTTAAGTCGGTATCCTCATGGACATGCCTATAAATATCTGTAAACAGATTCTGGTAGCGGAGGCGAATATCATTATAAAAAGGGCACTCAAACATATGCATTTCATCCTCAGTTTTTTGGAACCCACACATTTGACAGTGTCTCATTGAGAGAGGGATGTGTGCTCTATCCACCACCCTCATTCTTTCTGTGTTCAGCCAATGGGAACCCATTCTAAACTGTGCTATAGAACGAATCTGATCCTGCTTATGTAAGGCGGATGTAAAGGGAATCAAGCCATTCTCATCATTGCTGTTGGCTGCGAACCATTTTTGGTATCGGAGGCGTTTAAAGCCAACCCTTCTCTCATCAGGGATGTCTCTAACTGCATTGGTGTCACTTGGGTACTTAAACCTCCATGACTCAAAAACTTCAGACATAAAACCTTCGACATCGACAGCCTCCAAAATGTTGATGTTTTTACTGGATCCTAGCTTGTGGAGAGCACAACACAAGTCATGAACCCAGCCAGTGTTGGAGTCAAAAGATTCCTCAAGAGCCATTCTAATGAGATCCTCAGGTTCTTTATGTATGGTCTTGTTCCAGAAGCGCAAAGCTTGTTTAAGCCAAGCAAAACACAACGGGGTTCTACCCAGCTCTTCCATGATAATATTAGATGTAGTAGATTGGCAAACACCCAACATTTGTTTAAGTATACCTCTATGCCATTTCTCACAAGCATGGTCATTTGAGATAAGTGTGTTGTTCAGAATAGAAGGAGCCCACACCTCACAGCCAAAATTCAGGATAGGTTGTACAAGAGAATCAAACAGGTGGGTGAGAATATCAATATTGTATATCTCCATAGTATGGCATCGCCTACGAAGCATGTGGTGTGCCTTTTGGGCCTTAGTGAGCATCCTAGAAAAAGCAGCTTTTGCACGATTGCTTGAGTCACCATCCACAAAGAGGGATCCCAAGTAGATAAAAGATAACTTTGTAGAAAGTTGTGCTCCATCATAGACAAATTTGTAATCAGGATCCATGCGGGCCTCATCACAGAATTGTTTGTTGAAAACGACAATCTCAGTTTTCTTTATATTCACAGCCATCTTAGTAGCCTCGCAGAAATCTCTCAGGCAGTCAAGCATCGCTTGCATATCTGCCGGGGATTCTGCCATTATAGCTAGGTCATCAGCATAAAGTAACAGTTGCAGAATCTTTCCCCTAAGCTCAGCCCCTACATTTGGGAGCTTGGATTGGAGGAACGATTCAATTCTATCAATGAACAGACCGAATAGGAGTGGGGATAGGGGGTCTCCTTGTTTAACTCCTACAAGGGATGGAAAGGAGGATCCAATGTCCCCATGTAGGCGAACTTGGAAAACAACATGATTATACATGGACTTCAGAATACTGAGATAGGGGTCCTTGACTCCTAGCCTTGCTAAGCAATCCCATAGCAAGTCTCTGTTGACCCAATCATAAGCCTTCTTGAAATCAACAAAAGCCACAAAGAGTGGTTTTTTCTTTTCTCTATATTTATCTACAATATGGTTAAGAATGAATGATGCATCTGCAGTACCCCTACCACTTCTAAATCCATATTGGCCAGCGGCTCTGAGGTTGAATTCTTCTGACCAATCATCTAGTCTACGTAGCATGCAAAGGGAGAAGATCTTTCCTATGGAGTTGCTCACCGCAAGACCTCGATAGTTGTCCTTGTCATACACACTGCCTTTGGATTTGGGTACGGGTACCAAGGCAGCTGCAGCCCATTGGCTAGGGTAAGAAGTCTTCCAGATGAGATTAAACAGGTTAGTCATAGCTTGTACAAATCGGGAGTTGGCCTCATGGGAAGCAAATCTGTACCATTCTGCAGGGATACCATCTACCCCGGGGGAGGAGTTTTTCCGTAGGGATTGGAGAACAGAAAACACCTCCTGGGTGGTAAAGTCTTGACATAACCATGTTGGTGCGGCCTCTATCTGAGGTCCATCAGCTTGAGGGACAAAGTCCCTAGCATCCAGACTTGGATCAATACCTACTTGCACATCAAAGAGGTCTGCAAAATAATCAGTCCAATCATGAATTGTGATATCTGCCGTAGTGGCCTTGTTAGGCTCACGCACGTCTTTCCAAAAACTTTTCGGATTATGCCGAAGATTCGTATGAAGGTTCTCCATGCGTGTTTCTAGCCACTTCCTCTTCTTTCTTCTGAGAATCCTCTTGTACTCCTTGTGCATAGAACCAGCCAAGTCAGAGCTAGAGCCATGTTGATGTTCTGCTTGGCTTGCTGCCTGTCTAGCACGATTGCATTCATCATCATACCATGCGTTCACGGGCCCGTGCTTACGCTTAGCTACAGGTTTGTGACATGGTGTGCATTTGCTTATGGCTAGTACAATAGCACTAGCAATCCCCTTCTCTGAATCTTCCATAGATGAGCTATGGAGTGCATGGTCAAGTAATCGGTTAACGTCTGGATCACGCTTAATTGTGTGTGCATACATCTGGACATAGTTGTCTTTCCATTTCAGACGTGCCATTTCTCACAACCTACGTTTCATGAGCCAATGTACAAGTAATGGTCAAGGCTGAACACGTGAGGCATGAAACGTAAATACGTAACGTTTTGAACAACACTGCCCCCTTGACTGCGAAAGTGGCAAATCATTTTGTTCTCAATTTGGGAAACCAGATTCTGCTCATTTTGTTCAAAATTCAAAAGACGAGGTAGCCTGGCAGACAAACACAGCCTGCTGGATTATCTGGTAGTTCATAACAAGTTTTTGCAATTTTAGGTCAGGGTGGCAAATCAGACCGGGTAGGAGGGACAAATACGGCCGACATGCCACCTGCTGCTGGCTGTTGCTGGCTGTTGCTCAGGACAATCTAAGTTTGAGTAGAACAAGCCTGTCGATCAAGCTGCCAGCTGGTTTAGAGCCCAGAACGTGCGGCCTTATATAAGTTGCATTCCACGAGTCGAAACTTCTATTGGTGGCCACCGATTAGTGGCCTTTTACGAAAGTTTCTTCAAGCCACGCCACCTGGCGTCTTCCGTTCCGTTTTCTTTGTACGTGCCGGCTGTCTTTCCTCTCAACTAGATCGGGCGGGATTTCAAAAATTCGAAGTGACAGCAGACTCACGAAGTCGGAAGCTGCCATTATTGATCGTCGATGAGTCTCATCACCATTTCGAGAATTCATTAGCAGTAGCATTCCTTGTTTTAGTTTCCCGATATCCTGCCTTGCCTTAGTTTCCCAATATCGATTTCCGTGGCCTTTCCTCGCCTATACTGAGTCCCGCACAAATTATCTGCGCGTCTCTCAGAGGCCATCTTCGGCGCATCGAAACCGCGACTTGAAAGGCGTAGGGATTACCGAGAAAACTTCTGCGCAAGCAGCTCCATTCCGTGCCAGGAAGAGGTTGCGACTATCGTCTTGCAAATATCACCCCAGATTCCGGCGTTACCCGTTCCCACAGCTTTGCAGTGCGCAATCCAAAGCTAGTAGCAGCAGGAGCATCATCGTCGGTAGCAGGAAGAGCAATTGTCGGACCTTCACTTATATTACAGCAGACTGTGCCTGGAGACCTCACCGGGGCTGAACCAGCTTTAGCTTGAACTCGAGCTCAGCCAGGAGCTCTCACAGTGCCTGAACCAGCTTCGCTCGATCTTGACAAACTGGAGCTCTCACTCTGGCTAGACCAGCCTAGCTTTCTTAGCTAGACCTCAAGCTCACCTGACCTGGAGCTATGAGCAGTGCTAGGCTTGATGATGCGCTGCTGAGGGAGTTGAAGCCCCTGATCTTATGGGGCAAGAAATTCAAAGCAGAGAATGCTAGAGACCCCTCGGATGCAGAATATCCGAGGGAGCTAGCCCATTTGAGGCAGAAGCTCTCCCTAGCCAGAGCCCAGTTATCCACCCCCCCTATCAGCAGCACGGGCGCGGTACCAGGTCTTGGAGGGGCCGCTCTGCCAGGCAGTACAAAACCCTCCCTCAATGATCCTGACCAGAGTCTCATGTCCCCTGTGAGAGGCAGTACAAAACCCTCCCTCCATGACCCTGACCAGAGTCTCATGTCGCCCATGAGAGGGCAGGGAGTCTCTAGGACGCCAAATAAGGGTCAGCTAGGGTCTCCGTGTTGCAGCCCAACACAGACACCCTCCAAACATTCACCCTCCAAGCACACACCTTGCAAGCAGACACCAAGCAGGCGAATACCTGTACCACAAAGTCCGACAATGCATGGTGCGACAGCTGACGGATACGTTGTTGCCATGCGTCTGTGTATCTGTGCTTGTACATCCCTGTGCATGCATGTTTGTGTCTGTCTGTTGTTGTGTACACTCACTCCACACCACACCTCACCATTCCACACCACACCACACCACACCACACCACACCACACCACACCACACCACACCACACCACACCACACCACACCACACCACTCCACACCCACACCACACCACACCACACCATACCACACCACACCACACCAAACCACACCACACCACTCCACACCACACCACACCACACCACACCACACCACACCACACCACACCAAACTGCACCACACCAAACCTCATCTCTTCTCCCCTCAACCCACAACATATGTGCCTGCAAAGACCCAGCCTCTTTTCTTTCCATTTGTAGGCTCCCCCTGTGAGTCTGAGTGCCCAAGCCACATGGGGCCCACACCAGATATTAAAGCGACTGCCCATGCTACTGTCAGGATCTTGGGCACACCTGGCAGTGTATCGAAGAAAATCGGTCAGTTGGGCTAAGCAATGAATGCGTAGATTTGTACACACTACCTTTGATAAGCTGAATAGTGTAGCTTGCATACAGGTATATTAGTATATAAGTAAATAACATATATGGGCATGCTTTTATAAAGCGTTTCGTTTTGCCAGCAAGACAGCATGACTTTGATGACATAACTGCAATCGCCAAGGCAATGTTTCAAATCATATTCGCGCTTTGTTGTTGGCAAATTACAGAGAATTCTAACAACTTGTCAGGTCCAGGAGAGTGTCTGGGTGTCATTCATGAGAGACCATTCAGTGTGCATTCTAACATGAAGTTTGCAAACCAAATTGGCAACATGACAATTGATATCACCGCCCCACCATGACCAGGAAAGTGTCTTAATTTGTTTTATTACATGGTCTATCAGCCTTCAGGTTGCCCACTCTTTTTCCGGTGGAGTGTACATGCGTAATTTAGATACTCCCCCCTTGAAACCGCCAATCCGCACATTTGGAGTCCATTAGGGCACCAAGTAATATTGTAATGCTACTGTAACGATCACTACACCACTCTCCTAAATAATGCAATGCCCATTCAAACGCATCTGCAATTTTGTGTGCAAACTGCCCGATAAAGCATGGCAGGCCATATCACTGTCCCAGCAGGGCCAGGAGACTGCCTGGACGTCATTCATGATAGATTATTCTGTGTGCATTTTGACATAGACTTTGCAAACCAGATTGGCAACATGAAAATTAATATCACCATCCCACCAGGCCCAGGAGGCTGTCCGGACGTCATTCATGAGAGGTCATTCTGTGTGCATTCTGACATAGACTTTGCAAGCCAGATTGGCAACATGGCAATCGATACCACCATCCCTCGAGGCACAGGACACTGTTTTGACGTCATTCATAAGATATAATTCTGTGTGCATTTTTCCAAAACTTTGCAAACCAGATTGGCAACATGACAATTAATATCACCATCCCTTTAGGCCCCGGAGACTGCTTGGACGTCATTGAAGAGAGCCCATTCTGTGTGCCTTCTAGCAGTAAACGACTTGGCAAGCTGCATTGGGATGAGCTGGGTGCAGGAGTCATCCCAGCATCTTCCCCTCTCAGGTCAATCACAAACACAATCCAAGATGTTGAGGTGTGTTGCATAGTGTTGTTTGACTCTATCTATCTATCCCTCTGTCTCTGTTTCTGCCTCTGCCTTTGCCTCTACCTCGTCCCCTGCCCTTGCTCCTCGGCCTTAGCATGTCTACTCTCTCTACTCTCCCCCCCACCCCCCACCCCCCACCCCCTACTCCGCCCCACCCCACCCCCACCCCGCCCCCACCCCACTTCACCCCCCAACCCCTCCCCGTCCCCCCACACCAACACACACACACACCTTCCCTTGCCTTGCCTCAGGTGGGGAGCAAGCAAGAGTCAAAGTCACAAAATTTCTTGCCCAGGGCTCGCAAGGCTGTTGATAGGGCAGTCGGTCTCCATGCTCCCCCTGCCTACGCCAGCAGACTAGCAGCCCCTAAACCATCTCTACCTAGCAGGGGTGTCCAGGGAGGGGTGGAGTCCCCCCCTGGCCCAGACGCCACTGGGGGCACTACGAAGTACACACCCATCAAGGTTTTGGAACATGGTAGGGAGGCGCACACATTGGGCAGCCCCACGGCGTCGGTGACCCCCAGCAGGAGGGCTGGGGGGGGCTCAGCCCGGGTTCGGCAGGCCAAGGGGGGCCCAGGACAGCCTGGCTTGGGAGTCAGCCCTTCAGCAGTGCGACAGGGGGGCTTAAAAAAGCTGCAGGTATGCCCGGTCACAAACGAGAGTTCTGCTACATGAGCAACATGTTCATCCCGTCCTTATACCGTACACTTCTTGCCAGGCCTTACTTTGAGAATTTTCGAGTTTCTCACCCCTCACCCCTTCATCCTTCCCACCCCCTTCATCCCCCTCACCCCCTCACCCCCTCACCCCTGCAATCTCCTCACCCATATCACCTACCTCGACCCCCCACCCCCTCAACCTCTCAACCCCTCACCCCTCATCCTGTCACAGCCTCATCCTTTCAACCCCCTCACACCCCTCGACCCCTCAATCCTCAACCCCCTCGACCCTCAACCCTCTCAGCCCCCTCACACTCCTCAACCCCTCGACCCTCACCCCTCATCCCTCTCAACCCCATCAACCCCCTCAACCCCTCACCTTTTTCACCCCCTCACCCCTCAACCCTCTCACCCCCCGCACCCCCCTCAACCCCCTCAACCCCTCACCCCTTCACAGCCTCATCCTTTCAACCCCCTCAACATCCTAAAGCCCTCACCCCTTCACCCCCTTGTTCCTCAACCCTCTCAACCCCTCATCCCTTCATCCGCTTGCCCCTCAACCCTCTTAACCCCTCACCCTTCACCCCCTCGCCCCTCAACCCTCTCACCCCTTCACGCCTTCACCCCCTCGCCCCTCAACCCTCTCAACCCTTCACCCCTTCACCCCCTCAACCCTCAACCCCCTCGACCCCTCACCCCTTCACACCCTCAACCCTCAACCCCCTCAACCCCTTCCCCCCCCCACCCCCCTGCAGGGCATCAGTAACTTCGGGGCATTGGCCCAGGCAGTTGAGCGCAGCCAACTGCTGACCTCACCCACGGATCATGGACATTCAGGGCGCAGGCGATGCTTGCAACTGGGCTGCCCCCCCCCTGCCGCTCGACGCCAATCCCTCCCGGATGGTGGAAGTAAACTAGAGTTTGGAAGCCCCACCAAAGTGGGTATGGCAAACAGGAGACACAGCACTGCCCATGGGGGGGTGCTTGCCAAGGGGGGCCTCTTGGGCGTAGACTCCCCTGAGTTTGACCCCCTGACAGCAGCCAGTACGGGGGCGGGCTCGCCGGAGAGTCCCAGGTCTCGAGGTGGTGCTGGTCGCGTTGGTGTTGGTGCTGGTCAGGTTGTTGTTGGTGGTGGTGGCAGTGGTTGGTTTGAGAACAGGCGTCCATCACTTGGCTTCAAGCATGCGGGCAGCAGTGGTGGTGACCTGCTTGAGAGTGGTGCAGGTGAGGAGTGTGCAGATCCATGGATGGCTGATATCTCGGACATCTTGGTGGGGCATCGCAGGCAAGCGGCTCAGAAGCAGGCACCACTCCCAGCTGCTTATGCTGCCACCGCCTCGGATGCTGCTGATGGTGCTGATGCGATTGATGATCATGGAGCCACAACAGCACCATCCCCAGCTGTGGCTGGCATGTCACCCTCTAGACCTCACTTGCTTGGTGCTCAAACAAAGGCTGTTGCATTTGGTATAACTGACAACATGGCGGCGACAGCAACAGCGGCAAACACCGCCCCCCCTGGCCATGCCGAGTTTGAATCCAATTTTGAGCCCTCTGCGGCAGTGGGCGACACTAGCTTTCCCCTAGCTGAGATGCCAGTGCCAGCTCAGCAAGCTGCCCAACGAAAGCGCCAGCTCATTGCTTATCTCAGCCCGTCTGGCCCCGCGCACCGCCAGGCTGGCTCTGACTCAGCGTCCCTGGCAGAGCCTGGAGAGGAGCACGTCACAGCAAAGAAGGCTAGAATATCCACAAGGGACCCCGTAGTGCATGTAGTGCCTGCCAAAGCTGCGGTACAACAGACCAGCACACCAGCTAGGCGTAGAGTTTCTACAAGTGGCAGGGGAACTGGAGTGCTGGAGGGACGCCCATCACCAGGTCCTGTGGCAAGCCGGTCTGAGGCCAAGCCAAGCCAAGCCAAGGGCAGGAAGGTACAGACCAAGCCAAAATGCTCGACAGCTGAAAAAGCCAGGGCTGGCAAAGGTGCCAAACGCGCTGGTGGTGATGGATTGGATGTCATGGGTGACCCAGGTGGGGAGGTTTATGCTGGAGGCGCTGATGTGCCTGCAGAGGGGGCTGAGAACAGTATCTCTAACAGACTCAGGGCTCGCCGAGCTTTGTCCATATCAGCTGCACCGCCCAAGTATGTAGCTGACGACCTATCTGACAGCAGCGGTGATGACGGTGATTGGGTGACTGTCCACGGTGGCAACGATTCCATGGATATGAGTGACGATGATCTAGAGGAACTTGATGATTACGTGGAGGGGGAGTCAGACGGCGAGAAGAAGAAGGGGAGAGGTGGAGGCCGGAGGGCATCCGCTCCCTCTGCTCGGCAGGTTGTAACGAGTGATGATGAGGATGAGGAGGGCATGGAGGATGAGCACGAGGGAGTGAAGAAGAAGGGGAGAGGTGGTGGTAAGAAGCGAGCTGCTGGGGCTGTGAAGGGCAGCAAGGCAGTGAAGAGCAAGCGAGCAGCAGGAGCAGCGGTGACAGCAGGAGGGGCAGGTGCAGGTGGGGGGGCCACAGGCTCGGGGCTTGCCACTGAAGAAAGTGAGGCCAAGAAGGTAAAGGCGGCGGCTGCAAAGGCCAAGAGACTGGCAGCTGTGGGCCCCAGGCCAGCCACTTCCAGCATCCTTGCCCGCAAGCGAGCTTTGGCAACAGCCAAGGCCCGGGCGCCAAGCCGAAGCCAAGCCAATGGCCGTTTGATGAATGGAATGGTGGGGGGCTTCCAAGGGGCCAACTTTGTGGGCGGTGGCAGCAGCAGTGGGGGGGGCGCAGGGGGGGGCTGTGCCCTCACCCTGAACCCCACCGCCTCAAAAGCCGCAGCCGCTGCAGCAGCTGCAATTGTGGCTGGTGGTGGTTCCGGAGCCGGCGGTCAGGTATCAAAGGCTGGCAAGTCGGCTGGTGGCATTGGGCTGGTGGTTCCCCAGGCTGGCGCTGGTGCAGTTAAGGGGCGTAAGCCTGCCCAGCGCAATAACTTTGTCAAGTACCAGAAGGGCGGCTGCAGAGCGAAGCATAGCTTTGGGTAAGTGCTAACACTGCTTTGTTTAATTCTCATTCCTTTGCTCTGACCTCTCAGTCTCACTCATACGCATACTCACACTCATTCTCCTACTCATACTCGTACTCATACTCATACTCACACTCATGCTCATTCTCCTACAACTCCTTCTCATACGCCTGCTCACATACTCACACTCACACTCAAACTCATTCTCCTACTACTTCTACTCATACTCCTGCTCACATACTCTTACCTTTACCGCACTTACTTATCACAGCTAGTAATAAAAGAGAGGCTGATCACCTTAAACCCCGCCGACAACCCCTGCCCACCTTCATCCGCCCACATTTACACCCACCCGCCTTCACCCCCCCTTCCAAACCTGGCCACACCCCCCGCCCACCTTATTCTGCCCAGAACCCCTGTGCACCTCATGCCCCGCCCACTTTAACCCGCCCACAAACCCTACCCACCCTTAACCCGCCCATAACCCCCGCCCACCTGAACCCCCATCCACCTTAACCCGCCCACAAACCCTAACCACCCTAAACCCGCCCACACACCCCGCCCACCGTTACCCGCCCACAAACTCTGCCTACTTTCGATATCAAAGCAAGGCAGCTTCAAATGGACGAATCATGGCATCATGGACACATTACCATGCTCACATCAAAATATTATCATCCTCACACCCCTTAGCACACATTATCATCCCCACACCGCTTCGCACACTTACATAATCATCCGAACACCCCTTGGCACACTAATACATTACCATGCTCACAAACTCATGAATCTCCTCACCCTTCATGTCAAAGCTGAGAAAAAAGTGCTTCAAACGGTCAAATGGGGGAAGTGACTCACAATCGTAATAACAATGATGCATACTAATTAGGGAACTGCACTTGGAACGGTATATCATATGATGCTGGCCAAAGGCGAGTATGATATCATACACATTGCATCATATGATATTGTATATAAATGGTAACTTTAGCCTAGGCAGACTGCCGATTACAAGATATCATATGATATCATATTGCCGTTCCCTAGTAAAAATATGTGCATATTCCTACTCTTACTCACGTACTTGGAAACTTGGCCCTCCTAGATATCAGAGCAAGGCAGCTTCGAATGGACGTATCATGGCGTCAAGGACGCGTATGCGAAGGATCAATGGGAAAGTTGTCAAGGTCAAGTTCAAGGCGCCAAACCAGGCAGGCCAGGTGAGTCCAGCGTCAAGCTAGTAAGTGTTCAAGTTCAATCAGGGGCACGTATGCAAAGGATCATTGGGAAAGTTGTCAAGGTCAAGTTCAAGGCGCCTAACCAGGCGGGCCAGGTGAGTCCAGTGTCAAGCTAGTAGGTGTTCAAGTTCAATCAAGGATGAGCATGCGAAGGATCAATGGGAAAGTTGTCAAGCTCAAGTTCAAGGCGCCAAACCAGGCAGGCCAGGTGAGTTCTGTGTCCAGCTAGTAGGTGCTCAAGGTCAATCAAGGACATGTATGCGAAGGATCAACAACAGCAACGATGTCACCACCAACACCACCATCACCACCAACGGCAGCAAGACCTGTGCTAAAACACCAAAATCGTTTTTTGGACATGATTAACTTATTGGACTGAGCTTGTCCATTCACAGGAGACCCTCTTTATGGAGGGTAACAACAATAATAATTATAACAATACAAATAACAACAAAAGTAATGAGAACAACAACAACAGCAAGAGCAACAACAATAATAATAATGCTAATAAGCACAACAACAACAACAACAACAACAACAACAACAACAAAAGTAACTACAGCTACAACAGCAGCAACAGCAACTACAAGAACAACAATAACAACAACAACAAAAAACAACAACAACAATTGTCCACCATATAAATTGTGAGTTATGAGACTTAATCCTCCGAGCTTGTTCACTCGCAGGGGGCTGACTTCATGGAGGGATTCAAGCCAGACAAGCGTTGCTTCCGCTGTGGTGGTTCAGGCCATTGGGCTAGGGAGTGTCCTCATGAGCATGGTAGGCAGGCCTCAGGGGTTGCCAGATTGGGGATGGGGTTTAACCGCTTGTCATGGCATATGAGTTGGGGATGAACCATGCAGCCGTAAGTAGGGTGCGGTGGGCTAGGGAGTGTCCTCATGAGCATGGTAGCCAGGGCTCAGGGTTGGGGGATGGGGGTTAACTGGTTGGCTGGGCATATTGATTGGGGATGAACTGTACAGCCGTGTTGTCCGGTACTACCTGCTTACCCCCTGATACCCCTTCCACCCCCCTGCAACATGCCCCCCCCCCCCCCCCCCCCCCCCCTCCCCCCACCCCACACACAACACCACTGCAGGAACTGCTACTGATGTCCCTGAAGAGGGGGAGGGACTTGCTCCAGAGCTGGTCCGCCCTGAGGATGGTGGCGGCGATGCTGCACACCACGAAGCTGTGACGATGCGACTGGCTGCTGAGAAAGAAGCCAAGAGGCTGGCCGAGCAGCTCCTAGAGGGAGATGAGGATGCCAACATGGCTGCAGAGGGAAGTGGGGTTGCAGCAGCTGCCGCTGGTGGCGAGGCAGGAGCAGAGCAGAAGCCCCCAGGGGGAGGGACTTTCAAAGCTCCGCAGCTGGTGGCTGGTGTGGGAGCGGGTTCTGATCAGGTGGGTGGAGGTGGGCGGAAGCTGATCAGGTGGTAGAGGGTGAGTGGGTGGAGGTGGATGGAGTCTGATCAGGTGGGTGGAGGCTGGGTGGGTGGAGGCGCCTTGGCTGTATGCAGCAATCAAGTGGAGGTCTGTCTTTGAGGGAGTGGTTGTTTATGGGCATGCCTCATGGCTGCAGAGGGGAGTGGGTAGCAGTTGCTGCTGGTGGTGGCGATACATGAGCTGTTCTGAGGCCCCCCTGACTGTAGAGGGGTGTGGGGTAGCCGCTAGTGGGGGTGGGGGCTGGTAAGCACCGGTGCAGAAGGGAGTGGGTAGCAGTTGCTGCTGGTTGTGGCGGGATATGAGCGGTTCTGAGGCCCCCCTGGCTGTATAGGGGTGTGGGGTAGCCACTGGTGGGTGTAGGGACTGGTTGGCACCAGTGCAGAAGGGAGTGGGTAGCAGTTGCTGCTGGTTGTGGTGGGGCATGAGCGGTTCTGGGCCCCCCCTTGGCTGTAGAGGGTTGTAGGGTAGCCACTGGTGGGAGTAAGGACTGGTTCACACCGGTGCAGGAGGGAGTGGGTAGTAGTTGCTGCTGGTTGTGGCAGGACATGAGCGGTTCTGAGGCCCTACTGGCTGTAGAGGGGTGTGGGGTAGCCACTGGTGGGGGTAAGGACTGGTTCACACCGGTGCAGAAGGGAGTGGGTAGCAGTTGCTGCTGGTTGTGGTGGGATATGAGCGGTTCTGGGCCCCCCCTTGGCTGTAGAGGGGTGTGGGGTAGCCACTAGTGGGGGTAAGCACTGGTTCACACCGGTGCAGAAGGGAGTGGGTAGCAGGTGCTGCTAGTTGTGGAGAGGCATGAGCGGTTCTGAGCCCCCCCTGGCTGTAGACGGGTATGGGGTAGCCACTGGTGGGGGTGGGGACTGGTTAGCACTGGTGCAGAAGCTCCCAACGTGAAGGGCATTAAAAGGCATGCCCCATCCTACCGACAACCCCGTTAACATCACCAACGACCAACTGTTTATGCTTCTACGCACAGGTCGAGCAATGGATCCATGGTTCTACAGCACAAGCAGGTCCAAAGGCGCAGGGGAGAGCCTTCCAGTCATCTGAACTCCTTAAGACATTCCCCATCTTCCTGACAACCTGGTAGACACCACCAACGATCAACTGTTTATGCTTCTACACACTAGTCAAGCGATGGATTCATGGTTCCACGGGACAAGGAGCTCCCAAACCACATAAGGAAGCCTTCCAGTCACCCAAACTCTTTCCCGAAATCATGCCCCCTCTTCCTGACAACCCGCTGACATCACATTGGGTGCCACCCCCCCAACCCCAAACTCAACCCCAACCCCTCACCCTCCACACCCCAACCCAACCCCCTCACCCTCCACACCCCAAATCTAACCCCTCACCCTTCACACCCCCACCGCACCCCCATCTCAACCCCCTACCACACACCACCACACACCACCACACACCACCAACGATCAATGATTCATGCTCCTACACACAGGTCAAGCGATGGATCCATGGTTCTACAGCACAAGCAGCACCTGGAGCACAGAGGGAATCCTTCCAGTCATCCAAAATCCTTCCTTAAGACATGCCCCCTCTTCCTGACAACCCGCTGACATCATTTTTATATTCCATCCGCACAGGCCAAGCGATAGGTCCATGGTTGTACAGCAACAAGCAGGTCCAAAGGCGCAGCGGAGAGCCTTCCAGTCATCTGAACTCCTTCCTTAAGATATGCCCCATCTTCCTGACAACCTGGTAGACACCACCAACAATCAACTATTTATGCTTCTACACACTAGTCAAGCGATAGATCCGTGGTTCTACACCACAAGCAGCTCCCAAGGCGCAGCGGAGAGCCATCCAGTCATCCTAACTCCTTCCTGAAGACATGCCCCCTCTTCCTGACAACCCCGCTGACGTCACCGACGGCCAACTGTTCATGCTTCTACATACAGGTCAAGCGATGCATCCATGCTTCTACAACACAAGCAGCTCATGCAGCACAGAGCGCAGCCTTCCAGTCATAGAAAATCCCTCCTGAAGACATGCCCCCTCTTCCTAACAACCCGCTGACATCAATTTGTATATTCCATCCGCACAGGTCAAGCGATGGGTCCATGGTTGTACAGCAACAAGCAGCTCCTGCAGCGCAGCAGGAAGCCTTCCAGTCATCTAAACTGCTGCCTGAAGACATGCCCCCTCTTCCTGGCAACCTTGCTGACATCACTTTGTCTGTTCCATCCACACAGGTCAAGTGATGGGTCCATGGTTGAACAACAAAAGTGGCTCCAAGCACAGCAGGAAGCCTCCCAGTCTTCTAAAAACCTTCCTTAAGACATGCCCCATCTGCTTGACACCCCCGTTGATATCACCAACAACCAACTGTTTATGCTCCTACACACAGGTCAAGCAATGGATCCATGGTTCTACAGCACAAGCAACTCCTGCAGCACAGAGAGGAGCCTTCCAGCTATCAAAAATCCATCCAAAGACATGCCCCATCCTCCTGACAACCCCATTGACATCAGATTGGCCTCCACCCCCCGACCCCAACCCCAACCCCTCACCCTCCACAACCCAACCAGAACCACCCTACAGACCCCAACCCAAACCCCAAACCCCTCACCCTCCACACCCCAACCAGAACCACCCTACAGACCCCAACCCAAACCCCAAACCCCTCACCCTCCACACCCCAACCAGAACCCCTCACCCTCCACACCCCAACTCGAACGCCTCACCCTTCACACCTCCACCGCACCCCCACCTCATCCCCCCAACCAACACCACACCACACCACATCACCAACGATCAACTGTGTATGCTCCTACACACAGGTCAAGCGATGGATCCATGGCTCCACGGGACAAGCAGCTCCCAAACCACTGAAGGAAGCCTTCCAGTTATCCAAACTCCTGCCTGAGGACATGCCCCCTCTTCCTGACAACCCCGCTGACGTCACCGACGAACAACTGAGGGCGGTGCTATCTGCCACCTTTGGCCACGCCGATTTCCGTCACTCTCAGCTGCAGATCATTCGCAGCGTCTTATCTGGCTCGTCCATGTTGGGTATCCTTCCCACCGGGGCAGGAAAGTCGTTATGCTATCAGATGCCAGCTTTGCTGCTTCCAGGTGGGTGTATGTGTATGCAGGTGTACAGGTGAATGTCATTCACTGGCCTGGAAGTGCAGGTTGTGTGTGGATTGGATCGTGATGCGTGTAAGTCACTTCCATGTTGGGTATCCTTCCCATTGGGGCAGGAAAGTCGTTATGCTATCAGATGCCAGCATTGCTGCTTCCAGGTGGGTTTGTGGGTGGTTAGGTATACACAGTCAAATGAAAATCATTATGCTATCAGATGCCGGCCCTGTTGCTTCCAGGTGAGTGGGTGGTGGGGAGAATTGGTGGGTGAGTACAAGGGTGGGTGCGTGGGCTTGAATCACTGGCCAGGTAGTTGGCCCTACACCAACCCCTAACCCTAACCCAACCGCTTTCCCAGCCCATACCCCTAACCCCAAATCTAACCCCTACCCCCACCCTTACCCATGCTCCTACCCATCCCCCTACCCCTACCCCCATCCTTGCCCATAGTCCTACCCATCTCCCTACCCCTACCCCCACCCCTACCCATGCTCCTACCCATCCCAGTACCCCTACCCCTACCCCCATCTTTACCCATGGTCCTGCCCATCCCCCTACCCCTACCCCTACCCCCACCCCTACCCATTCTCCTTCTCCTTCCCATGCTCCAACCCCCTCTCCCACCCTCGCCCATGCTCATAAACATGCTCCTACCCATACCCCCTACCTTGAAGCCCCCCCCCCCCCCCCCCCCCCCCCCCACACACACACACACACACAAACACACACACACATTACTGCACACAGGCATTGTGCTTGTGGTGAGCCCCTTGTTGGCGTTGATGAGGGATCAGCTGGACAACCTGCCTGAGGGAGTGCCAGGGGCAATGCTGTGGGGAGGTCAAACCCGCTCACAGGTGTGTGAGTGTGTGTGTAACCTGTGTAACCTGTGTGTGTGTGTGGAACCTGTGTGTGTGTGTCTAGACCTGTGGAACGATAGGTTGAGTTAACTCACTTTGATTAGGCCTTCTGCCGGCGTTGAGGTCAGGCTCGACTTGGGCAAGGGTAGTAAATGGACTTAAATAAGCTTAGTAGATGAAGAGAGCGAGTGAGCAAGATATACCTAATTAGTTAGCAAGATATACCTAACGGACTTGTAGCACCCTGGGAGACCTGAATGGACCACCCTGTAACATATAGGGAACACAAATATGATATCATATGATGTCAAGGTATGTTATCATATGATGCCGGCTGTCTCACTAGGCTAAAGTTACCATTCATATACAAGATCATGTGATGCAATATGTATGATAGCATATGATATCATACTTGCCTTTGGTCAACATTATATGATATGTCGGTCCCTAGAAACAAAGGAAGGCTAGTCCCAATTATTCAGGATGGCCTGAGTACAATATATTGATATAATTTATGAGCTGGTCCCTAACGAATTACTTGATCCTGAACTTGAGCATGTTTTATTCACTCCTGCCATTTAGGCTTCTTGGCAGTAGCATTAACATTCAAATCATCGCAGCAATATTGCCTATCTTCTTTTGATAATTAATTGGAAGAACCCTCCCAGATGTTGTGGAGCGGGCTTGTCTTGGGTCAACAATGGCCTGTCGATTACTATGTAATTTAATAACTCAACTGATTATGATATATACTCACAAACTCAGCAAGAACTCAGGGCCCCCGTCGGTAAAACAATTGTTTGGGGTTCAGTTCATCAACGTTTTTTATTTTTAGCCTTCCCTGGCACGGTTGAGCAAGTCCCTTTAGTCTATATGGCCCAACCCTCAACTGTAACATACATACATATCAACAGGGAGTGGCAATATAATATCATATGCTATCATGCCATCATATGATATCATATGATGCCGGCAGTCTGACTAGGCAAAACTTACCATTGATCTGCATTGATATACAATATAATATGATGCAATTTGTATGATATCATATGACAGCATACTCGCCTTTGGTCAACATCATATGGTCCCTACATATCAATTATGAAACATACTTGATGAGCTGATCACATACATGCATTCCAGGGTACTTCTAATGGCCAAATTGGCCAGCGCTTTAACGCACTTGAAAACGAAAAAACTGCACTTTGTAGTGCAAAAAGCGCAAATATTGCTTGTAGCGCCCACAAGGGGTTGCAAACAAATGCACGTAAAGCGCAGAGGGGGTCAAAAAGTCAGCGCTCAAAAGCGCAAAAGCGCTCGCTTTGAATTACCCTGATGCATACATACATATCAATTAGAACATACAAACATATCAATAATGAAACGTACTTGATGAGCAGATCACTAACGAATCACTATGTTTAACTTGGGCGTGTAGGGCGAGGAAGTGCTTAATGACCTGTCACGTGGCGCTGTGAAGCTCTTGTACATCGCACCCGAGAAGCTGCTGACACCTGTAGTGCTTGACAGGTTGAGGAGACTCCCTGAGATCAGTCTGGTGCGTGTGGGGGAGATCAATTTATAACCAAAAGCGTCTGAAGCCCCTTTTTCAAGGGTGAGATTTTTGTTATGAACTCCGAAAGCGATTTGATCTGAGATTAGTCTGGTGCATGTGTATGAGAACAGGAGTACCATGTTTATCATTTTTATGTATTTCTTTGTTTGTTGATTGGGGTTTTGGATTTTTTTGAAGCTCTTGCATATCGCCTCTGATAAGCTGCTGGTGCATGTAGTGATGGACAGGTTGAGTACCTGATATTAGTCTGGTGCATGTGTACGAAAACAGGAGTACCATTGTTGCACATATGTTTGTGCGTTGATTGGGGTTATGGGCATTTATGGAGGTCTTGCTTATGTCACCCGAGGCGCTGTTGATGTATGTGTGATGGACAGGTTGCAGAAACTCCCTAAGCTTCGCCTGGTGAGCGGGTGGGAAAGCATGGATTATGCGTCTCAATTTTTGTTGCTTGAGTCAATGTGCCATATGTTTCTGTACTCACTCCCCGTATCATGCCTGTCATGTCCCCCTTGCGCGTGTGCGTTGTACAGCCTCAATGGACAAACCCTGGCCCCTAATCCTTTACCCTAAAAGCTGAACTATAAATCCTAAGTATGAAACTCTCTCACCTCACTCCATGTATCATGTTTTAGTACAAGATCCCTGTTTTGACGAATGGCTGAATGGCAGAGCTCCTCGAACAAAGAAGGTGACGGGTTCGATTCTCTACGGGTGCGCTTTAGTGTTCGCAGTCGTATTCAACCGCCATGGTAGCTTTGTCCAAGTAAAGTAGCAGCCCGTTCCCTACCGTTTTAAGACGAGGCTCCCTTAATACCACGCCCCACCAGGTGTTATCATTACTTTCCTAGTAGACGCTGAACCATAAATCCTAAGTATGAAACCCTCTCACCTCACTCCGTGTATTGGTGTCCCTCTCACCCTCACCCACACCCCTTCACCCTCTAACCCTCTCACCTCACTCCGTGAATCATGTATTGGTGTCCCTCTCCACAGCTGCCCCGCCAACTTCCGCCAGGGCCACATCCTGAAGCCCTCTATCACGATTTAGCACCGTTTTGGAAAAATGATTGTTTTGGATTCAGTTCATTAGTGCCTTTTCGTATGAACCCCTCCTGCCACGGTTGGGCAAGTTCCTTTAGCCTATTTGGCCTACCCCTGGACTGTAACAACAACAATATCATATTATCAAATCCCCCCTTTCAGGTTTGTGTTGACGAAGGTCACTGTGTTGCAGAGTGGGGCCACAGCTTCCGCCCTGCCTACTACCGCCTGGGCCACATCCTCAACACCGTGCTTAAGCCCAAGGCAGTGCTTGCCCTGACTGCCACAGCCACGAGGGTGACTGAGAGATGCATCGCCCAAGTGCTGGGCCTCCCATCTGAGGCAACCATTCGAGATGCAAGCATGAGGGACAACTTGAGACTGCGGGTAGGATGCAAGAATTACTAGCACCACCGCCACCATCACCACTAAAACACTTTACTACCTTTACAAAAATAGCAATAACAACCATACAAGATGCAAGCATGGGGGACAACTTAGGACTAAGGATAGGATGCAAGAACTACTAGTAATACTACTTCCATCACCACTCACAACCGCCAATACTACCACGACAAAAGTAACAACAAAAAGGTCAAGGACAACAGCAATATTAACAGCACGAACAACAACAAAAACTACTACTACAACGACAACAAAAACACAAAACGTCAATAACCACGACAGAGAGGTGTATCGCCCAAGTGCTTGGCCTCCCATCTGAGGCAACTATTCGAGATTCGAGCATGAGGGACAACTTGAGACTGAGGGTAGGATGCAAGAAATACTTGTTATACTAGCACTGCCGTCACAATCTCCACTACAACCACTACATCAAAAGCAACAACAACCATACAAGATGCAAGCATGAGGACAACTGGACACTGAGGGTAGGATGCAAGAACTACTAGAAATACTACTACCATCACCACTCACCATCGCCAATACCACCACGACAACAAAAGTGACAACAGGGACACCAACAATAAGGGCAATGACAACAACACAATGAACAGCACCACCATCAACAAAAAACTACTAATACAACAGACTACAACAACAAAATTAACAGCACCACCACCAACAACAACATGGACAATGGGACAACAAAATTAATAGCATCAACAACAACAAAAACGACCACTACAACGACAACAACAACAATAACATCAATAACCACGACAGAGAGGTGCACTGCACAAGTGCTGGGCCACCCATCTGAGGTAACTGTTCGAGATTTGAGCATGAGGGACAACTTGAGACTCAGGGTAGGATGCGATACCTAATAGCAACTAATAGTTCTACCATCACCACTTTCCATCGCCAATGCTACCACGGCAACAAAAATAACAACAACAACAACAACAACAACAACAAGGACACCAACAAATTAAGAGCACCACCAGCAACAAAAACAACAACAACAACACAACAACATCAATAGCCACGACAGAGAGGTGCACTGCCCAAGTGCTGGGCCTCCCATCTGAGCCAACCATACAAGATGCGAGCATCAGGGACAACTTGAGACTGAGGGTGAGATGCAATAACTACTAGTAAAACTAGCACTGCCGCCACCATCACCTCTTCAGCACTGTACTACCACTACAACAAAAGCAACAACAACCATACAAGATGCGAGCATGAGAGACAGCTTGAGACTGAGGGTAGGATGCAAGAACTACTAGTACTTGAAGTACCACCACCATCGCCACTGACTGTTGCCAATATTACCACTACAACAATACACCGCGACAGCAACGAAATTAACAGCACCGACAACAACGAAAACTACTGGGTGCATTGCCCAAGTGCTGGGATGACCATCTGAGGTAACTATTTGAGATACAAGCATAAGGGACAACTTGATGCTGAGGGTAGAGACCCTGGCGGCTTAAATAATACCACTTATCTTCTTACAAATTGTTTTCTAGAGTCTGTAACTGGGGGTAGGGTGCAAGAACTACTAATACTGGTACTACCACCACCGCTCACCATCCCCAATACTAACACTAAAACAAGAGCAACAATAATAACAACAACAACAACAACAACAACAACAATGACAACTTCAACAAGAGCAACAGCAACAGCAATGACAACACTATTTACAGCGACAACAAAAACAATAAAAACTGCTGCTACTACTACTACTACTACTACTACTACTACTACTACTACTACTACTACTACTACTCCTGCTGCTACTACTACTACTGCTACTACTACTACTACTACTACTACAACAACTACAACTACAAAAACAACAGCAGGACACTGCCAACAACAACGTCAACAAAAACAACAGGCATGCCATAATGATAAACATACACACATACACCCACATAGGTATTCCATGACAACGGTGCAACAGCATCTGGCAGGGCGGTCAACACTTTGGGCCATCTGCTGAAGAAAGGAGAGCTGCAGGACACTGAAATGATCATTTGTTATGTGGCCTACCAGGCACAGGCAGATGAAACTGCTGCGGTAAGGTTTAGAAGGAAAATCAAGTTTAAGGTTTGGGGGCTTTGTGTGAGTTATGTGAAGGCCCGTACATCATCTACTAGCCAGCTGCTTGAGCCAGTCACTGGGAGAGAAGCAACACTTGAATCCATGGACATTGTCTATGTGGCCTTCCAGGCTTAGGCTAATGAAACTGCTGCTGTAAGGTTTGGGTACTTTGTGTGTGAGGTATGTGAAGTCCCTTACACCACCTTCCAGCCTGCTAACTGGGCCAGTCACTGGGACAGACCCAACACTTGAATCCAGGGTTATATGTTATGTTGCCTACCAGGCACAGGCGGATGAAACTGCTGCAGTAAGGTCTCAGGGCTATGCTAGAGGTATGAAAGGGATCATGAACCATCCCAGCGTTGCTGTATCATGCAGGTAAGAGCATTGGTGAGCACTAGTCAGTTCAGTATGTACTGATTTATCCACCACCAGCAGCAGCACTAACAATGCAGGTGTCATTACCCATCCTTGTGTGTGTGTGTGTGTGTGTGTGTAATCTAAAGCGAGCGGGCATCCGAGCGTTGTCCCACAATGCAGGCATGAGCATGGATACAGTCACTCAAGCCCCCCCCCCCCTCCCCCCCCCCCTAACATTACCATCACCACAACATTGCAGAATCTAAGGCGAGCAGGCATATGAGCGTTGTCCTACCATGCAGGCATGAGCTTGCATACAGCCACTCAAGCAACTACTGGCATAAGCACCACTGCTAAGACTAACACTAACATCGTCACAGCACCACCAACAATGACACTTCTGTCAGCACTGACAAGGACGCACCACCACCCCTAACATTACCATCATCATAACATTGCAGAATCTAAAGCGAGCGGGTATCCGAGCGCTGTCCTATCATGCAGGCAAGAGCATGGATGAGCGCTTGTCAGTGCAGCGCCAGTTCAGTGAGGGCCAGGCCAGAGTGGTCGTGGCTACTGTTGCTTTTGGTATGGGTGTGGATACAGCATCTATTGGTGCTGTGGTGCACACAACCTTGCCACGAAGCTTGGAGGACTATGTCCAGCAGGTGGGTCACTGCTGATAGTGTCAGGAGGGGGGGTGGAGTTGCCTTTGGTATCGGTGCGGATACATAATGCATTAATGCTGTGGTGCACACGACCATGCCACGAAGCTTGGAGGACTATGTCCAGCAGGTGGGTCACTGCTGATAGTGTCAGGAGGGAGGGTGGAGTTGCCTCAAGTATGTGTGTGGATGGATACATGATGTATTGGCGCTGTGGTGCACACAACCTTGCCACACAGCTTGGAAGCTGTGGTAATACGAGGCTGGGAAAGTCATTGTATCCTTTTTGGATACCCCCAAAATAAAAGCTCTGACTTTATCTCTGACCTTGCCAATCAGCACTAATGCTCTTAGCGTCCTGTCACTATTTCTTTTTTAGGCTGAGCATGAAAGCTTCTAGTTAGCTCCATTAGCCTGCCACAGGGTCAAGCCAAAAGCTTTCAGCTGCAAATGAATGTCTGACAACCAAGCTTTCAGTGGCACTAGCTAGATTCGGGGTTTGGTCCAAGAACGGGGAAAGAGAGCTGCCTAGAAGCTGCTACACGAAGCCAAATAAGTCCTAGGTGCAGAAATTGGCGGAAAGTGGGTTCGAAATTGGCAAGCTTTGGAAGGGTGGAGATTGGGTTAACAATGCCCAGGGTTGAAACGTGACGGACAAACAGATAGATAGACATTTGGACGAAGGGGTGACCCTGGGGCCAAAAAAGAAACAGTGCAGCCTGGTCGTGCTGGTCGACGAGCTCACTGCTATCTGAGCCTGAATGATGCAGACTGCACATTCACCTGTTATCCACTTATTTTCCTATGTGCAGGCTGGCCGTGCTGGTTGTGACGGTCGAGAAGCTCGCTGCTACCTGGTACTGGATGATGCAGACCACAAGAAACTGCACAGCCACACATTCACATTTTATCTGATAATGTTCTTATGTGCAGGCTGGCCGTGATGCGTGAGAAGCCCGCTGCTACCTGGTGCTTGATGATGTAGAGTACATGAAACTGCACAGCCACACATTTCCCAGTTATCTGCTTCTTTTCCTTTCTGCAGGCTGGCCGTGCTGGTCGTGATGGTCGAGAAGCCCGCTGCTACCTGGTGCTGGATGATGCAGATTACATGAAACTGCGCAGCCTTACATTCTCAAACGCAGTGGAGCTATCCTCAGTGGAGAGCTTCATACACAAGGTGGGTGGGCCATACTCCAGTAGTCCAGTCACACACCATACACCACACACACCATACACCAGTCGCCATACACAACTACGTAGGTAGGTAGGTAGGTAAATAGCTGTGTAGGTAGAGAGGTATGTAGGCATGTTTGGATGTATATTGGTAGGCATGTGTGGAAGTAAATAGGTAGGTACGTGTGTAGGTAGGTGTGTGTGGAAGTATATAGGTAGGTAGGCATGTGTGGAAGTAAATAGGTAGGTAGGAATGTGTGGAAGTAGATAGGTAGGTAGGCATGTGTGGAATTAGATAGGTAGGTATGTGGGTAGGCATGTGTGGAATTAGATAGGTACGTAGGTGTGTAGGTAGGTAGGCATGTGCGGAATTAGATAGGTAGGTAGGTATGTTTGGAAGAAGATACGTAGGTAGGTAGAGCCCTGGGGTAGCTAGATAGACTTGGCAACCCTATTATAGGAATTTAGTACAGTAAACCCGTCCCCAAATAGGCTAACTTTCCAGTTCAAGCTCGTTATCAGCCCCAACTCTCTATTAACAGTATTTAGCTCAACTGGGGACAACACTTGAAACCACATGTAAGAGCACAAGTTGGTAAAGCTCGTCGAGAGAAACACTATACACCCTACTTTGACCCCTTTACACCACTTTTTGACCCCCTAATTATAATTGCTGAAGAAGATATGGGCCTCTTGGGGGTGGAGGGGGGGGGGGGGGGGGGGCAAGGCAGAATTCACTAATTCCTATCATAGGAACTAGAAAACAACTTCCTGACTGCCCCCTGGTAATCCGCCCAACTATCTATGTACATACAGGTATTCACCACCACCACTACAATCACCCCCCCACCACCACCACCACCACCACTACACACACACACATACTTGCATACAGTTAGCAGCCATGGAACAACTCTCTGTGTGCATTCAGGTATTCAGAACCACTGGCGACAATGCGATAGCCGCTGGACCAATGCGCTTTGGTGTCCTGCCTATCATAGGTACTAGAAAACAACTTCCTTACTGCCCCCTGGTAATCCGCCCAACTCTCTACGTACATATAGGTATTCAGCACCACCACCACCACCACCACAATCACCTCCCCACACACATCCACACACATACTTACATACAGCAAGCAGCCATGGACCTCACCTGTGTGTACAAACAGGTATTCACCACCACTGGGGACAACGCGACAGCCAGGGGACCAATGCGCTTTGGTATCTTGCCTATCAAGGACACACAGGCTGACCTCGACATCGCTGAGGAGACGATGGAGACAGTGCTGAGTCACTTGCAGGTAGGGTGCAGTGTGTACACTGTACATCACACCCACATGCCCATGAGTAAGGTCAACCCCACACAGGCTGGGCCACCTGCAGGTAGGGAACAGTTTGTGAACTGTACATCACACCCACATGCTCATGAGTAAGGTCAACCACACACACAGGCTGCCCTTGGCATAGCTGAGTTGCTAAGTAGACCATGGAGGCAGTGCTGATCCACTTGCAAGTAGGGAACAGTGTGTAAACTGTGCATCGCTGCGTGCACTGCAAGTTACACCCACACACCCATGTGTAAGGTCAACCTCACACAGGCTGGCCTTGATATCGCTGAAGAGACCATGGAGACAGTGCTGATTCACTTACAGGTAGGGTGCAGTGTGTAAGCTGTACATCACACAAACAAACCCATGAGTAAGGTCAACCTCACACACAGGCTGCGCTTGACATAGCTGAGTTGCTGAGGGGACCATGGATATAGTGCTGATCCACTTGCAGGTACGGAACAATGTGTGAACTGTACATCTCTGTGTAAACTGCACAAAACATGCACATACCCATGAGTAAGGTCAACCTCACACAGGGTGAGCCACCTTCAGGTAGGGAACCAACAGCCCTTTGTTTTGTAGTTGGAATGGACTTCCAGTGTGTAAACTGCAAATTACACCCACATACCCATGAGTTGTTCAGCCACGAGATAGCCGTGTCAGGGATGGTTTTGTAAAATGGGATAGTTTCATGAGATGGAATGGTTTGATGAGATGCTTGAAATAGACTTCCAGTGTGTAAACTGCTCATGAAACCCACATACCCAGGAGTTGTGCAGCCACGAGATTGACGTCTCAGGGATGGTTTTGTGAGATGAGATGGTTTGATGAGATGGGATGGTTTGATGAGATAATATGACTTCCATTACTTGTTGGAGCACTGGCAGTCAACACACTCACATCATGGCCCCCCCCGCCCCTCCACCTGGGTAGCACGAACTCAGAGCCCCCCCGCCCCCCCACTCGTGGTAGCACGAACTTAGGGCCCCCCCGCACCCCCACCTGTAGTAACACAAACTCAGGGCCCCCGCCAGTCAAACGATTGTTTGGGGTTCAGTCCATCAGTGCTTTTTGATGTTACAGTTGGGCAAGTCCCTTTAGCCTATTTGGCCGACCCCCGGACTGTAACAACAAACATACATTGCCCCCCTACCCCCCACCTCTCCTCCTCCACCAACACCTCTCCACTCCTATTCTTCCCTCAGGGTCATGACGGCTGTGGATACCTGGCTGTACTACCTACTACCAGCGTGCACGTGGATGTGTACTTCCACAACACCCAGCCCAAGGTCCTAGCTGAGCGCTCTCAGGTGGTGGCTGCCATCCTGGCTATCAAGCCCAGGGTGACAAAGGGAGCTCATCGTTGCCACATGGCAAAGCTAGTAGAGGCTGCAGGGATGTCCTCCTCACAGGTGGGTGTCACTTTCTCCTGATAATGGAGATAGTGAGACCGGAGATGATATAATCTCTACTCTGGCCTAATAGCTCTCCGCCCTAATGGCTTTCCTGGGCCGTACTTAGATTGCCTATGAAGATATGGTTATCATAGGTCATTGCTGCCACATGGCGAAGCTAGTAGGGGCTGGGATGTCCTCCTCTCAGGTAGGTGCCACTTCTCTGCTTATAATGGAGGTAGAGATACCAGAGCTGATCTAATCTCTACTCTGGTCTAATAGCTCTCCGACCTAATAGCTTTCCTGGGCTGTATTAAGATTGCCTGTGAAGTTACGGTTATCGTGCCGCATCGTTGCCACATGACGAAGCTAGTAGAGGCTGCAGGGATGCCCTCCTCACAAGTGTGTCACTTCTGTGCTTATAATAGAGATAGAGGGACCGGAGCTGACCTAATCTCTAAGCTTTCCTGGGCTGTATTTAGATTGCTTATGAAGTTATGGTTATCATAGCGTATTGTTACCACATGGCCTTTCTGTTTGCATGGATGGATTTGATACTACTTTTTATTATGTACATCTGGGTGTATGTTGTATTTTCCGTATCATGCCTGTAAATGCCCACAGGTAAGAGCCCCTCTGAGGCTATAGCCCCACCACGCATCTTACCAATCCCACCTTGCACAATGCGATGTGCGCAAGTCATGGGTAAACTATCAGAGGTAGCATGCAGCCATGCACATGCAACTATCATATTCAATTTATCACCATCATCATCATCATTATTATCACAGGTCATGGCTAAACTTGTAGAGCTAGCTTGCAGCCGGGCTCATGCAACCATCATATTCAATGTATCATCATCATCAGCAGCAGCACCAGCATCACAAGGTCGTGGCTAAACTGTCATAGCTAGCTGGTAGCCAGGCTCTTGCAACCATCATATTCAATTCAGCATCCTCATCAATATCATCATCACAGATCATGGCTAAACTGGTAGAGCTAGCATGCAGCCAGGCCCATGCAACCATCATATTCAATTTATCATCATCATCACCATCACCATCCTTCTCATCATCACAGGCCGTGGCAAAACTGGTAGAGCTAGCTAGCAGCCAGGCTCATGCAACCATCATATTCGATTTGTCATCACCATCATCATCCTCATCCTCATCACAGGTCATGGCAAAACTGGTAGAGCTAGCTAGCTGCCAGGAGATCAGATTCGAAACTTCTGCAGCCAAGGCCTTTGCCTGGAGGGTCCTGGATGAGCCTCAGGATATATCAGCCCTAGCTGCCGAAGTGCACCAGCGCCTGGTGAAGCAGATGGCACTCAGCGCACGCAGGTTGGATGTGGTGTATTCCCTCATGTCTATGGCTGTCAAGTCGCCCCTCCAGGTATAGTTACATTATCACTGTAGCACGAACACAGGGCCCCCGTTGGTCATACAATTGTTTGGGGTTCAGTTTATCATTTTATTTCTTTTTAGCCATTCCTGTCTCGGTTGGGCAAGTCTCTTTAGCCTATTTAGCCTACCCCTGGACTGTAACATACATACATTTAGGTGCCAAGTTGCAAGCAAGATCAGGCAGTGTAAAACATACAAACATACGTTAACATAACATACATATACATACATAACATACACATGCATACACAAATATGCAATAAACAGATACACATGCAATACACAGATACATGCATACAAACACATACAATACACAAATAGTCACAATATAAAAAAATACAAATACACATACAATATACACATACACATACACATACAGGAGGAACAGGAGGCGACGATCCGACAGCATGTGGCTGCGTACTTCAGGGATGATGTACCGCTGCCAGCTATACCGCTGAATGCGCCAGAGCTGCCGGTGCAGCCCAATGAGCTAGGACGTACAAAGGCAGCAGAGTTCCTACGCACTTGCAAGACAACCATATTGCAACTGGTGAGTTGGCTTGTTCGTGCTAGTGTGTGTATTTGCAATTGCTGAGTGCAGTTGTGCTGGATTACAAGTATGTGCAGGATTAGGGATTAGGGTTTAAACCCTAAACCTGAGTGCAGCTGTGCTGGATTACAAGTATGTGCAGGATTACAGCCAGAAAACAGCATTGCTACCACCTTGCATAGCACCCAAGTACAAGTTGTAGTAGGTACGAAAGTACGCACCTGCAGTGGTGATACCCAGCTTGGAGCATATCTGATCTCTAAACATGCCGCCTAAGCAGCACAGCAATGCTGCCAGCATGCAGTTGGCACTCTCATGTATGTATATGACAGTCTTTGTTACGCTCGTTTTGCACTGCTCACCTTGTTCTGTTCTGCCTGTTAAAATGAATGTTACAGTCCAGGGTTCTCGAGTACTTAGCTTAACCCAAATTGTATTTCCTACCGTCACTATCACCGAATCTGCTTAGAGCAACCAATACACAACAAACAAAGGACCACCAACTCTGATTGCATTCCTTCATTGACTGCATTTTGTGCATTTCGTGTAAATTGTAAGATAGCTTATCTTGATAATCTATACTGAATATTGGTTGGATGTGGTTGGGCAAGCCTTTTATGCTACTTTGGTTACCCCTGGACTGTAGCATACATTAAAGATGAAAGGCTTGTCTAAACCCCAATATAACAATTCAACACTAGAAGCCGCCCATATATAAGCTAAATAGCATAATTACATAGCTATCCCTGGACTGTAACATACATACAACCCAATGCTTGCTACCGCCTAAGCGTATGACTGGAGTGGCTGAAGCTGTGTATTTAATTATTTACGTTTACAACCCAATGCTTGCTGCAGCCCAAGCGAATGACTGGAGTGGCTGTAGCTCGCATCTTCCATGGCCTCGGCTGCCCCGCCCAGCCTGCGGATATGTGGCGCAAGTGTGGCTTCTGGGAGAAACATCGCAAGTGGGACTTCATGAAATTGGCGCATGATGCGGAAGTGGAAATCAATCGCTTTTACCTGATGAACACCTGATGCACATTTAAATGTGTTCATTTCGAACCTGATGCATTTTCAACTGTGTTCATTTCGAACCTGATGCATTTTCAACTGTATTCATTTTGAACCTGATGCTTTATCAACTGGGTTCATTTTGAACCTAATGCATTTTGCATGAGGGTAACAGTGTGAAGCGCTGCATTTTGAGTCTGATGCATTTTGCATGAGGGTAACGGCGTGAAGCGCTGCATTTTGAACCTAATGCATTTTGCATGAGGGTAACGGTGTAAAGCGCAGCGTTTTAAATCTGATGCATTTTGCATGAGGGTAACGGTGTGAAGCGCTGCATTTTGAGCCTGATGCAATTTGCTTGAGGGTAACGGTGTGAAGCGCTGCATTTTAAACCTAATGCATTTTACATTAGGGTAACGGTGTGAAGCGCTGCATTTTAAACCTGATGCATTTTACATGAGGGTAACGGTGTAAGGCGCTGCATTTAAAAACTGATGCATTTTACATGAGGGTAACGGTGTGAAGCGCTGCATTTTAAACCTAATGCATTTTACATTAGGGTAACGGTGTGAAGCGCTGCATTTTAAACCTGATGCATTTTACATGAGGGTAACGGTGTAAGGCGCTGCATTTAAAAACTGATGCATTTTACATGAGGGTAACGGTGTGAAGCGCTGCATTTTAAACCTGATGCATTTTGCATGAGGTATCAGTGTGGAGCGCTGCATTTTGAGCCTGATGCATTTTGCATGAAGATACCGGTGTGAAGCGCTGCATTTTGAACCTAATGCATTTTGCATGAGGGTACCAGTGTGAAGCGCTGCATTATGAACCTGATGCATTTTGAAGGATTTGTCTTGTGGGTATACATACCACTACTAGTTACAGCCGCCATGGGTATACATACCACCACTAGTTACAGCTGCCATGGGCATATGTACCACCAGTAAACATAGTTGCCAGGGTTTTCCACAGCCTTCAGGAAGTTTGCGTGGCACACGCAGAGCCCCCCCCCCCCCCCCCCCCCCCCCCTAAATGTGCGTGCAAACACGCACGCCCCTGCCAAAATGTGATTGAAGGCCTGTGAAAACCAGGAGAAAGATGCACGTCTCGGCTAAAATCTGAAAACTCTGTCACCCATGTGTGTGTAAACAAGCACATACCAGTGCAAGTGTGTGTGAAAACACGCACTCACCCCTCTGGAGTGTGCGTGTTGACACACAGGCACGTATGTGTTGAACTACCATGGTAGTACCCAGGTAGTTACAGCTGTCATCGGTATTGATGCTTCACGTTGCTACGGTAACCTTGGATCCATAAACAGCACTCAGGCACCTAGATAAAACCTTGTGTGAATGCCACACTGTTACACGATTTTTGAGGATTTTGTGTATATTAAAAGGATTTATTTTGAGGATTAGTTGGAAGACCCCTCCCGGATGTTGTGGAGCGGGCTTGTCTTGGGTCAACAATGGCCTGTTGATGACAACATAGTGTTATAGTGGAAATTCAGATCTGTTACAGAAAGTATCATCTGATTGCATCATTTCGTTTTTGGGGAGCACTTGTATCTAATTTACTGATCAGGTGTAGCAATTTACCTTGCCTGTGCTACCCCAGTTCTAGCTATTTGCTGCACCCAGCAAGTTGGAAACTGGAGTCGCTCAGTTGCCAAGAGTAGCCACTCTTGGCCACTCCTGCTCCAACGTGATCGGACCTGCATTTTGCTTGCTATTGCAATAATCGTATTACGTTGATTATATTGATATAGGCAGGTCCGTGTTGACCTACGACAAGCCCACTCCATAACTTCCGGGAGGTTCTTCCAACCATCCTCACACAAACAACATCGTATTGGTAGCTGTGTGAATAATTGTTGAAGAACCTGCGATTTAAAGGAATTTCAGGCTTTCTCTATGATTATTAATGACAGATAACATGATCAGAAGGGGAATACCTCCTATTCAGAATCTGCCCCAGGCTCTCGCTCAGATCAGTCTGGCATAACTGGTTCTTAGCGGAAGCAGGTGTTAAACAAGGAGATCGTCTCTCCCCGCTTTTATTTGGTATCGTTATTGATAAGTTGGAAAAGTTCTTTACCGAGAAATGTGATGAAGAGAAAGGTATCAGAATTGCTGATAACATTTGCAGATAATCTTTGTATGCCGATGGTCTAGCTATTATGAGCGAGACACCGTCAGGCTTATAGTTAATGCTATTTATAAAGTTGTGAAAGGTATTTCACCTCAGGAGGTGGGTCTCTCTACACAAACCAGCGGCACTGAGGATTGCTGAAATGTCTGGAAGAATGATGTCCAGTTTACAAGATGGCAGACAGATCTAAATCTGAAGTTATTTAATAGTGACCATATAAATGTACTAATGGCCTCGGCATGGCAGTTTAATGGCCAAGGCCTTCCCATTAAGGAGGATTTAGTATACTTCGGAATTCTCTGTAAGGTGAAACACGGCTGGATTGCTGGAATGGCGGCTCCGATGCCGGTGTGTTGACGCCAACAGGAATACTCATGCACTTCGGAAACGGTGCAATGATATTAATCTCGCAAATTCCAATATCCTATGTTAATTTAATGGCACAAATATCCAAACTATCCTTATCTCCGGATGTGAACTGTGGGCTCTAGACCGTCTGGGTAACATAAATACTTCTCATGCCCTCATGGTCTCGAAGGTAAAGGTGACACTATTCAGAATAAGTTCATGAAAAGGCCTCTTGGCGTTAGAGATAACAACTTTACCGACTTGGTTATTAATGAACTCAATAGATCACCTACTTGAACTTGAACCTAAACTTAAACTTCAACTTGGTTACATAGCTTCAGTCAGTTGCTCGCCGTTTTCGGCAGTAAAAATAAATAGTAGGGGGGCCTGGCGGGTCCCCTGGAGGTCGGCCCCGGGGGTGGTGTAATGTTCGTCAAGCAGCAGTGGCAGCCTCCTTGGTGATGGATGCACAACTAGTTGCTTACTTATCCGTACAATTTAACATTGGGGGGGGGGGTCTAGAATCAATGTAGCAAGGCATGGCATTATTATTCAACTTGGTGGCCTGCAAGGATAATGAACTTATTAGCTCACTGACTTCCCGAAGTTCCCTGGAGGCAGGTGCAGCAACTCCCGAGGCTACAGTTGCTACTGCGCAACCTGCAGGAACTAGTGCGAAAGAGTCGATTTCCTTGTCAAGCACAATGCGCTGATGCAATGAGCTACGAGAGGCACGAATAAGCGAATTTTGAAGGGGAAATCGTAGACATGCTCCAGGTCCCTAGATTGAGTCCACAAGACAGGAGGGAAACGACAAATGAAAACGCCGCGTCCATAGTCCGCAACCCTGAGATACGTACGCTGAAAAGTGCCCTCCGAGGTAATCCGCCCCCGACGGGAATCTAACACGGGTCGCTTAGATTTCAGGCCAGTCAGATTAACCGGCTGATTTGACCGGCGATCTTGGGAAATTTGAAGATTTGAGGATTTGAGGATTTGACGATTTCGTTTAAGTATCGCATAGGTCTGTTTTCCTCAGGGGGCCGACCAACGACCAACTACGGCATTACCTATTGTTATCACCGGAGTTCGAGCCCCGCTGCCGGACGACGGCGGGTGGTTTCTCGAGTCCGACTTTAGGGCGGTGTTGT
The DNA here is from genome assembly GCA_013435795.1 of Chlamydomonas sp. ICE-L. Classification (NCBI taxonomy): domain Eukaryota; kingdom Viridiplantae; phylum Chlorophyta; class Chlorophyceae; order Chlamydomonadales; family Chlamydomonadaceae; genus Chlamydomonas; species Chlamydomonas sp. ICE-L. The sequence continues at coordinate 49,717 of JACBWV010000247.1, read as the reverse complement.
TTCACTGCTAGGACATGAGCCCCTTGTAATCTTTCTTTATTACCTGGAAATGTAAACATGAACAAAGCACTTCTTAAATTTTCCATTTTTTCTTCTTCTTCTGAACGGTACAAACAGTACAAAAAACTACCGGTAACCATACCTAAATTAAAAAAAGACTTGATCCAATATTTTCATACATTCATGGATGAATACGGTAGAGGAAGCTTCGCTCGACCTTCAACTTCTGGATTGCACATCAGGTTATGTAAATGAATCATTTTACTTTCAGATTGGGAAATCGGGTTCTGATACTTTCTTCTCGAATGTAGCAAGGCTTCGCCGGTACATTCAAATACCACATGGTGTTCATCTTGAGCGGTTCCAGAATCACATAGGTGACACATGCGATCCTTCCAAGGAACAATTGGACGTTTTCATGTATCACTTTCCACCTTTACTTAGTGGGAGGAAGTTCTAAATCTATAAATATTACGCTCCACCTGTGAGGTAGGTCTCGGATGAGACAATTAGGCATCTAAGGTTTCCCACTCTAACCCCAGGAGGACATCCAAGTCTGGTACACAGCATTCTTACTTCCTTGCGATCCCGAACTTTCATCTCTAGGGCACGTAACTGATGACTTGGTGCTATAGTAAAAGAAAATATGATTGGAGAATAGGACCTTCTCCACTTTGTTCCAGTTAACTAGTTTCAATGGTGCCACACCTCCTCTCCTCTCTGCGAATGACGGATGACGAATTCCCTTAAATCCTTAATACCACGCCCATCCATATCATTACATGGGCTCAATAGTTGAGATAATTTATTGGCTTTTGGAATAAAATCGTTGACCGTAGGGACGATTTCTGTGAAAAGAGCCTTGCCAGTGAACAGGGGTTTTCGTTTCGTTTTTTTGAGCCCCCCCTTTCATCTATATTTAGGGCTGTCAATACCGTACTGTGTTTTCAATTACCGTACGATATACCGTATCGTGATATACCGTACGGTACCGATACCGTACGGTATTTTTATACCCTTTTTGGGAAAATCAGTATAAGACCAAGGGGATATAACAGGAAATACCGTTTACACGTCCATACACTTAAAATCAAGTCAAATTACATTACATTACATTGCATTACATTACATTACATTACATTACATTACATTACATTACATTACATTACATTACATTACATTACATTACATTACATTACATTACATTACATTACATTACATTACATTACATTACATTACATTACATTACATGTTAAAGTCTACTTGACGACGCGAGGGTGTATGAGACTCTGTGCTTTAAACAAAAAGAAAAAGCACCCACAAAGCAAAAAACCCCATTACATCAGGGGTGTGTCGAGGACAAACAAACCAAGCTCCCAACCACCATTTTGGTGGCGTAGGTATTAAACCCCCTAGAGCCGGACCCAGATCTCAACCACTTACAGTGGCGGAGGTAAGAAGCTAACAAATGAGAAGTCACAAGAAGAAAAGAAAAAAGGGATAATAAATTATGATGCCACTAAGCAGTCCAGGGCTTCCTGTCTTGCTCTTCTACAAGTAGAAAGACAGTCGGCTAGGTTGCTCCAGAAAGTCATAGTGCCATTTCCATTCATAAAGGTTCTGAATGTGGAATCGCAGAATTCCACATTCCATACGGTTAAGTCGGTATCCTCATGGACATGCCTACAAATATCTGTAAACAGCTTCTGGTAGCGGAGGCGAATATCATTATAAAAAGGGCACTCAAACATATGCATTTCGTCCTCAGATTTTTGGAACCCACACATTTGACAGTGGAAAAATGGACCAATACTGAGGTAGATAGAAAAACACGGTAATATAGTGGTCTATTACCGTACGATATATAGTGATATATCGTACGGTATAAATTCCCTGACCCAGACTCAGGTGCTTCTGACGAGAATCGAACCGCCGACCTGCCGTGTCGCAAGCCCAAGCCAAAGCCGATTTGGACCAAACACGATATATCGTACGGTAAATACGATATATGGTTTTTACCGTACGATGGATCCTCAAAATACTGTACGATATATCGTACGATACTCCGTACAAAATACCGTACAAAATATCGTACGGTATATCGTACGGTATATCGTACGATACGATATCGTACGATACACCGTACAAAATACCGTACGATATATCGTACGGTACACGGTAAAATAAATACCGGGCGGTATAAAGCTTGACAGCCCTAATATATTCTGGTTCCGGAGCCATCCGACCAGTCTCCGTTTGCAGCTATCTATACTGGTTTATTTTTCTCGATGTGTGTGGTCACTAATTGTTTATATCAATTGAGTAACTATGCTTTAGTCTTCCCAACGGGATGTTCTTCTCATGTTTATACAAAATATGTCTTGCTTTTGTATGAAACAGTTTGCTTCACTAGTACCTGCGTAATGTACGCTTTCTTAGACCACCATTGATTTTGTGTCGCATTGCGCTGCCCAAGTTCCTATGTGCATGGCAGGTATGTGGCTCGGTGCATGGTATCATGGCATGTGGCTCTTCCATATCACATTCACGTATTTTCATTGTGGTTACATAATCATTTTGCTTACATGTAGCCGTTGGCATCCTATGATGAATCTAGCTACAGTTTTCTGGTCGGTGTTAATAAAGATTTCGCAAATCATCATCATGTTATAATGGTGATCAATCGCAATGGTATGAGGCCGTTGACAGCGTGGACAGAGTTTCGACCGGCTGTTTAAACCATATTAGTAATCGGCTAACTTCGAGCAAAATGCCGGTCGACAAATGCCGACTACTATCGATCACTCTTTTGGCGTCGCTGCATAGGCACTGGTCGACAGACCCCTAGAAAAAAGGGGCCGACCAACCTCAACCTACAGGCGCCTACAGGTCACTCCATTGCTTCATTGCTCTCGACCCTTCGTGCGAAGGTCCACATTGCCTCTTCGGATAATTCCAAAACACCCAATCACGCGTTATACAGTTCAAAGGAAAGGCTTTGCCAAAAGATCTGCGATCAGCATCTCGTGCAATTGGATCTGAAGTTTCTCATCTAACTGAGTTCAACGTTTTCTGCTAGTGAAATGGCTCACTCCCAGATGGGTCTCGTCGGCTTGGCTGTGATGGGTCAGGTGCGCAGCGCTGATATCGAGTCCCATCGCTTTCGATTACACCCCCCACCATCATCATCATATTCCTTTTGCATCTTATGATGGGAACATTAGCATGGTGCCCTGAATGACTCCGAATATACCTGTACCTTGGTCATGTCCCAGGGGTCTAATTAATGCAAACATGCATCTCTTTGTCTATCGATCTGGTAGAAAGGTTATTCCGACAGTCACAGGCTTGCACAACTCTCTGCGTGAAGTTACGGAAGCAAAAGTTACTTGCATAGTCGCATGCAACGCCGAGAGAAAAGTCGCTCGCGTTTTTGCTTGCAACGTGGCAAGAAAAGATATTCCCTCAGTCACTGGCAACGTAAAAAAAAACTGGATTGCTCAAAGCCTGCAACTTGAAAGAGGAGGGAGCTGTCCTCATTGACACTTCCATCTCATGCGCATTATTCCAGTCAGGGGGGAGTCATCTCTAGAAAATATCAGTTCCGATGGGGGTTCCGGCCGAATGCCGATGCCCGAATGCCGATTGGGCTGTAGATACAATTAGTTTTGGTAGCGCATGCAGATATCTGGAACGGCCCGCTCCGATTGGGACGTTGGAATCCCCACAAGACGCGATGTCCAACGTTAGAAAACCAGGTGGTCTATGATCCGCAGTCAAACCCGTGCGTTTTTTCTGCTCCCAATCGAGAAGCTGCAGAAAAACTCGACATGTGATGCTGTGAGCACATGCACGCCTCCCTAAATGCTGAAGATGTGTGAAAACATGTTTCACTCACAATGATTTCAATATTCTCACCTCCTCACCCTCCTCACCTCACCTAGGCACAAACCCTAGCATCTTGTCCTCTACCCCACATGCCAACTAATTACAAGACCCCACCCCACCCCACCCCAGGGTTTTTCCATTCGCATTTGCCTACTGTTTCGGTTTCGGTTTCATATGGCTTTTGGAAGGTGGTTTGGTTGCGTCCGGTTGTGCTGTAACAACATAACCATTACAGTTATGGTACTATTTATATGACAAAGTTGTTCCCAACTGTCAGGACATACCAAACATGCATTAATAATTATGCACTCAAATATGGGGTGTCTGTCCCCAGTGCGGGGTTGATAAAGTGAGGTGAACGTGATGCAGGGGTAATTCCCCCCTGTGTTCGTGGGGGGATTTCCCCCTGGTGTTTGTGGGGGGATTTGAACTCCCAGCCTCCGACTTAGCAATTCGTACTGAACCATTGAGTACACGGTTTGATGATACTACTAATCCCCCATGGAAAACTCCATACAGGCACTAGCTGGAAAATGGGTCAGACATCGAATGCCCCAATGCACCGAAAACGAACGAGATTTTCACCAAATTCAGTGGCGTACGGTATTTTGGTGCATTCATACAGAATGGCTCAACCCTGCCCCACCCCACCCCATTCATTCCCTACCCCTACCCCTTCCCCTACCCCCACCCCTACCCCCTAGCCACCCCTCTACCCCCACCCCCCCTACCCCCTACTCACACCCCCACCACCTACCCCAACCCCCACCTCACCCCTACCCCTACCCCTACCCCCAGCCCACTCCCTACCCCAACCAACCCCCACCCCACTACACGCTACCCCCACCCCCCCCTACCCTCCCACCCCCCTCCTCCCCTAACCTCCACCTCTGCCAACCCTCCTGCGACTACTGCAGAATCTTGCCTTGAACGTTGCATCCAAGGGATTCAGCATATCTGTATTCAACCGCTCCTACAACAAGACCGAGGCCGCTGTGAAGCGTGCTGAAAAGGAAGGTAGGACAGCACTTCTTTACCCTCCCACGTCCTACAGGAGCCTGCACCCTGTTCATATTGTTAAGCAGGTGTTCAGCGTGTTAAGCTCCTGTTCAACGACTACATGTTTAACCAATGATGTACTTAAACAGGTGCAGTGATAAGGGAGGGTAAGCCAGCATTTTTCTGTTCAGTTCAGAAAGTGGGTTACCTGGTAGCTTCCTGGGTTTAGGCCTCCTCCCGCCCTCTCTTTATTTTTGTGTCTCAAGCTTTTCAAAGCTCCTGACCACATTTTGACATTGAATAATCATGCCCCCCCCACCCCACCCCACCCACCCCACCCACCCACGCACCCACCCGCACCCACCCACCCACGCACGCACGCACGCAAGCACACACACATACACACACGCACACACACACACACACACACACACACACACACATGCACACACCTACCTCTCTATAATTTGTGTCTCAGGCTTGTCCAACAAACTGAGGGGCTTCGAGGAGATGAAAGACTTTGTGGAGTCTCTGGAGAAGCCCAGGTCAGTTGTTCCTTTTTGTTTCATTACTTAGGTGTTTAGTTTTGGTGTTTGGTGGTTGTTTGATTTGGTATCCGGTGTTTGGTTTGGGTGGTTGGAGGTTGTTTTTTGGTGGTTGTTTGCTTTGTTGTACAGTGTTTGGTTTTCGTGGTTGTGGATATGGTTGGTTGGTGGTTGTTTGCTTTGTTGTACAGTGTTTGGTTTTCGTGGTTGTGGTTTTGATTTTTTTGTGGTGGTTGGCTTTCTTGTACAGTGTTTGTTTATGGTGGTTGTGGTTATGTGTGGTTGGTGGTTGTTTGCTTTGGTGTACTGTGTTTAGTTTTGGTGGTTGTGGTTATGGTTTTTTTGTGGTGGTTTGCTTTCTTGTACAGTGTTTGTTTATGGTGGTTGTGGTTATGGGTGGTTGCTGGTTGTTTGATTTGGTGTACTGTGTTTGTTTTTGGTTGTTGTTTGCATTGGTGTACAGTATTTGGTGGTTTTTTGGTTACATACAGGAAAGTAGTTTAGAAACACTGGACCATCAGGAATTCAATTTCCGTCTGTGATGTATCACCTTTGAAAGTTTGAAGATCTCACTTGTTACCACTCCTGTTTCCATTTGACATTTTTAAGTTTAGCTTTTATACATTTATATTCAACTCTTGGCGGTGCAGGTAGTTGTCAACCGCGATGGTAGCTTGTCCAGTTGAGGTAGGAGACCGCTCCCCACCCGCGTACGACGGTTTCCCTTAACACCACGCCCCACCAGGCGTTATCATTACCTATATTCAAACTATGGACAATCTCATATTTTTGCAGCTGGACTGTCTCATTTAATACCCCACCCCATTCCTCGCCCCCAATCTCATTGGTCATCCCTCATCCCTCATGCCTCATCTCATTTGTTTCCTCACTTATTTTTGGCGAAGCCCCTTCTGGGGGGCGGGAGCCCCCAGAGTTAACCCCATTGTCTGATTGTCTGTCTGTTGTGTTGTCGGCATGTAACCCTGGCCCTAACTGTCCCCTTGCCCTGTCATAAACCCTGGCTTCGGTCTGCTGCACTCGATTCCGGTGCCACCTGTTGCTTCGATAGCCACCACTCTCTGCCAATTTTCTGCGTCGCTTGCTGATCGCCTAGGACGTAATTTAAGATCTTTCTTGGCATTTTGTCAATGAACACTCAAACTATGAACAATCTCATATTTTTGCCTCTGAACTGTCTCTCATGCAACAAGTATAGCATAATACATTTCTCTCAATTTGCTGGTTGGCCCCCTCAACCTCACGCCTAAATGTTACGCCTTACGTCATAAGGCGTAACATTGATTTTTCTTTTCTTTTTTTCTTTTTTTCTTTTTACTTCATTTGTTTCTCTTTGCTTAATTCACCTCATTTATTTCACTTAAATGATCTGATTTTGCATGCTTGCAGACGGGTCGCAATCCTGGTGAAGACTGTTTCCCCTGTGGGCTCCACTATTACAAATGAACATTCAAACTATCAACGCACTCATGTTGTTGCAGATGACTTGCCTCTCATGAAAAAAGCATAAGATAAGAATTTCCTCTTCATTTGGTGTTTGGCCCCACCGCAAGCGAGCGCGTTAGCAAACAGGCTGCCCCCTCAAACTCACGCCTCGGCATACGGCATAATATTTAGTTATTTATTTAACTGGATGCTTGGAGGCGCACCAGAAGGCGTAGCATTTATTTATGTATTTATTTATTTATTTGTCTACTTATGTATTTATATATCTGTGTATTTATTTCACACCATACTTGGCACACCAGAAGGTGTAGCATTTATTATTGAATGAATGAATGAATGATTGAATTAATGAATTAATATATTCATTTACCACTTGATGAATGAATGAATGAATGAATTGATTAATTAATTAATGAACAAATTAATGAATGAATGATGAATTTCACTTCATGCTTGCAGGCGGGTCATGATCCTGGTGAAGGCTGGTGCCCCTGTGGACTCGACCATCAAGCTGTTGATGCAGTACTTGGAGCCTGATGATATCATCATTGATGGTGGAAATGAGTGGTGCGTTGCCCAGTTATTTTCAAGGAAGGGAACTGGTGTCTTTACGTAGCACCATGGTGCTTCTACTAGTCTTCAGAGTGCTCCTAGCAGCCTTTTTTACCCCCAAAAGCATCCCCTACAGGCTCTAACGTACCAACCCAGACCACAGAGGTATGTTACTTAGCACTAGGGCTACAAGGAGCAGCAAGCAAAAGCCTAATGCGTTGTTTCTAAACACTTCTTTTTCCAAACACTATGTGAAACATGTCTATACCCGCCATGCGTTAAGGTCGTGTTGACCACCTGGCACATTGATGGCTTTAATATTACCCATGTTGCCCACTTTTGTTGTTGTGAGAAGCGTCGCCATTCCGTCTCTGCATGGCGACACATGGATCAGGCTAAACTAGTCAGAAATGCCCCCCCGACCCCCCCGCGCTTAGCGCTCCGCGGGGTTTAGGGGGGCAGCGTGTCGCACTGGGGTCGCACTGAGTCCCTTTGCAATGCGTCGCATGAAAATAATCCAGTGATGTTTCCTTTGCTTGTTGATAGATAGTGAGCAGCCTTATAGCCACTCAGGGGATGATTTTGACTTGGGTCTTGTAGGTCGTAGTTTGTAACTCCACTCTTTCAGGCAAAATTTCTTACATTCTGAATTCTCGGGCCAAATTGTCAGAATTCTTGGACCAAATTCTCAAGTTTGGGGTGCAATAAATTAACTACAAAGTGTTTCGAAAACCCAAATCCATATCATCCGCCGAGCTATACGGCTAATAGACCATATAATAAAACCAACGTTTGAGTTTTTCGAATTTCAATTTCAGGATATCGCCTGTGGTGTGAATATAGATGTCTCTGATATACTTATGCCTGCTTGAACATACATTGACTACCATACTTGATGTAAGACCATGATTGTCAGGCATGGCACATGCATATTTCATTATATTCAAACTTACAAAGCCTCCTCCAGAGGGATTATTCCCCCCCATCCGTTTGTTGGTTGCCCCAGTGCAAGCAAACGGTCTGGCCCCCTCAACCTGAAGGCATTCTGTTCAATTTATTTACATATCCATATTTTAATCTGCCATTGCCATGCATTCTGCATGTATGTTTCCCCTGTGCCATGTATGTACCACCACAGGGACCCGATACTGCTGGTGCAGCCCCCCCGTTTCCGAAGCAGCGGTGCATGCTGCTAGCTCCTTCATCAGCATCTCTGCCGCTGGTGATAGGCTCCGTCGCTGCTTTTGAGCAGGAAATGATTTGCACCACCTCCCTGCTGCATGCCTTACATGTCGACATCCCAATTTCATTCGTGTCTTCCGCCTGTCAAACTGATCACCCACATTACAAACACCCCACATTTTTCATGCTGATCATCCAAATTCCACGCTTATAATTCCACACTAATAATTTGCTTGCCATCCGAGTTTCATACTAGCCATTTGAAACTAGCCATTTGAAACTAGCCATTCACACTTAATTGTCACCATCTCACACAAACAGGTGTAAGAACACTGAGAAGCGTCTTATGATGGTGGCTGATCATCAAAAATCCACAAATGCCATCAAAATTCCACGATTGCCACCTGCTTGCCACCTGAATTTCATACTAGCCATCTAAAACTAGCCATTCACACTTAATTGTCACCATCACACACAAACAGGTGTAAGAACACTGAGAAGCGTCTTGCGATGGTGGCTGGTCATCCAAAATCCACACATGCCTTCCAAATTACACGATTGCCACCTGAATTTCATACTAGCCATCCCAAACTAGCCATTCACACTTCATTGTCACCATCACACACAAACAGGTGTAAGAACACTGAGAAGCATCTTGCGATGGTTGCCTTTTATCCAAAATCTACACATGCCATCCAAATTCCACGCTTGCCACTCGAATTTTATACTAGCAATCTGGAACTAGCCATTCACGCTTCACTGTCACCATCACACTCAAACGGGTGTAAGAAAACTAAGAAGCGTCTTGCGATGGTGGCTGATCATCCAAATTCCACACATGCCATCCAAATTCCACGCTTGCCACCCAAATTGCATACTAGCCACCCAAAACTAGCCATTCACACTTCACTATCACCGTCACACACAAATAGGTGTAAGAACACTGAGATACGTCTTGTGATGGTGGCTGATCATCCAAATTACACACATGTCATCCAAATTAAACAATTGCCACCAACATTTCAGACTAGTAGGGAGAGGCATAGGTCTATATAGATATATATAGATATATATCTATATATATCTATATATATCTATATAGATATATGTAGGCAAAGCTGGATTTTTGAAAATCGGCATAGGGCACCTTACAAAAATCAAAATCTGGTTTTACAATTATGGCATAGGGCACTATATCATATTGCAGGCGCTAAGACTGGATTTTACGGTGGCTATCTGATGTAACTGCTTAGGTTGTAGATATACCAAATATATCTATTTGCTATATATAGATCTATATGTTTGGGCATTATAGATCTATTTTCCGCCCCTTACAGACTAGCCATCCGAAACTAGTCATTCACACTTCACCGTCACTTTCACACACAAACAGGTATGAGAACACTGAGAAGCGTCTTGCGATGGTCGCTGAAAAGGGGCTGCGCTACCTTGGCATGGGTGTGTCCGGAGGAGAGGAGGGTGCCAGGAATGGTGAGCATTGAAACACAGGCACTTGAGCAGCATCATTTGTAATAGTACTAGTACTAGTACTAGTGGTGGTAGTAGTATTGGCAGGATTCAAGGAGGGGCTGCGTTACCTTGGCATGGGTGGGTCCGGAGGAGAGGAGGGTGCCAGGAACGGTGAGCATTGAAGCACTGGCACTTGGCCATTAGCATTTGTAATATTAGTATTACTAGTAGAGGTAGCAGTATTTTTAGTCTTCAAGAAGGAGCTGTGTTATCAGGGCATGGGTGTTTCCGGAGGAGAGGAGGGTGCCAGGAACGGTGAGCATTGAAACGCATGCACTTAACCATTATTATTTGTAATAGTCGCAGTACTAATGGTGGTAGTAGTATTGTCAGTCTTCAATAAGGAGCTGTGTTATCAGGGCATTGGTGTTTCCAGAGGAGAGGAGGGTGCCAGGAATGGCAAACATTGGAATGTAGACACTTGGGCATTAGCATTTTGATAGCAGTTGTACTAGTACTAGTGGTAGCTGTATTATTGACAGGCTTCAAGAAGGGGCTGTGTTATTTTGGCATGGGTGTGATTGGAGGAAAGGAGGGTGCCATGAATGGTAAGAATTGGAACACAGATGCTTGGGTTTTGCACTTGAATTAGTTGTAGTATTATTGTCAGTCGTAAAGAAGGGGCTGTGTCATCCGGGCATTGGTGTTTCCTTAGGAGAGAAGGGTGCCAGGCATGGCAAACATTGGAATGTAGACACTTGCGCTTTAGCATTTCTGATAAAAGTTGTACTAGTACTAGTGGTGATAGTAGTTTTGGCAGGCTTTAAGGAGGGACTGTGCTATTTTGGCATGGGTGTCTATGGAGGAGAGGAGGGTGCTAGGAATGGTGAGCATTGAAACATGGGCACTTGAGTTGTTGTACCAGTATTAGTTGTAGTCGCTGTGTCAGTCCTCAATGAGGAGCTGTGCTATCTTGGCATGGGTGGGTCTGGAGGAGAGAACCAATAGGTTGACATGAATGGTGAGCTGATACAACGTGTGGCCTGGGATCAGTGGGGTGACTCACTCACTGGGTTCCCAAAGAGAAACCTTGTGCCAAGGATCAGCCCTCCCTTTTAAAAGGGCAACTCTTTGAAGGGCTACGACATTTTAAAGGGGGCCTTTTATAAGAGCAAATGTTTTACAAGTACAAAGAAGAAGTATGGGTGGAATGGGAGGGCATAGTACTATGGGTGTCATGAATGGTGAGCTACGACTACTTTTATACAACTACTTTTATTTTTTTTATCTAAACTATAAAATAATAGTTTAGGCATTCCCCTTGGTTACTTATCCCCGTTTCCTAGGATCTTAAATCAACCATATATTTGATGAGTTTGTTTGAACACGAGATCTCTTAACTTGGGGAAACATGTCTGACCTGGGAGCAATGGGGTGGCTAAGTCCCATGAGGGAGTTTGGGTGGAAATGGGGGAACACAGTAGCTATGGGTGGAAATGAGCGCCTGGAATGGTGGGCTGATATAACTCTTGACCTGGGAGCAAGGTGGTGGCTAAGTCCAATAATATGGGTGGAAATGGGGGGGGCAGAGCAGATATGGGGGGGCAGTGGTGCCAGGAATGGTGGGCTGATACAACTAACCCGGGAGCTGCGGGTTGGCTAAGTCCTAAGAAGAAGGATGGGTCGAAATGAGAGTAAAATATGGGTGGGCAATGGTGCCAGGAGTGCAACTCCTTCCTTCAATAGGTGCCAGGAGTATGGTTGGAAACGGGGGGACATGGCAGATATGGGGAGGCAGTGGTTTCAGGAATGTTGGGCTTATACAAGTCCTGACCTGGGAGCTGCGGGGTGGCTAAGTCCAAAGAAGAAGAATGGGTGGAAATGAGCGCACAGCATATATGGGTAGAAATGGTGCTGAGAATGGTGGGCTCATACAACTCCTGGCTTGATACCTGCGGGATGGCTAAGTCCAGGAAGAAGTGGTGGGCTGATACAAGTCCTAACCTGGGAGCTGCGGGGTGGCTAAGTTCAAAGAAGAAGTATGGGTGGAAATGAGCGCACAGAGCAGGTATGGGTGGGAATGGGTGCCAGGAGTGCTGGGCTGATATAACTCCTGACCTAGGAGCTGCAGGGTGGCTAAGTCCTAAGAGGCAATAAGGGTGGAAATGGGGGGACAGAGCATATATGGGTGGGCAGTGGTGCCGAGAATGGTGGGCTGATACAAGTCCTGACCTGGGAGCTGCGGGGTGGCAGATATGGGTGGGTATTGTTGACATGCATGGTGAGCTGATACAACTTGTAGTCTTGGAGCAATATGGTGACTCACTCACTGGGTTCACTAATAGAAACCTTTTAACCTCAGTGGAAACCCTTTACCCTCTTACCCTATGGGTCAGTGTTTTTCCTTATGGTTTTGGACTTAACATTAATAACCGTTTAGGTCCGATTACTGGGTCTGCACTTGGGGACATGAAAACATTAAAAATCGTTTTGCATTTCTGCACGATTACAGTTTGGCTGAAAGAAAAACGATGTTGGACATTCCAGAAATTCCGTAGGACTTTCATAATTACATGATAATTTCTCTTACTCAATGGCCTAACGTGGCAGTGCCAAACTTGGCAATGGCAGTGGCCTGAATTACTAAATAAAGGAGGTTGAAAAGCAAATAAAAAGCCATCAACGCACACCTGCAGGAGTCGTCTGGGTAGCAGGGGATGGCAGGATGAGTGGTGGCAGGAGGTCTCCCACGGCTTGAAAGGCTCATTAGGAAAAAAATGGCCGCATTTTGGCAAGATAATCTGGCCAGTGAGAGATTTTATTTCGATGCCTAGGCCAGCGTTTCGTGAGCTCAAAAACATTACCCAGACCTGAGAAAACGATGGACCATTTCGCGAAGAAACATTAATAATCGTGCGGAAACGATTAATCGTGCTTCAAAAAAACGCTGCTATGGATGGAAACCTTTTACCCTCAGTGGAAAGCGGCCAGCCCTCTATTTGGTTTTATAAACATGATTTTTCGCTTTGAAAGTTAGAAGAAGATGTAGTCAAGTCAAAAGAAGAAGTATGGGTGGAAATGTGGGGACAGAGCAGATGTCAGCGGGCATGGGCGCCAGGAATGGTGGGCTGATACAAGTCCTGACCTTGGAGCTGCAGGGTGGCTAAGTCCCAAGAATAAGTATGGTTGGGGGACACAGTAGCTATGGGTGGAAATGAGTGCCAGGAATGGTGGGCTGATACAACTATTTACCTAGGAGCAACGGGGTGGCTAAGTCCAAGAAGAAGTACCGGTGGAAATGTTGGGACAGAGCAGATGTGTGTGGGCATTGGTGCCAGGAATGTTGGGCTTGTACAACTCCTGAGCACTCAAACATAGAGACTTGAGTTATGTAGCTTTGTCCAGGTGAAGTAGCAGCCTGTTCCATACCGCCGTAAGACGGGGCTCCCTTAAAACCACGTTCCAACAGGCGTTTCTTTTTTAGAGACTTCAATTACCTCCTGAAAACCAGCTGGAGCCACTGTTTCTTTTTACAGCTTTCTGTAGGCCCAGATGTTTAGCGAAAGTTGCGACGCAAGCCTGATTCAGGATTGTGGCGAAGCACAGTATCGCGCAGAGCACGAAGAGCAGAGCCTCCGGGAGATTTGTGGGGCAGCGCGTCGCACAGGGTTCCTCAAACCCAGAACCAGAAACCCAGAACCTGAAACCCGCTTCCTCAAACCAACTGGAGCTGCTCCCACTGCTGTGCATACAGTTTTTTTTCTTTTGAAGACGAGTTGCTACTGTGCTCCATTCCGCCGTTGCATGGCGAAGCATTTCTCCCCTGACCGCCACGGGCTCCATGCTTCGCCATGCGATGGCTGTGCAACAATCCTGAAATCAAGCTTGAGTAGCCCAGGTAGCTACTCAACCTGGCCAACATGAATCTGACATTAACAACGATGCTGCTCCCACTACTGTGCAGGTCCCTCCATGATGCCTGGAGGCACCGCTGAAGCCTACCAATTCATCCAGCCAATTATGGAGAAGGTCTGCGCCCAGGTCAGTACATCCTCTATAGCTCTATAGATTCATCTCTCAGATACTCAGTAGTGATCCAGCCGTACAGTAAACGTCATAAACATTAAGACCTGAAGTTGACTATAAGAACTAGTCAGCTAGTCAACCCTTCCTTGCGGTCTTTCTGGTGGTTGATTCTGGTGTTTTCATATAATATGGTCCGGTGACAAATAGAATATGGTCCGGCCACGTACAAAGCTAGCGGGGAAGAAACAAAGTAAAATTAAGTCCAAAAATTATTGGCCTCCACCTGTTTATCTCTATCCATCCATCCATCCATCCATCCATCCATCCATCCATCCATCCATCCATCCATCCATCCATCCATCCATCCATCCATCCATCCATCCATTCTGTCCCTTCCCTTCCCTTCCCTTCCCTTCCCTTCCCTTCCCTTCCCTTCCCTTCCCTTCCCTTCCCTTCCCTTCCCTTCCCTTCCCTTCCCTTCCCTTCCCTTCCCTTCCCTTCCCTTCCCTTCCCTTCCCTTCCCTTCCCTTCCCTTCCCTTCCCTCCCCTTCCCTCCCCTTCCCTCCCCTCCTCCCTTGCTCCCTTCCTTCCATCCACCCTTCCTTCCATCAACCTATCTACCTGCCTATGCATCTAGCTAGCCGATCTCTCTCCCTCCTCCCTCTCTCTCACTCACCCCCATCTGAACCCCCATCCTTCCCCCCCCCCCCCCCCCCCATCCCGCCCCCATCCCGCCCCCCCCCCACACACACACCGCACCAGGTTGACAGCGGCCATTGTGTCATGTACGTGGGCCCTGGAGGCACCGGCAACTTTATCAGGATAGTCCACAATGGCATTGAGAACGGGGGGATGCAGCTTATCTATGAGGCCTACGACACTCATTCACTCACTCACTCACTCACTCACTCATTCACTCACTCACCCACGTCTGATCCCCCCCACCCACCCACCAGGTTGACACCGGCCCCTGTGTCATGTACGTCGGCGCTGGAGGCGCTGGCAACTTCGTCAAGATGGTTCACAACGGTATTGAGTACGGTGACATGCAGCTCATCTCCGAGGCTTACGACATTCTAAAGACGTTGGGTGGTCTGACCAACGAAGAGCTTGCTGCTGTCTTCCATGAGTGGAACAAGGGGGACCTGCAGTCCTTTCTCATTGAGATCTCGGCCATCATCTTGAACAAGAAGGACGATAAGGCAGATGGATACATCCTGGATAAGGTTGTAGACAAGACCGGCAGCAAGGGAACTGGTAGGTTGAGGGGTTGGGTGGTTGTTGTGATGGGTGGTTGATGCGATGGGTGATTGATGAGGTTGAAGGGTGGATTGACAAAACAGATAGCAAGGGAACTAGTAGGTTTTGAGTTGTAATGATGATCGTGATGATGGTGGTGGTGAAGATGAAGATGGTATAGAGGATGACGGGGTTGGTTATGATGATTGTGCTGCTGATGTTGATGTTGATGATGATGATGATGATGATGATGATGACAATAAGCCCCCCCAGCTCCCCACCCCTCCACCCCCCAACACCCACCTCAGGCAAGTGGACCATCAAGCAGGCCGCAGAGCTGACTGTCGCTCATCCTACTATGGATGCAGCCTCTTGATCTCCCCCCACCCCCCACCCCCTCACACACCACCCCCTGTCACACACACACACAACAAACGCACACACACATTTTAGCCCCAACCACCACCACCTCCACCACCACCACCTCAGGCAAGTGTACTATCCAGCTGGCCGCAGAGCTGTCTGTCCCTACTCCTACTATGGCCCCCCCCCCCCCCCCCCCCCCCCCCCCACACACACACACACACACAGTCATACACATACCTTCCAGCCCTTCAAACCCCCAACCCCAACCTGACTTCTACCACCACTACTACTCACACATACTTACACACAGTCACACCTTCCACCCCCCCCAGCACCCACACCCACCACCACCTCGGACAAGTGGACCATCCAGCTGGCCGCAGAACTCTCCGCGTTGCTCCTACTATTGCTTTCTCCCCCCCCCCCCCCCCCCCCCCCCCCCCCCCCTCCTTCCTCTACCCCCCCTCACACACTGACACAATCCCCACCCCACCCCACCCCCACCCACCCACCCACCCACCACCTCAGGCAAGTGGACCATCCAGCAGGCCGCAGAGCTTTTGCCCCCCCAACTCCATCCCTTACACACACACAAATCCTCTTGCCCCCCCAACTCCATCCCTTACACACACACAAACACAGTCCCCCCCTCCCTCCCCACACACACCACCACCACCACCCCACCACCACCAACCTCAGGCAAGTGGACCATCCAGCAGGCCGCAGAGCTTTCCGTCGCTGCTCCCACCATGGCAGCCTCCCTGGATGCACGCTACATGAGCGCCCTCAAGGACGAGAGGGTGGTGGCCCACAAGATCTTTGCTGATCTGGGGGTCAAGGACCCGGCTCTTCAGCCAGGTGTTGACAAGGCCACGCTGATCCACGACGTTGCCCAGGCTTTGTACGCTTCCAAGATCTGTTCCTATGCCCAGGGCATGAACATCATCAAAGCCAAGAGTGAAGAGAAGAGCTGGGGTGTTAACCTGGGCAAGCTAGCCAGCATCTGGAAGGTGGGTGGGTTTGAATGGATTGCTTTGTGCTGGGGTGGGGTGAAAATAATGTGGAGTATGAGATAAAGCAAGGTGTAATGAAAGCACATCAAGTGCTATATACTTTAAGCACTCTCAGTGCTAGGTGCTTCAAGCACTCTCATGCTTAGGTTCATAAGCACATGAGCTTGCACGCAACTCGGTGTAAAATATCGAGACGGACAATTAGGACCCTCTGTTTTTGCCTCATAACAACAACCCATGAATCAACAGTCGACTTACCCTTTAAAATCGACGCAACACCCGGACACAACCTCATACCCCCCCCCCCTCCTCTCTCTCGAAGTCTCGGCTTCAATCCTCACTCTTCTCCACCTGTCCGCCACTCTCCTCGTCTCCGTCCTCGTCTCTCATCTCTCTCCTCTCTCTCTCTCCCTCTCCCTCTCCCTCTTTCCCCCTCGTATCACGTCCATCGCACGGCCGGTAGCACGCCTCCGCCTCTGCCGCGCACCGGATGCATTCCATTATCCGAGCCAAAATTCCCTGGTGATATCGCAAGGCCTCCGTCAGGGACACTCACAAATCCCTTGTCGAAGCATGAATCCTCAACGGACACTCCCTTCTCTTCCCCCCCACCCCGCCCGCTGCCCCCTCACCCCCCGACCCCCCCCGCTGTACCTTCCCCCCCCCCGCTCGCCCCACCCCCCCTTGGTAGGCGGTCTCTGCCCCCCCTCCCCCCCCCCACCCACCCCCCCCCTCCTTCCTTCCTCCTCCCTTTCATGCAGGTGGATACACCCCACACCCCCCCCCTTTCCCCCCCCCCCCACCGGAACACCAACACCACCACCAACCCCACACCAAGAGACACACACACACCACACCTCTCTCTCTCCCCCCCACCCTACCCCCTCGCCTCCCCCCTCCGCACCAACATCACACCTCCCCACCCCCACAACTCGCCACCACCCGCCCAATCATCACTCTACACTCTAACCCGCACAGGGTGGGTGCATCATCCGTGCCAAATTCCTGGATGACATCAGCAAGGCCTATGATACAGACGCCAACCTGGCCAACCTTCTAATAGACCCCAACTTCGCCCTTCGCCTGGTCGAGAGAGAGAGCGCATGGAGGCGTGTGGTTGGTCTCGCTGTCGCCAACGGCATCCCTGCACCCGGATTCGCCACTTCTCTGGGTTACTTTGACACCTACCGCCGTGACCGCTTGCCAGCCAACCTGGTGCAAGCACAGAGGGACTTCTTTGGCTCCCATACATACCAGAGGAGTGATGCTAAGGGTTGGTTCCACACGGTAAGGATGGGATACACAGTCCCCTGTCTCTACCATCCCATTATCTTAATCTATATATATATGTGTGTGTATATATATATATATATAGATAGATAGATAGATAGATAGATAGATAGATAGATAGATAGATAGATAGATAGATAGATAGATAGATAGATAGATAGATATATATATATATATATATATATATATATATATATATATATATATATATATTTATTGGCTCCTTATATACCAGAGGAGTAATGCTGAGGGTTGGTTCCACACGGGAAGGATGGGATATCCAGTCCCCTGTCTCTACCCACCCATTCTCTCAATATTTACATACAACAATATTTACATTTTCATGTGTGTGTGTGTGTGTGCAGTCATGCATGTGTGTCAATATGTTCAGCTCCCATGCATACCAGAGGAAAGATGCAAAGGGGTGGGTTCACACTTCGAGGTTATCATGTTTCTTGCAAAGTCTCATTTTTGGCGGAGCCCCCTTTATCTCCAAGGGCGCGGGAGACCCCAGGGTTACCCCATTGTCCGTTTGTCCGATCGTCCCCCCGAGACGAAGCCTGACACGTCAGCCAACGTTCACGTAACTAACTCGCTTCCGTTGCCACCTGTCGCTCCGTTGCAAACACTCTCCGCTATTTTTTAGCGTCGCTTGCGACGCTGTATATAACTAGTTTCCCTCCTCCTTCCCCTCTTTCTTGCTGGTTACCAGAGGACAGATGCAAAGGGGTGGTTTTACACTGTGAGAGTTTCACGTTTCTTGCGACGACCCCTTTTCTTTTTCGCTTTAGCCCCCTCTGGACCCCCCAGGGGTCCCGGGGCTGAAGCCCCAAGTTCCCCCCGCGTCTCTCTCCGCCGTCTGTCCGTCTCTCCATCCATTCTCTATCCAATCTCTGTCCGTCTGTCCGAGGGTCCGAGGCGTTTGAACGATTCCAACCACCTCCGCACCCACCATTTTTGCTCTTGGTTGGAGTTCGCATGACTAGAGTTATCAGCATCTCGCAGCGGTCAAAATCCTTCGCAAAAGTTGTTCAATGTTTGTAGCTCTATTCGGCTACGAGTAGCTACTTTCTTCACTACTTCAGAAAATCCCTGCCGCTGACTGCTAAAGCGATTTTTCGTGTCGCTTGCGATACGCTCTTAGAACTTGTCCACTCCCCCCCCCCCCCCCCCCCCCCCCCCCCCCCCCTCTCCCTTGCTGGTTGCCAGAGAACAGATGCAGAGGGTAGATTTCACACTTTTGAGGTTATCATGTTTTTTGCGACATCCCCTTTTATTTTTCCCCTCCCCCCCCTCTCCCTTGCTGGTTGCCAGAGGACAGATGCAGAGGGTTGGTTCCACACTGTGAGACAGTTATGTTTATTGAAGGGTCTCCTTTCTTATGTGTATCTTCCTTCCTCCTTCCCCCTTCTCCCCCTACCCATTCCCCCATTCCTCCCTCCGCCCCTGCCTTCCAGCCCTCATTCCCCCCTTACCTCCTTTCCTCCTTCTCCCCCTACCCATTTCCCCGTACATCCCTCCCCCTCTTCCTCCCATTCCCTCCTTACCCCCTTCTCCCCTTACCCATTCTCCCATTCCCTCATTCCTCACTCCCCCTTTTCCTCACACCCCCCATTCTCCCCATTTCCCCCCTTCTCCCCCTACCCATTTCCCCGTCATTTTGTCCCCTGCACCCATTCCCCCATCGCCCCAGTGCCTTTCATCAACGTTTGTGAGAATACAGAAATGTGCTCGGAGCTGGGTACCTGCACTGCCCTCTCTTCACTTACCTGAGTCTCTAGTCCCAATCGAGAGCATCTAGAATGTTCCGTTTTTTTACCTTGCACGATGTCTTCAGTTTCAACGTAGCGCATCTAGAATGGTCCACTCATCTTTGTCACTTTGTTGTTGATGCAGGTTTGGGATGCCTCGTTCGGAAGTGCCGACTCCATCACCACCAGTCATTACAACACTTAGGTGCCTAAGCTACTTTAAGCCACCAGCCAACCTACAGTCACAACCCACCGGCCAGTACAATGCATAGGTGCTAGACTCGTGTCCTGAGTACAGAATGCTTGTAGACAATGTTATGTTTTAAGTGGATACTCTTTGAAGACGTATTTAGGGCTTGGCTTGAGTCATCACTAGGCTGCCTCATGCCTATGACAATGCCAAGCCAAGTAGAAAGAGAGTTGGCTGGCCTGCTTGAGACGGCATATAGCAAAGTCCACAACGTTGGAATCTGCATTGTGGGTCTTCCAACTATCCGACCATCATTACAATCAAGTTGGGTAAACGTTGCACCGTTCATTAGTTTATTAGCCTGCCGGTGACAATGTAAACACGCGTATGGCTCAAGTTACATTGTATGGCTCAACTGACATTGGCTACCAATGTGTCAGCGTTCCGAAATCCTTTAATGGAATGCATCAGGGTACTACACTGGGTCATTTTCGGTTGCTTCTTTAACGCAACGGCCTTATTTTATTTGCGTGCCAGCACGCAGTTGACTTGCAAAATCTTCGTGCTGCAAATGGGCCCTTTGAAACTGTTTGTTTCACGCAACTGCCTTTTTCGTTTTTTACTGCGTTTACTACGGACCCAATTCAATGATCAAACTTACGTCTGCATCTCATGGCTGTTGTAACACTACTCTTGGTCTTCTTTTGACGAGAGCTGGTGGAAGCTGGTGGTTTATCCATCGCTCTGGGAGCCGAGAGCAAGGAGCGAGGAGGGCTAGGGGAGGGAAGACCAAATCTCAGAAGATGATAACTGGAAAGAATGGCTAGAAGGACAGGCGCTCTTTTAAGTAATCGGTGTTTTCTGTTAAATAAATTCACGGTCCAGGGCTGTTTTAGTTACAGGCTCTGATAGCCTCACAATTTAAATCTCTCTTGTTTCCCCCCCCCTTCTATATGTTTGTTACAGACTTAAGGTCAAGAGGTAGCCAAATAGGCTAAAAGGACTTATAGCTAAGTTGTTACGGTCCAGTGCCAAATAGCCAGGTAGCCAAATAGGCTAAAAGGAATTGCCCACCCTCGATATCAGGAGCAGGGTAGGACAATGGCCTTCCTGCAATCTGCTGCACTACCGCACTTGAGTTGTTGTGTTTTCACCCTTTTGGGGGGCATTCTGGGAAACCGCACATTTTTCTTCAAAATGTGTGCGGTATTGCAGCACCTTTTTAAACGCTTGCGTTTCCTTTTGGGGGGGGGGGGGGGGGAGGTCAAGGGAGATGAAGTTGGGAGATGAAGTTCAAACTGTTCAAAAGATGCTGGGTCTGAGTGACCATGTAACTACAATCGGCCTGATGGAGGGGAGGGGGAGGGGGGGCTTTATTTGTGGTAGGAGCGTAGGACATATCTGTTATTCGGCGGCGTGAAACCAGGGATGAAAGTGAACTGTAGTGTTATGAGAAAGGAGCAAAAACCAAAAAGGGAGAAAGAAGAGTATGTGGGGCGAAGAGGGGGAGAGAAGGAAAAAGAGTGCTACCTAAGTACTTTGTTCGTTCAACATAGTGGAACACTTTAAATATTTAATGTATGTTCTCAACATTATTTGCACCGATTCCTATGATAGTTAGTTAGTAACCTCCACGTGTGCAACCAGCTTCATATTGTCTTTTTTGGAAGAAGGTGAAAAGAGGATGGGGAAGTTGGAAGCAAGAGGGGGAAGAAGGGGGAGGAGGAAAAGGGAAATAAAAAGGAAGTAGAAAGGGGGAAAAGGAGGAAGAACTTACCTATTTCGTGTTTTATACGTCCCAATATTGACACTCCTTGTAGATTTTCCCACTGTCCACCTCTGAAGTACCTCCCTTAGTGGGCATCGTGCCACGTCACATAAGCGTCGTGAGGAGGAAGACGGCTTTCAACCTAGCAACGTGGCTGGAGTGAAGTACAAACCATTGCTTATATTCGTCCCCAAAAGATAGAGGGAGTTATGTTATCACAATCGTGTTTCACCACTTACTCTAAGTGACTTTATGTTATCACCATCGTGTGCAACCAGCTAACCTACGTGTACTTTACGTTAGTACACAGCCATCGGGTCGTGCACCAACCACACTCTGACTCTTCTGGATACTGGGGGAAATTCAAGGTTTATGGTTGGGAATTATTTGTTTGGTCATAGATACACACGAGTTGTAGAACCGTCGCCTATGGCCATACTACATAACGAGTTCTCTGGGCGGTGCGTATTGGAAAGTGGATTCGCAGGTTGGGTAATTTAACAGGTAATTCGGGTAGTTAATTTCTTGAACTTCAAGATCATAAAACACGTCCTCAACCGAACCTAGTATGGGTTAAATGAAATTGTAAAAATACCGAACGTCCGTGTAGAACCGTTACTCACAGGACGTGAAGTTAAGGACAACCAGCGCGTAAGCGGAGCTATCTATAGTCACCGTAGGGCCATCTCAGTAAAGAATTCCACCGATCCTGACCGGAAGGCACGTAGCCACATCATGCAGTGCAGCTTATACGGGGTTGTTACCACGGTTTGGAAGCACCGACACAGATTTCAGGCTGGGGGGGGGGCAAGACAAAACCTTAGAGGGGAGACGGGTCTGTTTTCGTCAGTCCCCGCCTAGTATCGACCGGGTGTTTGCTTCCATAAAACTCTGCACTGTAAAATACTCTGAAAAGCTAGTGATGGTGTGGGATTGGACTGTGTCCGCCAAGTTTGAGGGCACCATGATCTCTGAAGTCCAGAGAGTGGTCATAGAAGTCAAAAAGAGTTGGAATAGTACCAGTTGTTTCCAACGGTGATAACTTCATAGTGAACCCGAGGTATGCGCGGGCCGATCTAAGGCGCATTTACTAATTCGAACATGCTGGGGCGTGTTAGTGATAACTTATAGCATTGTTGGGATGATAGAGCCGTATCCATACTCAAGACCCAGAGTTTCAATTTATCAGCATAGCAGGTACGGAGAGTCTATGTCAGGGGTAGAGCAGCATTTCAGGTCTGCCAGTTCTAGACTTGCACAAAAGATACCGCTGGACAGTAGGTCTAGTGTAGTGGGGGCGTGAAGGACCAAGGTCAGTGAGAAAAGAACTTATTGCCCAAAGGACCCCCCGGGGGGGAGTCCTCGTTCCTTGGGCCAGCGTCCATGGGGTCTCATTCTGCTGGACCATGGCTCCGGGGGCAAAATATAGCCAAGTTGGTAGGGGATGAGGTCGGCTGCTGCGCGGTCATGTCTCTTGATAGTAGCCTGACTTGGGACGGAATCCGTGTGTGTGCAGCCACAAGCCAGAGGGGGGGTTTGGCACCGCAAAATCCGTCCAATGCTTGCATTTGCCCCCTTTTTTGGGTGGGAGCAGATGGGAGGCGATGAATAGCAAAAGAATGGTGCGTGAAAGGGTGGTGGGTAAGAGGGGGGTGGCGTATGTAATATAATGGATGTACTTTCGCAGCGGATGCAAGTTTACTGATTCCAACAGTCTACCCCGGCGTGCTGTAAGGATGTGGCATTTAAGTTGTATGGGTGTGGGAAAAAAGGGTTGCAGGTCAACAGGAATTATGAATTACTATGCCGTGCGTGAAAGGTTGGTGGGGTGGTGGTGTTACGAACCAATGTGGATTGGCCTAAAATAACCCTTTAGAGGGCTGTGGACCAAGGGGCGCAGCTAGTGGTGCGAGGTTAATTGATACCGTGTGTACAGAGTTATAGGGGAGGACTACAGGATGAACGGTGGGGGAATATCTCGCAAGCATGGTTGTGGGCGGTGAGGAGGTTGAAAACTGTGGCCCAATAGAGCGGTCGGATCGTGAAAAAGTGAGCGGGGATTTAACGCCCAGTGTGTTGTCAGTCAAAATTGGTGTGGGCGGGGCAGGGTGGCTCAGAAAACGACCTTGGACGTGCCATAATTTACTAGTTCCCTTGGTCAGGTTTCGCAAACGGTGTGAAAACCAGTATAAATGGGGAACAGAAAGGACTTTCCAAGTAGTTGGGAATAGATGGGTGAAAAGAGAACATGCAGGAGTTCCAGGTTGAATGAGGGTTTTGTGGGTTGAAGTGAATTGATCAGAAGTTCAGTAAAAGGAATGGAACGGGGTGGTTTTGTGGTGTGTAGGGTAACCGTGATCATTAATTATTTTACTATGATTTAAGATGGGCGCAGGAGGCTGTCCTGTATGGATGTAAGGGATTTGTCGTAGTCCATGGTTGGAGAAGGGGCTGTGGATGGGTACATCACCAGTTTCTGCCCTGGGAAGTGTGTGTTAGATTTAATAGGTGGAGCCCACAATATTCCCCCGCGAGGGTTGATGGAGTTGTGCGGGGGTAAATGTCCGCAGCCAAGGAAGGACAAGTATCCTCAAAGGCACCTCATGTTTCCTATGGATGCCCTGTGTACCTGTTATGTAGGCAAAGACACCATCTGTGTCCTCCACTGGGGAGGAGTGGCCTGACATAGAGGAGGAATATGAAAGCGTACAGAGTGGGGGAAGACGGGGGTGATGTAGTGGATAAGGGGAAGTAGAGGGAGGAGGGTTGTCACTGACTCGCAGAACGCGTGCCAAGACAACAATGCGAAATACTAACAACCCGCCTGACCAGTGCACGCTGTCGCAAATGGCGAACCCACACTTGGCAGACAGGGACCGACTTGCCAAGGCGCGAAACTACGCAAACCGCAGGAGGCTGGTCGGCAGATATATAAAATTCCAACAGTAAAGGTGCCGAATTTTTTTGCAAACCCCAATTCAAAACCCCATGTTGGCAATCGAGAGAAAAACACAAGTCCCGGACAAAGGCATCATGTCACATCTCGATTCCCTGAAGCCCTAAGCCAATGAATGAGGTGTCGCGCCCACAGGTAATAAAGGAAAAGAGCAATAACGAGCTGGACGACAACGCGCTCACAATCTTCGGGTGTTTGTCTCGGTCAGGTGTGGGCGAATGGTTACAGGTTAGTGATTCCGCGGCGGGAAAAAAGAAACGCGCGGAAAGAAAAGGGTGGGGGCTGTGATGATGCTGGGGGCCCATGGTGACAGACCTCATCATTGTATGTGGGCCCAATTAAAGAAAGGGGGGGGGGGGGGGGAGTCGCCAACTGTGAAACAGCCGGCTGACCCATGGCCCGTGCCCTTTGCTCGGAAGGGATTACTAGCAAGCTGTTCACTTGGCTAAAATGGGTATTGGATAAACGAA
Organism: Chlamydomonas sp. ICE-L; assembly: GCA_013435795.1. Taxonomy (NCBI): domain Eukaryota; kingdom Viridiplantae; phylum Chlorophyta; class Chlorophyceae; order Chlamydomonadales; family Chlamydomonadaceae; genus Chlamydomonas; species Chlamydomonas sp. ICE-L. The sequence continues at coordinate 24,548 of JACBWV010000247.1, read as the reverse complement.
CGTAACCATGGGGATCCAAGGGAGAATCTCACCCTACCATGGATCGGAAAAACCTGACATGCCAGGGACCAACGGTGGGGGCCGCAATTTAGACTCGGAAATTTACTATCAAAGCTGCCCTTCTGCTAAGATTAGTATTTATAACACCATAAACGGCCATTCCAGCCTCCAGCACCGCATAGCCCATGCCGTGCGTCTTGACGTCGGTAGTTGCTAAGGCCAGAACCCAAGGGTTGATTCACTTATTAATGACTGGAGTACACCACTTTATATAAGGCCTATCGAACGTTCCTTAGGGAGGATCTTTCGGTTGATCAGCTTGCAGGGGGAACGCGAAACACAAAGAAAAAAGGTCCAGAATGCCGACATTTCTTCTATGTCCCGTTTTGAGCCCAAGCTATTTATTACTAGAGAGCTGGTCTAGGACGGCAGTCATCCCGACTTGCGGCCTTCATGGTATTATTACATCTTCAACTTAATTATGTACTCACTCACAGTCGGTACTTTTGTCTCTCAGAAGGGAAAATCAGAACCCAATCCCGGGAATTACCCCCTCTGTAAACCCCCTCGTTGCGGGTTAACCGCGCGCCCCTGCTCAGGAACTCCAGGACAGCCACAAATAATTTGGCCGCTGCAATGTCTCTGCCCTGGGAAAAGCGGTGCGGGTGGGATCCACAATGACCTACCCACGTTCGCAAAGAACACTCAACCCAAACCCAACACCACCGGTGAGAAACGCAACATGCGCCCCACAGACGCCAGGCGCCTGGTGGGGCCGGGATGACTGAGGAACCCAAAAAAGCCATTTGGGGTACACCAAAGGTCCTAGCCACGGGGCCACGTATTGTTTTTTTTCTTTGGTCGTTGGGGCTAAGTTGCCTCACCAAAGAACCACCAGGAGACTAACCTGTGGTGGCAGCAAGTCGAAAGCGATAGGCAAACATGTCAAGTGGAAACGCTTGGTGTATAGAACTAAAGAGGAGCCCTAAATTGAAGTCGCCACGGTGACTGATTGGTTAGTAGTGTCCGGAAAGATTATAGTTACGGACCTGATACCCCCCACTGTCTCCTCTAAATCCTAACCAAAAGATACAACTCTGAGGCCACACAAGATCAAAGTTAGCATCCACATCGGAGTTGGAAGCTAAACACAAAGAGTTGACGGAAGATAAAAAAGCAAGCCTCACTTACGCTGTCACAAACCCCACAGCCGTTATTTCAAATTGTGTTCCCTGTTAGGCGTCAGCCCCTAGTACACCTGCTGGCCAAGCTATTGGAACCCATTTACGTCCTTGCACACTCTTAGCACGCAATCCCCATTGCCTGCTGAGAACAAGTCACGCGGGCCGAATTTCGAGCCACTGTATTCCGCCACTAGTGCCAACAACGGGCGTTCCATCCTAAAGCCACCCCCGCTGGGGTTGGGCTTGGAGGGAACTTGCAGTCCTTATACCCGGCGATTTATGCTTCTAGGCCGCGACACCAAAAAAGCGCTGCAGTTCTCTCGCAAACGGTGGCAATCAGTATCCTAGGGCTGACAAACCCCGTGGCCTTGCAACCAGCTAGAAGCGATGACAGCCAGGGTATTGCAATACATAACCATTCCGGCCCACCTACGTCAGAATCTTGCTACCCAGGATTCAGCCTGGCATTGAGAATGCAAACCGAAGGCTGAGAATACACAAACTGTGCGTTGATGAACTCCGACCTTCCCCACGACTAGTGCCATCACATTCTACACAACAACCAGTGCAACCACCACCCCAGCATCCCAGCGTACCCTGTACAAACGGCTCTTTCCTCCCCCGGGGGGCACTCAGAATCCCAGTCCTGGTGGGGGACCCCTCCTGCCCGGACGTCCAGCCTTAGTAACGGCTTCTCCCCCCTGGGGGCCGCAGAGGGAACCCCAGCCTATGTTGGGGACACCAAATCCCACCGGCCCTGCACTTCTTGTAGAACACCCCTATCTCTCCTGCCCGCGCCGCTGTAACGCGCAAATAAATCCCAAAAGGGAAGGGGAAAAACAAAGAGGGCACTGGATGGGGGGACCTACCAACTAACATCGACAGCTCTCCCCCAATCCTCCTCCCAGCCCGTCAGTCCCTCCTCCTTCTACCTTCCTCCTCCATCACCCAGCTCAAAAATCGCCCAATCAGCAGACAGTTGTCACCCAGAAAAGCCCAATCTCACGGCAACGGCGAAGGTGCCATCCAACTTGACGGCCCTTCCCGGCCGTGCCCTCGCCCAACAACTAGCATGGGCACTGGACCAAGGACTCAAGAAGGGCAAAGCGGAATAACCGCAGATAGAACCCTGGTGGCAACCCCACCTTTGTGAGGCCCCGGACAAGCCCCGAGTTCCATGTGCGAGGAAGAAGTTCCGCCCGCACTCTGGTGTCGTCCACAGAGACGCCCATGTCCTACCCAACCACAGACAGACCACACCTAGAAGCTATTCCGTGACACCGTCAGACAGTTGCAAAAGGATCCCATCCACGCATGGTGGGATTCAACAATGGTTTTTTCGCTCTGACGACCGTAGGAGTGCCAAAGTCGAGTCCGTATCACAAGAGGCTCCCCACAGTGGGTTTCAGGAAGGCAATTGCAGACCGTACTGCAACCAGTCCATCCGCTCTGGAACATCTTAGGGCAGGTACCAAGCGGAATCTACGCAAACTGCCCGGTGACAATCCTGGTGAGCGTTTTCGGATGACCCAGTCCTGACTACCTAGTGGAGGTAACCCATCCGGTGGCAACGAACCACAGATGTTGATATCGCTGGGTGAGAAATAGATGTAGCCAGACATCGTTACATTGCGGAAAATGGCGGAAACAGATGGAGAGTGATAGTATCCCGATGACGAGGCGCCCCCCAGCGCCGGTAGGGGACCCACCTGACGGCCTGACAGTGTAAGCGACCAGTCCTAGCAGACAAGAAAAAGGGCGGCCATAAAGCGCGGGAGCCGACTCAGATAGGTGACAATGGATTACTTGTTGCGCAATCTGATGAACAGTGCCAATCGGGGGGCCATCTTGAGTATAGGCCCACCTCGATAAGGGAGAATGCCTAAAGCTTCAATGGTGCGACGTGCAAGAATGTTGAGTGCCGCGGGGGGGGTGCTGCCAGACTGCCGCAGCATTTCATAACTTTGACCAGAGGAACGCAAGCCTTTGAAGCAGCGGGCACGGGGGTACGACATACGACCTCTACGAGTCTACCCAGATCGCAAACCCTACACGCTGTTTGAGGCAAAAAAAGGCCCCCAACATGGATCCAGCAGTCCGAGGCCTTGACTGCTCACTCCAGATTTACGATGTCAAGAACCTCCAATTGCGGCCCAAGGCGGACCAAACCGTGTCCCCGCTTCATGGAGAGAAGAAGCTTGTAGCAGCTGTCTAAGAACTCCAAGCCTAGTCAAGACCGGCCTTAACGACAGCGCTCAAGGTTACTGCGCCCTTGAACCCAAAGCGCTGTATCTTGCCTTCGGACGTCTACTGAAACCTGCAAGGCTGCTACTATCAAACCACATCCTCGAATCATGATGGAGGCGCTTCAGCAAGGCTATAGACTTAGATAACCGAGGCCAGGCACCCGCAAACCCACACTACGGAGTGGGCCCTGAACCAAGCCCGGCCTTGCTCGAAAAACCCTCATAGTCACCCTCTTAGAGAGAACCATGGCAGAAAGTGAAAGGTAACCCAACTAGGGTCCTTCTGGGTCCCTCGACATCCGTTATACCAGATCAGAACGAACCCCTCCACACCATGGAGCAGAGCTCTCAATTATTGGATCGACTGAATCAGAGAAGCGGAATCGGCTACTGCCGCGGCGCAAAACACTAGCATAGTCAATTCCAGGAAAAACATACGGCCAGTCGCCTTGGGTACCCAAGGAACCAACCCCCCTGCTATCCTGCCCTTAATCCTGCCGTCCCAGAAAAAGACAACCTTGCCGCAGACAACTGGGCAAACCAGACATGCACAAGTTATCTGCAACCCTTGTCACCGTTTGGCGGCCGCGGAGGACACGGGCAGATAACCTGCTTTACCAATAACCCCTCTAACGCTGACCCCACCATGTCACCACCAGGGCCCCAAGTCCGATCCACGGTACGACATATGGAGCGCGGCCGGGCTAACTCAGGGATGGTTTCGCTTGCCCCTCGGGCCGGCCCGCAGTTATAACGTATTGAAAGTCAGCACAAAGAAGCCAGGAAACGGGAACCGCGTACTTTCCGCGAAAGCGATTGCAATGGAGACAAGCGACCTCCCCTGGCGGGGCATCTACATAAAACAACCCACCAGGTGGTACCAGGTAACCAGGGTCAGACCCAATTTTACCAAGGCAACAACCGCCAATTAACTACCAAGGCAACAACCGGCCAAGGCGGCTAGCCATGGTAACAAACCAGGCGCCAATGGGGGAACCAATGCAACAACCCCAAGTGGCCACCAGCATAAACGATCGGACCAAGAGTTACCCGTCATACGACAACCATGCACAGCACACAACTTCAGGTACATTGATGGCACTAAAGCCAGGCAAACCTGGCTGCACACCCATGAACAGCTATGCCCGAGCCACGTTGGTGCTATGTCGCGCATATTTTGCCAGATTGACCCCCCAAGCAGACGCTCAGCGCCCCTCTCACCCTGCACGACACCTCACAGTCGGGATAGCCCCCACTGCGATTGAGGCAGCACGCCATCGGCAGCCAACAACGACCTCCAGAACCTGACTGGTACAGCCCGGCCATGGTGGTTAGCTGCACAGGGGGCCCCCAGGGACCCGGGAACGCAAGCCCAATCACAGGCTATGTGATAACGCGCCAACCTACAATCCTGCCACCACCAGACCCGTCAGACCATCCTCAACATCCCTTTTGCCTGTCGCCCAACGCACAACAAGAGTGTCACCCGGTCCTGCAGCAGTCAGCACGACAACGTCTCCTTGGACGAGATAACCGTCCTAGAACAGGACAGGGAGCTGGTCCTCCCGAAAATACAAAACCTGCACGCGTTCAAGTCGAGCTCTGCAAGTTAGGGTACAGCCATGGTGAGAACGGACACGGTTTGTGTCCACAGAACCCTTGCCACTTTGTCCATGGTACACTAGTGCGCAATCGAAAAAAGGAAAGCCACTTGAGCCAAGGCAGACGAGAAACCGCACCCTGTTTACAAAGGCCCGGAACCGTCACCTCCGGGTTACCAACTGGCCCAACCTGTCCCAACAACAAGTCCTCTCCATCAGATTCCTGCAGCTGGAACCATCCTCTCCGCGGGAATCTGCTGAGATCTTAGTCGCCACAGGTAGCGGCTAAATTTTCTGATCTCAGTCCACCGCCTATTCCCTGTCTACGCAACAACAGCTTGCAACCCAGGACGGTGGCCTTCAAGACCAGAGACTCCCAACTCAGGAATTCAGCGTTGCCGTGTCTTCTGCAGCACTACGCCGCATGAAATCGGGGGAAACCGTTGGCGAACCTTCCGTCATCCACGCCGCAGACAAACACATCGTTCGACTCTTCGACGTGAGACTATTTGGTACAACACTGTTGTCTTTGCTAGGCATTTCTGCCTCTCCCAAAAATAGAAAGACCTATCACAACAAAAACTTACACTCGGCCTAAATACTCGGTCACTTTTCCGGAGTGAGCATTATCCACTGATGATTTTTCACAATCTCACCGTGGACTTACCCGTTAAACCCATTCACCAGCTCAAGTCAGCGCGTACCGTGCTAGGTAACTAATCCGTGCCAGAGATGCAAACAACCTGCCTCAATTACAGCTGGCTGGACCGGCCAGCGGTTCTCATTAGACGACATGGCCCCAGACGGTGATGGTCTGGCTTCCTGTCCCACTTTCGTCGTTGAAACATCTGGTCGACTCCTCAGTTGACGAAGAAGAGAGGGAACTGAGCCAAATTGGGCGTGATACTCTGCGCACCTACTCCCGCAGGACTGGCCAGTGGGTGATAGCCCCAGCGCCAGGGAGTCCTTCTCATGACGACGAAGGTCCAGGCATAACCGTAAATGGTTCTAACTACGATGCAAAACACTCACGTGGACGCCTCTCTGAATTCGGTTCCTCCGCGAGGAACCCAAAATCGTACTCACTACGAGCACCTGACATCTAGGGCTGGCACAGAACGACCCGAGTCGCCATCGCCTGACCACCCCTCAGCGCCGCTTATACACAGGCTTCCTCCACCCATAGAGGAGAAGGTATCCCAGTCCCCCTCCTCACGAGGTCAACTACAGAGTTCGACAACCCCTTGTGGTCCACTTTGACAGTGTCACACACCAAGTAGCAAACGGCAGTCCTGCTCCGTTAAAAGCAATTACTACTACTTTCTATTGTCGCCGAACATACTCAGTGGGAGTTAGGACCCTGGCGGTCCGATTCTCCTGCTTGTTCTCTGCCAGTTCTCGCAGCCCTCATGTAGAGCAAAACAATCGTCGCCCAGAAATCCGTCCTCAACCGAGACTGGGACTTCGAACATTACTTGACAGCGTACCAGCTCGGCCGTGGCATCTCGTATGGTTCGCAGATCCGTCCCATTCTTACACCAGCGTCTGCTGACTCCATTGAGAACTTTTGCCTGGCCACATAGCCCAGCTCCAGTCCGTCTTCAAGGGGACCTCTTCTTGCTGACTATATGAATCATTTGATTTCCATATTATACCAAGCGTAGTGCTGTGATATAGCCCCAACACAGTCCCAGGCGGATACCGCCGCTATTGATAGTTGGATGAACTCACACTAACCATACAAACCGTCAACGTAGCCACCGCCCTCCACCATGTCTGCAGAGGAGGACCTACTTACTCGCCTCAACGTCCACTACCTGCTGTACACAACCCTGACCATCCTATGGCAGGGAACCAGCCAGGCCGCGATCCACATCCAGCCTTCTGCCTTCTCTCTTCAAACAAGCAGCAGTCCACCCTAGCGACATGGGTGCACCGTGCCCCCGCCCAGATTACCAGTACCGTCACCGACACAGGCGACAACACTAGATCCTGGACACCCCTCTGTGCGGAGTACGTGGAGTAATGCTCCAACTCTCCACGTAAGAAATCCTCAGTGTACATTCAGAGCATCATGCCACTCAGCATTTGGCTGAGAAACATAGCCCTTTGCAGTTTATCTCAGACGTCTTTCCTACCAACTTCAACCGTGGACTCACCTTCACATCACAACGCCGCTATGCATCGCCGACTCGAGCTAAGTCTGGATACTCAACCCCATGTCTGCGCAGCTACGCAGTGACTAAACGTGAAACATTCTTCTATCTATATAACCAGGGATGGTAGGCACCCCTTACAAAGGGTGCCCAACGCCTCCCACCTCCCCCGCCCCACAGGGATCCCAGCCGTTCAAGCCCCTCGACTTCAATGATGGGATCTGTACGCTATTTCCTCCCTACCTGCGCCGTGAAACTCCATTTGCTATGTCAGCCATCAGGTTCTCCCATACCAACTGGGCGTACTTCTATGTGATCCTGCTCATGCACATGGTTGAGCACGGCTTCAGCCTGGACGAGTACAAATACGAGGTCAACAGGGACGGTTCACTGTACTCCGGCTGTGCGGACACCCTCTACAGAGAACTCGACGGCGTTGAAAACTGGACTTCCATCCACACCTGGGGCAAAGAACAAGGTCTGCCCATCAAGTCTCCATCAGCAAACAAAAGCCTGGGCCATTGATCGCACCGACTGCATGCCCCATGAATCCCGTCACTCACTTCCAACCTGACGCACTCCCTGACTGTCCCCAGGGGGGCCTTCTACCCTGCACCGGACCTAGCCTGCGTGTTCCTCCCAACCACCGATTAACACTTTCAGCAAGGGCTCAAGAAGATATCCCCCTCCTACAGCCCGACGGGGATTGGCAGGTACCAACCAGAACACCTGCCCAAGCCACAGCAACAGCTGACCCCAAACCTCTATGGCGAAGACGTCAACCCCAGTCAACGTCTATGACTTCCTCGCCGATGCCATATCCATTGCATGTCAGAGGGAACTCATCATCACCCCCACTCGCCCCTCTTAGCTTCAACCCTCTGACATATTCTTCACTGTGGCAGAAGAAAAGAGCGATCTGCAACAACCAACCAGATGCAACACGCTAGTGGCAGCAAAACCCCTTATATCAGTCTCCACCCATTTGCTAATCTTTGGGCATCACACCAAGTGCCCGACACCAGCCTCCTGATATCCAGCCCCAATAACCCCCAGATGATTGTGGCAACACAACAACTAACTCAGACGAGAGGTCAGCCATGGAACCTGGATACCAACAGACACCCGATGAAGCAGAAGACGGGCCTATTCCTCATGCAAGCAACACGCATGACAATCAGCCCACATCACCGAGGGGAACACCAGCCCCTTCATTAATGATGGGCCATTCTGCATCCAAAATAGACCCACTGCGTAGACATGATTCTCAGCCAGCCGAGATCCAAGACGTAATCTTCACCAACACTGTTGACACGTTGACTGGAGACCAGGCATGAAACTTCTTTGGAGAGTCAAACTTTAACTTATGGCTGCCGCACCTGCTTGCGTCTTGCAATCGGGGATCCTCAGGTAGCAGCACACCCTGTCCGGGACTACCACCGGCCGCATCGCTCCTTCCATGCCGTCGCAAAACATTTTTGCGCAGCTGTTTAAATCATATGGACCCCCACTTCCTGGCAAGAAGGAGGGCATCACAAACATCATGCCAAGGGTGCGGTCACACCCAACAACCCCGCCCGAGGCGCCATCCATCCAGACTGTGACCTCTTGCATCGACACCACAGAGATGGGCACAGAGGTCTGCGCGCTCTAAATGGCCGCCATGGCTAATAAGTACATACGCACAGCGGGGCACGCACTATGGCGGATCTACGGGAGGGGTACAAAGGCTGTGTCCCCCCCCTAGATATCAAGACGGACAATGACAAAAACAAGCCTTCACCAGCTCCTACATGAATCTCCCGATAGAGAAGCTCGCCCACGACAAATCTGCGCAGAACTGCAGATGCTGCACTATCATTGTGAGGCCAAGCACCCTTCTGCACCACAAAACACGCATCCAACGCAGTGGTCTCCTTGAGAAAGGACTGATGCCAGTACAGATGACCGCGAATAGGGTGTGCTACAAACTACGAAGCCATCAACCTTCCTGTGGACGCAATGCCATGCATCTGCTGGTTACCCATCGCAGAGGAGTTTGTTTTCAAGACCTAGGTATGCTCACTGGTTTCACACGGGTCGACCTACGCTCTGGCTTGCTACCAACAATTTCCACCTGCAGAGGCATCCTCCCATGATTTTTCACCTTCTGGTGGACAAGCATCTATAAACCGCTTAATAAGCGCGTCCCATTTCGGCTCAAGCAGGCCCCGCATACTTCCAGAAAGTCATGGAAGACGAATTTCGGGCAAAACGGGGCCTATTAAAATTCTGCAAGGTGTTCATCGATACCCCTCATCCAAGCGGCCACCTTTGGCAGGAGACACTGCCGGGCACTTGGAAGCCGGGTGCTACAGTGCACTTAATCGATGTTGTCTCGCATCCACCTGATAATCCTGCTTTGCGCGCTGGACGCCGTGGACTTCCTGGGCTTTTGACGTCAAGCACCCACGGTCTCACCCCCCAGCCGCCAAGGTGCAGGCCCTATCCCGGCCTCCATAGGTAACCCAGCCACCTGAAGACTTAAAAACAGTCTTGGTACATACTGCGTAACTACTGCGGCTTTGTGAAATTTTTTCAAGCCAGCGTCCATACCCCTCAATGAACCTCACAAAAGGCTGACGTCAAATGGACTTGGGGACCTGAGCAGAGAGGGGTGAGAAGCAAAAGGGGAAGAAAGAGGGAGGGGGAAAAGAGAGAATGAGGAATCAATGGGAGTCAAGGGGAAAAGGGGGTAGAAGAGAAGAGAATGAAGGAAAGAAGGGAGGAAGAGGGTAGAGGAGAGAGCGCCGCTATGGACAGATCCGCTAATCTCCTCACACACCATTCCAAGGTCTTGGAGCGCATATTTCAACTTCGAAGCATCGCACTCCATCATCCATTGTGACTGGATCAATTCATGGACTGGGAGCATTACTACTCCTCGGGGCCAGCTGGACGCATAAGTTTGGAGTACCTTTATGCTTGCGCCAGTCGGCAGCCTCAACAAACATGAAGCAGAGTACAGCACTTTCAAAGGGAAATTCTTGCAGCCTGCTGGGCCTCATATCTTCAGAGTCTACTTCTTAAGGACTTTCCATTTTACCCTCGTCACTGGACACCAGCCCACTGCTCTGGATGTTCTCAACTCCAACGTCACTAGGCCTCCACTCCCGAGCAACGATGGTCGTGCATGAGGCAGTCCTTCGACGTCGACATATGCACAGACCCTGGTGCCCTTATGTATGCTGGAATGCTCTCTCGCCCGCTTTCCAACCCCAAGACAGGAGACAACACGGGGCCTCATCGACCTGGACGCTGACCTCTATCCGCGTTTCCCTGGGCAATTCCCTTACACACCTACGAAACCTCTGACTCTGACCTTGGGATGGTACATGGATGCAGTCCTCCAAGTGCGTGAAGTCCTCTCCATATTCACCAACCCTAACCTCTGCTGGTGCAAAAGGGTTCAAAGTGGCGTGACTCTCTATACGAGATGGTGATGCCTTTGTGCCGGCCTCGAGGCCACATTGCGCAACGCATTAGAGTCAACCCGCTACCTTACAGCGACACCGGCCCCCGCATCACAGACAGTGGCCCGCTTCTTCCCGCACTCCAAGCCCTGTTAAAGCTCGACTATCCGCGCCCTTGCTCTGCAGCCGCTCTGCAGCGATGGGCGCTTGTTCCTACACTGCCGCAGAGACGTCAAGCCATCACCCTCACCCCCCAGCACTTCATGGCTGGCAGCAGTATGACCCAACCCCAATGTGATCAATAGGGTCCTTATTGTCCAAGACTTCACCCAGCTGGCAGCAATAGAGGACTTGAGAGGAGACCCCGAAGCAGTCAGTACTGGGCAGGCGTGTACCACCGTCCCAAATTTTTTTTTTGGGTAAGTCCAGCAGGCTACAGCACCCTGCTAACCACTCTACATCATAGAGAACCGCCGCCATGGCAGCACACTCCGATCACCAGCTATTGGCAACCGAGGACTTTCACCACAGCATTCAACATACCATCGGGCAGCCTATGTGTGGCGGGGGCTGCCACCTTCAATTCAGTGCCCACAGACGCGCAATAAGTGGCAGACGAACCTTGTTGACCCATTTGAACTCCAACGAGAGCTCAATCCACCTCCGGCGGACTGGCAAACATTCTGCCAACGTCTTCTGAGTCCCTGGGCGCAGCAACCAAACGCGTGTCTCCAAGATCATACGCTCCTCCCTTTCTGCTTGGCAAAACAAGATAGGCCAAGCCGCGCACTGCCCATTCCCACCTTAGTTGTCCTACCCTTGTCCAGAGCATTCCTCCCAGACAAACCCGGCAGCATCTACTCACTACAGGGTGGGCATGTCCGAGCCCCCGCCACGGGGACGAGCGCGAGCGCGTGCTTGGCTACTACACAAAACAAAATACCCGGTCCACAGCTGCTCCAGGCCTCACAGCACACACGGCACGTTCGACGGGGGCAACTCATTGTATCAGCGGGCCTAGTGGCATCATTTATTCGGACCTCCGTGGAGCTTGGCCGCCCCTCCCCGTCTGCAGCTCTGCTGGCATGAGACCAGCCACCTCAGAACCACAGCTTCTGCCCGCTTCCACTCCAGTCCTTTTTCTCACCACGGTGCCCCTGCCCCCCCGCTTCCCCCACAGCAGTCCCCGCTCCTCAGATGAAACTGCTTCTCCACAGCCGTCATTCTATGGCATCTCGAGCTAGCCCTGCATGCTGGTGCAGTTACAAGGAATGCTAGCCGCACCTAGGCGCATTCCTCCAAGCTGGTTCCCACCCCCTTGGCAGCGCCATCCAGCGACTGCCCTCCCTGATTCCAACCCTTGCACCAGGCAAGCAGTTGGACGCGACTCCGGCTAGCATACATGTCCAAGGAATCTGAATCTGAACGCCCATGACATCCCATGACGACAGTTCGTCCTGGGAGCCTTCCACAGGAAGGTACTGGGCAACCACTGGTCCGTGGCACGCACCCGCCACGAGTGCTAGCCCGCTCCAGAAAGTATAAGCTCGGATCCTCACCTACGGGGGCAGAGAAGATCATTCGTATCTTGGCCAATACTATGGAGCGCATCGTCCCAGCCCCCAGCGAGCGAGGCAACCATCATCCAGCGAGCCCATGAAGCCAGCGGGCACTTCGGAGCTCGTCGTACAGCCTACCTTGTCGTCAGCATCTTTCTGGTGGCAGAGGTGTGGTCAAGCAGGTCAAAGCCCTCGTCAAAATTGCAAGGTCTGTGACCAGGCCCTAGCCTACTTAAACCAGCCCACAGCCACCTTGCAAGTCCCACCCCATCCACGGCCTGTTCTTTGCGTGGGCATCGACCTCTCAGGCCCCTACCATCAAGACAGCTCGGGGTAACACTTACCTCATGCACGCCATCGAATATTTCAGCGCAGTCCTGGTAGTCGTCCCCATTCCAGCCAAGGAGGCTGCACACCATGTACTTCGCAAATTTCAAGTGGGTGACTTCGTCTACATCCGTAGACCCAACGTGCGCAACACTCTCCAAATGGCAGCACAGGGGATGATCCTTCGGATCAAGGCCATCAAGGACACCGAGGTGGTTGTCCTACAAGGCCGTTGCGGCTGCACTGTCACCAACCACGCCCGCAACCTGTCCCCTTGCCACTTGCCCAAAATGGATGGCACCATCAGGCTAGATCTTGCAGTGCCACACTTGACTTGGCCTGCAGCGTCTGCAACTTCCAGACAACGATACTTGCATTGCTCTTGTGCGACTCCTGTGGCGCACCGTTTCACACACACTGTCTCAGCCCCCCACTACCAGCTGTCCCAGCCGGTGACTGGTTCTGCCCTCACTGTACTGCCAACGGCATTACAGCTGTCCCTCTGGATCGCCCCCACGGCACCTGAACGCGCTCCCAAGGAGCCCAACCTGTTCCCAACCCCCCAGACCCGCTCTAGAGACCTTGCTGCCAAAGCCTGCGACCAGATGGTGGTCATCAAGCACATCAAATTTCGTGGCAGCCTAGACAAAGAGGTTTGGGGCATCGCCACGTACTTGGGTGCCTTGGCTAGACCATGGTACCTTCACATCACCTACGATGACGGCCAGGTCGTTCCGTCAGACTACAGCTGGCCTCCGTAAACTCACCCCCTCCCCACAGGAACTGTCAAGCCTACTCTTACCACCCAGTGTTGGCATGCATCAACCCCTCATGCCAACACCCCACTCATGGCATCCTCATCGCTGAGCACAACCCTTCTTGCAGTATCTACAACCTTTAAAGTTGTATTCTGCACTACCACAGGAAATATATCCTGTAAGCCGACACCGCCACGTCACGGTCGCCATGGCTGAGAGCATGCCTTCTTCAGATTGTCCCTGACTTCCCCACCATCTACATGGACCCATCAGTCCAGGCCGGGATCTACTCCTGCCTCCCCAAGACGGCAGTGCCTCAGCCTTCATATCACACCAATCACCACCCTACACGGGATATCCTGTCGTAGGCCGAAAACACCTCTGTTTCGGCCCCTGCTTCTACGGTGACACCCGACAGCAGCTCAGGAGAAGTCCTCCAGCTCCCTTCAGAAACAGCAATTGCCTACGACCACCGCATCCTTTTCCTACAAGGCTGCCTGGCTTTTCCAGCAAGGCATGCTGTTCCAGATCTTGCTAAAGTGGGAGGATGCTCAGCCCACTGGTCCTAAGCTTCCACACCCCTTCCAGCCCAACCACCCTCGCCGTCTCCCAGGACCAGCCTGGACGCTGCAACACCTCTGACGTGTATGCCCCCTAATATGAGGGCCAGCGTCCAGACGTGTGGACGCTATGGGGACTACCCCCACTACCCTTTTCCTGGACTACATTCAAGCACCCCCCCCTGTCATGTACACTACAACGATCCCAGCTTTCTGTAACTACATCACATCGTTGGGCGACCCTCTTAACTACACACCATCCCATAGGGATCGTACATCCCCTCATACCAGTGTTTCCCCATTTACAGGCATGAGCAGCTCACCCACCCCTGCGTGCACGTGTGCCACAGCAAATGATGATGGATCGTCCACAAGCCATGAAACGAGCACTGCCTCCTCTTGCCCACTCCACCCACATATCAGAGTACTTGGTACTGGGTATCTACCCTACCATACAGCTTTTAACACGTCTTTGCAGCGATTGGCTCGAGGAGACCCCACTCAGACCTTACAGCCAATTGCCAGGCCAGCCTTCTTACACATACACCACAGCTTCAGCATGCTGTTCCCAGGTCTACTCAGCGCTGCCCAGGCCCAGTCCCCTCATAGGACTGACCTCCCCAGCAAGCCATTTCAAGTGACACAGCGTCTGTTCCACCACATCCGCAGGCTAGCAAACTTGATTTGGGCATACGACAACACACA
>JACBWV010000247.1:0-5000 GCA_013435795.1 Chlamydomonas sp. ICE-L | reverse complement strand
CACTGCCGTCTTGTGGGAGGCAGGAGTAGATCCCGGCCCGGACTGATGGGTCCATGTAGATGGTGGGGAAGTCAGGGAAATCTGAAGAAGGCATGTTCTCAGCCATGGCGACCGTGACGTGGCGGTGTCGGCTTACAGGATATATTTCCTGTGGTAGTGCAGAATACAACTTTAAAGGTTGTAGATACTGCAAGAAGGGTTGTGCTCAGCGATGAGGATGCCATGAGTGGGGTGTTGGCATGAGGGGTTGATGCATGCCAACACTGGGGTGGTAAGAGTAGGCTTGACAGTTCCTGTGGGGGAGGGGGTTGAGTTTACGGAGGCCAGCTGTAGTCTGACGGACGACCTGGCCGTCATCGTAGGTGATGTTGAAGTACCATGGTCTAGCCAAGGCACCCAAGTACGTGGCGATGCCCCAGACCTCTTTGTCTAGGCTGCCACGAACTTTGATGTGCTTGATGACCACCATCTTGTCGCAGGCTTTGGCAGCAAGGTCTCTAGAGCGGGTCTGGGGGGTTGGGAACAGGTTGGGCTCCTTGGGAGCGCGTTCAGGTGCCGTGGGGCGATCCAGAGGGACAGGCTGTAATGCCGTTGGCAGTACAGTGAGGGCAGAACCAGTCACCGGCTGGGACAGCTGGTAGTGGGGGGGCTGAGACAGTGTGTGTGAAACGGTGCGCCACAGGAGTCGCACAAGAGCATGCAAGCATCGTTGTCTGGGAAGTTGCAGACGCTGCAGGCCAAGTCAAGTGGTGGCACTGCAAGATCTGGCCTGATGGTGCCATCCATGTTGGGCAAGTGGCAAGGGGACAGGTTGCGGGCGTGGTTGGTGACAGTGCAGCCGCAACGGCCTTGTAGGACAACCACCTCGGTGTCCTTGATGGCCTTGATCCGAAGGATCATCCCCTGTGCTGCCATTTGGAGAGTGTTGCGCACGTTGGGTCTACGGATGTAGACGAAGTCACCCACTTGAAATTTGCGAAGACGGGGGTGGTAAGCTCCCCCCCTGATCTTAGCATAACGCAGAGAGTCCCTGTGGTGGGCAATTGCGATGTGGTTTGCGATAGTGGGGGTGACGCGCTTGATCCACTCAGTTCGCTCGAGCAGGGTGCTGACCAGGGCTTGAGTTTGCTGGATGTCTGTTAAGTCAGGGAGAACTGTAGTCATGGCGAGCTCTGCTTGGGGGTCGTTCATGACTGGAGCTCTGGCGTACAGAAGGGTAAGGGAGCGCACTTGGTGGTCTCCTGAGGGCTGCAGTTGTAGGCCATCACCACCTTGGCGATGTCAATATCCCAAGTGTCTGTGGAGAGGTGTTCTGAGCAGATTTTGGTCAGAGCTGCCTTGATGGTGCCGACGCTTCTTTCCACGAAAACCGTTGCCCTGAGGGTGGTTAGGGTGTGTGGTCCTGTGGTCGATGAAGTTGTGCGTCAGGTGTTCTTTGAACTTGCCGAGGAAACTCAGGACCATTGTCAGTAATGGCGACGGCGTGGGTACCATAATGAGCGAGCACACCGTGGGCGTGTGCGTACATGGTGTGTGCAGCCTCCTTGGCTGGAATGGGGACGACTACCAGGACTGCGCTGAAATATTCGATGGCGTGCATGAGGTAAGTGTTACCCCGAGCTGTCTTGATGTAGGGGCCTGAGAGGTCGATGCCCCACGCAAAGAACAGGCCGTGGATGGGGTGGGACTGCAAGGTGGCTGTGGGCTGGTTGAAGTAGGCTAGGGCCTGGTCACAGACCTTGCAATTTTTGACGAGGGCTTTGACCTGCTTGACCACACCCTGCCACCAGAAAGAGCTGACGACAAGGTAGGCTGTACGACGAGCTCCGAAGTGCCCGCTGGCTTCATGGGCTCGCTGGATGATGGTTGCTCGCTCGCTGGGGGCTGGGACGATGCGCTCCATAGTATTGGCCAAGATACGAATGATCTTCTCTGCCCCCGTAGGTGAGGATCCGAGCTTATACTTTCTGGAGCGGGCTAGCACTCTGCGGGTGCGTGCCACGGACCAGTTGGTGCCCAGTACCTTCCTGCGGAGGTACTCCAGGACGAACTGATCGTCATGGATGTCAAGGGGTTCAGATTCCTTGGCCATGTCTGCTAGCCGGATGTCTGCGTCCAACTGCTTGCCTGGTGCAAGGGTTGGAATCAGGGGAGTCGCTGGAGGCGCTGAAGGGGGTGGGAAAGCTGGCTGAATGCGCCTAGGTGCGCTAGCATTCCTTGTAACTGCCAGCATGCAGGCTAGCTCGGTGCCATAGAATTGACGGCTGTGAGAAGGCATGTCATCTGAGGGAGCGGGACTGCTGTGGGGGAAGCGGGGCACAGTGGTGAGAAAAAGGACTGGAGTGGAAGCGGGCAGAAGCTGTGGTCTGATGGGTGGCTGGTATGCCAGCAGAGCTGTCAGACGGGGAGGGGCTGCAAGCTCCACGGAGGTCCGAATGATGGCCACTAGGGCCCGCTGATCCATGCAGTTGCCCGTCAGAACGTGCCGTTGTAGTGCTGTGAGGCCTGGAGCAGCTGTGGCACCGGTGTAGTAGCCAAGCATGCGCTCGCGCTCGTCTGGGCGGGGCTCGGACCATGCTCCACCCTGTAGTGAGTAGATGCTGCCGGGTTTGTCTGGGAGGAATGCTCTGGACAAGGGATAGGCAACTAAGGTGGGCAAGGCAGTGCGAGGCTGGCCTATCTTGTTTGCCAAGCAGAAGGGAGGAGCGTCTGATCTGTAGACACGCGTGGTGCTGCGCCCAGGGTCTAAGAAGGCGTTGGCAGAAATGTTTGCAGTCCGCCGGACTGTGTTGAGCTCTCGTTGGAGTTCAAATGGGTCAACAAGGTTCTGCCACTTATTGCGCAGTCTGTGGGCACCTGAGTTGAAGGTGGCAGCGTCCACACATATGGGCTGCCCGATGGTCATGTTGACTGCTGTGAAGTCCTCGGTTGCAATAGCTGGTGATCGGAAGTTGTGCTGCATGGCGGCGTTCTCTATGATGTAGAGTGGTTGAGCAGGGTGCTGTAGCTGCTGGACGTACCCAATGACGGTGGTACACGCCTGCAGTACTGCTGCTCGGGGTCCTCTAAGTCCTCTATTGCTGCCAGCTGGGCTGAAGTCTTGACACTCAGGACCAGTGATGATCAACCATTGGGTTTGGTCGTTAACTGCTGCATCCATGAGGTGCTGGGGGGTGATGGCTTTGACGTCTTGCGGCAGTGTAGTGAAAGCGCCATCGCATGCATAGGGCTGCAGCAAGTGGGGATAGAGCTTTAACAGGGCTTGAGTGCGGAAGCGGGCCACTGTCTGTGCTGCTGGGGCTGTGTCGCTGTAGAGGTAGCGGTTGACTCTAATGCCGTTGCGCAATGTGGCCTCGAGGCCGGCACACAGGCCTCCACACATCTCGTAGAGAGTCACGCCGCTTTGAACCATTTTTGCAACAGCAGAGGTTAGGGGTTTGGTGCATATGGAGAGGACTTCACGCACTTGGAGGACTGCATCCACTGTACATCCCAAGGTCAGAGTCAGAGGGTTGTAGGTGATGTAAGGGACTGCAGGGAAAGCGGCATAGAGGTCAGCGTCCAGGTCGATGCGGGCCCCTGTGTTGTCTTCCTGTCTTGGGGTTGGAAAGCGGAGGAGAGAGCATCAGCATTACCATGCTGGGCACCAGGTCTGTGCATGATGTCGAAGTCGAAGGACTGCATCATGCACGCCCATCGTGCGATGGCGCCTGTGACGTTGGAGTTGGAGAACATCCAGAGCAGTGGCTGGTGGTCAGTGACGAGGGTAAAATGGAGTCCTAAGACGTAGACTCTGAAGATCTTGCAGGCCCAGCAGGCTGCAAGCATTTCCCCTTTGAAGCTGCTGTACTCTGCTTCATGTTTGTTGAGGCTGCGACTGGCGCAAGCTACGAGGTACTCCAAACCTTCTGCGTCCAGCTGGCCGAGTACTGCTCCCAGTCCATGCTTGCTCCAGTCACAATGGATGAGAGTGCGTGCTTCGACGTTGAATCTGCGCAAGACCTTGCCTGGTGTGCTGATGAGCCCGCGGATCTTGTCCATAGCGGCTGCCTGCTCAGGCCCCCAAGTCCATTTGACGTCAGCCTTTGTGAGGTCATTGAGGGGTCTGGCGATGGCTGAAAATTTTTTCACAGAAGCAGCCGTAGTAGCGCAGCTTACCAAGGACTGTTTTTAAGTCTTTCAGGTTGGCTGGGTATGGCAGGTCCTTGATAGCCTGCACCTTGGCCTGCTGGGGGGTGAGACCGTGGTTGCTGACGTCAAAGCCCAGGAAGGTCCACGGCGTCCAGCGCAAAGCAGGATTTATCAGGGTGGATGCGGAGACCAACCTCGATAAGGCACTGTAGCACGGCTTCCACGTGCCGGATGTGCTCTGCAAAGGTGGCGCTATGGATGAGGATGTCATCGATGAACACCTTGCAGAATTTTAATAGGCCCCGTTTGCCCAGTTCAGTCTCCATGACTTTCTGGAAGTATGCGGGGGCCTGCTTGAGGCCGAATGGGACGCGCTTTAAAGCGGTATAGCTGCTTGTCCCACCAGAAGGCTGAAAAATCCTGGGATGCCCTCTGCAAGGTGGACTTGGTAAAGCCAGATCGTATGTCGACCCGTGTGAACCACTGTGCGTCTCCTAGGTCTGAAACAACTCCTCTGCGACTGGTGGTAACCAGTATGCATGTCCTTGGTCAGGAGGTTGATGGCTTTGTAGTTGTAGCACACCCTATTCGCGGTGTTACTGGCCATCAGGTCCTTTCTTCAAGGCGACCACTGCGTTGGCTGCGTGTGGTGCAGAAGGGCTGGCTCAATGAAGTGCAGCATCTGCAGTTCTGCGCAGACTTTGTCTTGGGCGAGCTTCTCTATGGGAGGCTTGCGGTAGGGGCTGGTGAAGGCTTGCTTGTCATTGTCCTTCTTGATATCTAGGGGGGGTACACAGCCTTTGTACCCCTCACGTAGATCCTCCATAGTGCGTGCCACCGCTGCGGTATACTTATTTAAGCAGGTGGGC
>JACBWV010000246.1:0-39206 GCA_013435795.1 Chlamydomonas sp. ICE-L | reverse complement strand
TTCAGTTTTTGAACTCTGCGTGCATACCGAGGTTTGCCACCGACCAGCTCCGCGTGTCTACATC
The DNA here is from genome assembly GCA_013435795.1 of Chlamydomonas sp. ICE-L. Classification (NCBI taxonomy): domain Eukaryota; kingdom Viridiplantae; phylum Chlorophyta; class Chlorophyceae; order Chlamydomonadales; family Chlamydomonadaceae; genus Chlamydomonas; species Chlamydomonas sp. ICE-L. The sequence continues at coordinate 39,142 of JACBWV010000246.1, read as the reverse complement.
TCTTTGCCCCGCTTTGTGCCTCGCCCCAGTCCGCGGTCCGCTACTGCATGAGCTTGCCTCTATGTCTCTGTCTAACTTCTGAAATTTTTTCCGATCAAGCTGCTGATCGCCGTCACTGCCTATGGTTGCAGAGTATTACTAACCTACTCGTCTTTGACCTGGAAAGTCTGAGTGTAGGAACATGGGTATGTCAGCCCAAGCTACGGTGCTGCTCCCTCTAACCCCAACCGGTGAGTCAGCGATAGAGGGGGACTTGGGATTGACGGATCATCCGACGCGGGAGTTAGGACCTTACATCCACGCCTCTGCTCTTCGCATCCTAGCGAATAATTACTGTCGCGAATTTGCTGCTTCGATGTGCTGTTTCTGCCATGGTGCAGTTCTGCACCAGGTGGCCTTGCTGCCTGTCATTCTCGTCTCCTGTGTCCCATACCTCAAATCTCGACTGCGACCTAACGCTTTTCTCGGTTCTCTCTCCCTTTTCCTTTTTTCTCTCTTCCTTCCTCCCCTTTCTCTCTCTCTCTCCTCCCTCTCTCTCCCTTCCCTTTCACGCCTCTCTTCCCCCACCTTCGTGTTAATCCCCATGTCTCGCAAAAAAGCTCCGGACTTCGCCCATGCACAGGCCGCAGTGGGACGCCGTCACTGTCCCTCTTCCATCGCCTTGTAGTATCTGTGGTCATTTATATCTTGGTGGGATTTTCTCTCTCGTCTCCTTTACCCCTGGGTTCTTTCCGTGTTCTACTTTTACTCCTTTTGTCTTTCCTCCCCGTGCCCCCTTGTTCCCCCTTAGGTGTATGCCCTTAGCTACTGATTTTATTTCAAGTTTTTGAGTTCTGATAGCCTTTATGATTTTATTAGTTAAGTGGTCAGATGCATTGTGATCTCGATTAGTGGGGGGCATGCATAGTTGTTGACTATACCCTGCGCTTCAGCATTTTGCTAGAGTGTTAATCTTTGCAATCGCGTTGTTCCTCTAGGGAAACAAGCCCCTTCGGAGCTTTTCTTTGGGTTCACCTTATTGTTGTCGTGTGTTTCTTTTGTTTGTTTGCCCCTTTCTATGTAATCTTAGTATGGTCAGTCACGCACAAGCTTAGTTTAGAACGGCAATATTGGGTAACCCTGTTTGGTATTCCTGTGAGTAAAGGTTTTTCTATTTGGGTTTCCAATGTTACCCAGTTTAGTAGGATAGGATTTTCTCTCTATCTCCAGTTCCAGTTCTAAACGGGTCCTTCCTGGTTCTCCCTTAGTATGGGTTTCCCCTTGCCCGCTTGCATCCCTCTGGTCCCCACACGATGGATATGTTATAGTGTTAACCGTTAATTTCCCTAAACTCCCGTTAACAACCAATTGGGTTTTGTGCTGGCCCCTGGCTTGATTATCATTGTTTGCATCCTAGACCCCGGGCCCTGATCTTTCTGTATTGTGTTTTAAGTTTTTTTTAGTGTCTTGGGGTATGTGTCTATCCACTAAAATCGTAAGACTATCTCAGGGGGTCGCCATGCCCTTCCTCCTGTTCCACGTTTTAGCGGTGGAAGCTTTAGATTTAGAACACCCTTCGATATAGTGGTACCTGATTAAGTCAGTGACTATAATCGCCACCGCCGACGACTCGGATGGCTCGCGGGTGTCAAATTCCGACGCCTCTGTCGTCCCCTAATGGATTACTCGGGTCAAGCCCATGGGATGAATGTAGCCCGTTGCCGAATGGGGTAAGTGAATGAGCGTGAACACGGTCGCTTTGATACTGCGTAATGGCTTGGGGTGTTACAGTCAGACCAGGATGCATTGTTTTTAGTTTTAGAGGTGCTGCTGGTTCTCATACGTAGGTTTTAACAATGGCCAGATGTGTGAGTGCTCTTCCTCAGCACCCCTAGACTGACTTATAGGGTAATCCTAGATGGTGGAGCGTTTACGACGCTTTGGGTTTTAAGGCCAAGCTTCGTCAGCTTCCCCCTTTTCTTGGTTTTGGTGGAGTGTACGTAACTCCAGACCACCGTAAGCGGTCCGTGAGGGTTGCCTGACTCTTAGTTTCCATAGGCCGATGTTCATTCGTGGATCTCATCATAGATTAGCTTATTCTTTTTACGCCACGACTGTCTTTCAATCATCACCACCCCCTCACGCGATTTAGAACTTTTTTGTGGAGTGTATAGTTTAGTTTTCCCTTTGGTTTTAACTGTATTGGTGGGCTGGGTCATCTTGCAGTTGTACTTGCAGGATGTCCTGGCGTGGACTTGCAGATGACCAGCCGCTCAGCCAGCTTTCTTGTGTTTTCCGAGTGTATGTCAAGCGCACTTTCAGTCCATCCTTGCAGTAAATGCCTTTGAAGTCCTTTTTATCGTATTACTACTATTTTTCAGGTGGACAATGGTGTTTATGTATATGGGTGTACAGCTAACCTTCATTGTTTTCATTGAACTGTGTTTTTCCTTTGTTGGTTAAAAGTTTCTTGAATTTTAATTCGCATCCTTGGATTTTTTCAGTTTCTGCAGGTTTTGGTTGCTTTAGTTTAGGCGCTTGGTTGTGTCTTGGCATGCAAGAGTTCTTTGCGTGCGATAACCCACCTCTAGACTGTTTTTCGTTGTGCCGTAGCTGGGATTTATGATAATTAACTTTCATACTCGTCCTGACTCACAGCTTTGAGTTAGAACCAGTTCATCCATGGTTTTTTTTCATCCCCCCCTAGTCATGAATTCTATGCTAAGAATAGTTTTTTAAGGAGTGGATTTTGTTCCATCACTTTTTTTTCCATCTTAGTCTTTAGTGTCCCCTTGTCTGCTCCCTTTAGTTTTGATTCTCTTCGTGTGGCGGCTCTCACACGAGAATGTCAATCCGGTCCTCTTTAGGAATATCATTGATTGGCGTTAGTTCCTATTCCCGGGTCGGGTTTTTCGATACCGTTGTTCCCCAACTTGGATATAAATTTTTGCAGTCTTCACTCTTTAGGTTAAGTTCTCGGTTTCTTTCAGTCACCGCTGTTCCCCTTTCCTTGGTAAATTAGGATTGATTTCTTCTGTTTGGCCTCCCTGTGATTTTTCTGGGTTTTTTGGTGCCTACTAGTCTGGATGAATAGTAATTTTGCGCTTACCAGGATGGTTACATTTCCATTTGGTCTCAGCGCAGCTTCTAAAAGAGACCCAAAAGTTTTTAAGTTCTGCTCCTAAATGCGGTTACTTTTCGACCGAGAGTAACTACAGTGTTTTGTTTTTGGTGCCATCCCTGTTTCGTCACGCGATCCTTTTATTTTAGACAAGGCTTTCTTCTGGTTTCCTCCTTTTTTTTCCCCGGTCCTTAATATTTTTTTTCCTAGCCAGTTTATGGTTCATGGCCCCCGAGTGCCATAGGTGGGGTACTAGTTGGTATGGCCACCTGCGTCATAGGTGGAGGATCAGCATATACGGTGCCTCCTCGCTTGTTTTGTGTCCCTGGTGACTCCTTGTGTACGCCTTAGACGATCGGTACCCTGACGTAACTATGTCAGCGTTTTCCGGTTTGACTGCGTCATCGGTTCTTCGCACAAGCGCTGCCTAGCCGGTACCCTGAGCAGGTTCCCAGGCTAAACCGCCCCCTTTCCTCACTGGTGCCCTTATGGGTCTCCTGTGCTTGGTAAACTATTCCCTCGTCTCCGCCAGTTAGAATTGCGTCCTGCACCACAACATACACTCTCAGGAGTGGTTTATCCAAGCCGGATATAAACCAAGTCCAAGTTCAAGTTTCAAGGCTGGTCGAATGTGTACAGCAGATACCTGGGGTAAATACCACTACAGAACTCCAGACCAAGGGGGGGGGGGGGGGGGGGGGGGGGGGGGGGGGGGGGGGGGGGGGGGGGGGGGGGGGTGTTGGGGGTGGGTGGGGGATGTTTTTGACTGATTTTCTCATCTCAGTCTCTGAGTTAGCAAAGTGGCAATCCCCGTCAATACCTGTCCCTCATGGTCCCTGTTGCCTGCCACCCAAGGGCCACCAGTCTAACTGTGGCCTGCACGTGAACCTGCATACCTTGCAGTACACATCCCTATTCAATATAAGTGCGCCTGTTGCGCGTGTTAGTAATCTTCTCCGCTATCGTCTTATACCGTTTGTTTCCATTCCATTCCATTCCATTCCATTCCATCCTTCCATTCCATTCCATTCCATTCCATTACATTACATTACATTACATTACATTACATTCATTACAGTACATTACATTACATTACATTACAGTACATATTTTTACATTACATACATTACATTTAAATTACATACATGACTTACATTACATTACATTACCTTACAATTACATGTGAAGTCTACTGACATTGACACCAAGCATACGGGTGTATGAGAACTATGGTGCTTAAACAAAAAGAAAAAGGCACGACAAAAAGCAAAAACCCCAGTAATCCAGGGTGTGTCAGGACAAACAAACCAAGCGCCCAACCACCGTTTTGGTGGCGTAGGTATTAAACCCCCTAGAGCAGACCCAGATCTCACCACTTACATGGCGCAGTAAGAAGCCTAACAAATATAAGTCACAAGAAGAAAAGAAAAAAGGGATAATAAATCGGTGCCACTAAGCAAGTCCCAGGGCTCCAGTCTTGGCTTCTACAAGTAGAAAGAAATAGTCGGCTGTTGCTCCAGAAAGCCTGAGTGCCATTTCCATTCTAAAGGTTCGACTGTGGAATCGCAGAATTCCACATTCCATTACTGGTAAGTCGTATCCTCATGACATGGCCTATAAATTTGTAAACAGCTCTGGAGCGGAGGCGGATAATCGTATAAAAAAGGGCACTCAACACATTCATTTCAACATCCTCAGTTTTTGGAACCCACACATTTGACAGTGCCTCATTGAGCGAGGGATGTGTGCTCTATCCACCACCCTCATTCTTTCTGTGTTCAGCCAATGGGAACCCATTCTAAACTGTGCTATAGAACGAATCTGATCCTGCTTATGTAAGGCAGATGTAAAGGGAATCAAGCCATTCTCATCATTGCTGTTGGCTGCGAACCATTTCTGGTATCGGAGGCGTTTAAAGCCACCCCTCTCTCATCAGGGATGTCTCTGACTGCATTGGTGTCACTTGGGTACTTAAACCTCCATGACTAAAAACTTCAGACATAATACCTTCGACATCGACAGCCTCCAAAATGTTGAGGTTTTCACTGGATCCTAGCTTGTGGAGAGCACAACGTAAGTCATGAACCCAGCTAGTGTTGGAATCAAAAGATTCCTCAAGAGCCATTCTAATGAGATCCTCAGGTTCTTTATCTATGGTCTTGTTCCAGAAGCGCAAAGCTTGTTTAAGCCAAGCAAAACACACCGGGGTTCTACCCAGCTCTTCCATGATAATATTAGATGTAGTAGATTGGCAAACACCAACATTTGTTTAAGTATACCTCTATGCCATTTCTCACAAGCATGGTCATTTGAGATAAGTGTGTTGTTCAGAATAGAAGGAGCCCACACCTCACAGCCAAAATTCAGGATAGGTTGTACAAGAGAATCAAACAGGTGGGTGAGAATATCAATATTGTATATCTCCACAGTATGGCATCGCCTACAGAGCATGTGGTGAGCCTTTTGGGCCTTAGCGAGCATCCTATAAAAAGCAGCTTTTGCACGATTGCTTGAGTCACCATCCACAAGAGGGATCCCCAGGTAGATAAAAGATAACTTTGTAGAAAAGCTGTGCTCCATCATAGACAAATTTGTAATCAGGATCCATACGGGCCTCATCACAGAATTGCTTGTTGAAAACGACAATCTCAGTTTCTTTATATTCACAGCCATCTTAGTAGCCTCGCAGAAATCTCTCAGGCAGTTAAGCATCGCTTGCATATCTGCCGGGGATTCTGCCATTATAGCTAGGTTCATCAGCATAAAGTAACAATTGCAGAATCTTTCCCCTAAGCCTCAGCCCCTACATTTGGGAGCTTGGATTGGAGGAACGATTCAATTCTATCAATGAACAGACCGAATAGGAGTGGGGATAGGGGGTCTCCTTGTTTAACTCCTACAAGGACGGAAAGGAGGATCCAATGTCCCCATGTAGGCGAACTTGGAAAACGACATGATTATACATGGACTTCAGAATACTAAGATAGAGGTCTTTGACTCCTAGCCTTGCTAAGCAATCCCATAGCAAGTCTCTGTTGACCCAATCATAAGCCTTCTTGAAATCGACAAAAGCCACAAAGAGTGGTTTTTTCTTCTCTCTATATTTATCTACAATATGGTTAGAATGAATGATGCATCCGCAGTACCCCTACGACTTCTAAATCCATATTGGCCAGCGGCTCTGAGGTTGAATTCTTCTGACCATCATCTAGTCTACGTAGCATGCAAAGGGAGAAGATCTTTCCTATGGAGTTGCTCACCGCAAGACCTCGATAGTTTGTCCTTGTCATACACACTGCCTTTGGATTTGGGTACGGGTACCAAGGCAGCTGCAGCCCATTGGCTAGGGTAAGAGGTCTTCCAGATGAGATTAAACAGGTTAGTCATAGCTTGTACAAATCGGGAGTTGGCCTCATGGGAAGCAAATCTGTACCATTCTGCAGGGATACCATCTACCCCGGGGGAGGAGTTTTTCCGTAGGGATTGGAGAACAGAAAACACCTCTTGGGTGGTAAAGTCTTGACATAAACCACGTTGGTGCGGCCTCTATCTGAGGTCCATTAGCTTGAGGGACAAAGTCCCTAGCATCCAGACTTGGATCAATACCTACTTGCACATCAAAGAGGTCTGCAAAATAATCAGTCCAATCATGAATTGTGATATCTGCCGTAGTGGCCTTGTTAGGCTCACGCACGTCTTTCCAAAAACTTTTCGGATTATGCCGAAGATTCGCGGAGCTAGACACCCCCCACATTCCAGGTTTCAAATGCCTTTCTTGTGCACCTCGCCCCAAGTTGAGCAAGGATGGGGGGGTCGCTATCTATGTCCGCACTTGCCTAAATGCTACTTTAGTCCATGAGGCACCTGAATTAGGCATGGCATGGATTCGCATACATGGAACACACATTGTGTGTGCTATATCCCACATGCTAACAGCTCATACTACAAACATGGTGACGACTGCATTAGTATAGAGGACCACTTCCTCACTCTAGGTAAAATCATTGGGAACTTCCAGGAAAAAGGCAACGTTGTGGTGATGGGTGACTTCAACGCTCGGGTTGGTCTTGGTGTGGACAATGATGATACCGAGTTAGGGAATGAACCAGTATCCCAAACCAATAGTAACAGCCCCAACCAAACCATTCAACCGAGGTGTAGCATGGACACAGCTCCCCCAATCGATTGGGGGGGGCCCTACTCCAGCTATGTGTAGTAACTGGTCTTATCATCCTTAACGGTAGAACAGAAGGTGATATGCAAGGTGCACATACCTTCTTTGCAGATGGCATGGACAAGAAATCTGTCATTGATTATGCGCTAGCCGCCCTTAGTCTTCTCAACACCCCAGGAGTCAAGTTTAGTGTGGCTCCCAAGCATGACTGCCCTCTCAGGCCCGGGGGTAAAAAGGTTGACCGCATGCCTATCACACTCCACATACCAGATGCTGCCTGTCAGCATGAATTGCGGTGCTCTCACGCGTTTTATGACTTGGTGACTACTTCTGTACTTCCTTAGAACTATCGGCTCTGCCAGCTACACGTAGTGACAGCTTCCCGTAGACTGTGTCATCCTTTGAGTGACTCAGTGACAGCTTCCTGTTGGCTGCGTCACCGGTCTGGCCTGTACCCTGTTAGGTTCCTGGCTGCCGCCCCTTCCATCACTGGTGCCCCTTGATGGGTCTCCCGTGCTTGTAATGCTATTCTCGTCTCCGTGTATAGATTGGCGCGTCTGTTCCGCTGCAACATCTGTCCACTCCTCGGAGTGTTTTCTAGCTGATAGGTTATGGGTTCGTCATTGTTACCACTGCTATTCAATGCAACTTCCGCGAGGGCCTGCTGCCGGCTTTGAGAAACTCACAGAAGTGAATGGGCTTTCTTGGTCGCGCGGCATGCGCAGCGTCATTATTAGCAATGGCTGCGACCTTATCCTTCCTCCGGAGTTTAGGGTTCCTACTGATTGGCTTGATGATTGCGTGCCAGCGGCCTTTGCTGCCGGAGAGGAGTCTCCTTCCGCCATCGTGGAAGCCACCCCCCCCAGTTATACCTGCATCTTTCCAACTCCTTCTCCTTCTGTCCAACGCCTCTCTCATGAGGTTGAGGACGTTCTAATGAATCTTTGCTGTGTCCAAACACAGTCCATCCAGTATTCTCGGGGTCCTGTGCCGCTTACTGCCCAGTTCTGGGGTGGCTGCCAGACTGACGATTACCTGACTGAACATGAGGAGGACTTCAACCGTTCTGACTCTGATGATTTGAAGAGTGCTACGAGTGGCGACTACGGTGGAGTGACTCCGACTGCTGCTACTCGAGTCTTTGAGACTTCTGCTGTGTCGCCAGTTTATGATCCTGCTCTTCCATCGGCACCTCTGCCTGCACCTACACCTACGCTAGCGCCTCTGCATGCACCTCTGCTTGTGCCACTTCCACCTATCAGCTTTAATACACTCCGTGGAGTGGACAGAGATGAAAGCAGCGGAACAGACGCGCCAATCTATACACGGAGACGAGAATAACATTACAAGCACAGGAGACCCATCAAGGGGCACCAGCGGTCAAGGGGCGGCAGCCTGTAACCTAAGTCTAGAACCTAAGCCAAGAATCTTAAGCCGGGAGCCGGCAAGACAGCACGTGTCAGTAGAACCGGTGACGCAGCCCACAGGAAGCTATCACTACGGGAAGCTGTCACAGTACTGTCAGGACCGATAGTTCTAAGGGAGTACACAAGGAGTCACCAAGACATAAAACAAGTGAGAGCACCGCTATTCATGCTGATACTCCACCTATGACGCAGGTGACATACAATACTAGTACTCCACCTATGGCACTGGGGACATAGAACCATAAACTGGTAGCAAACAAAAAATTATAAGGAACGGCTGAAAAACAAGAAACCAGAAGAAAGCCTTGTCTAAAATAAAAGGATGAGAAAGGATGAACCTGAAACCACTGTGGTACTCCGAAAATGTAGCAGCAAAAAACTTGGGTCATACCGAGCTGAGCTGAGACCAAAAATGGAAATGTAACTATCCATGGTAAGCGCAAAAATACTATTCATCCAGAATAGTAGGCACCAAACCAGAAAATCACAGGGAGGCCAAACAGAAATCAATCCTAATACCAAAGGAAGGGGAACAACGGTGACTGAAAGAACCGAGAACTTAACCTAAAGAGAAGACTGAAAAAATCGTGTGAGAGCAGCACACGAGAGAATCAAAGCCTAAAGGACGCAGACAAGAGGACGCAGACAAGGGGACACTAAAGTCTACTATGGAAAAAGAAAGTCGATAGAAAAATCCACTACCTTAAAAACTATGCTTAGCATAGAATTCATGACTAGGTTGGGATGAAAAAACCATGATGAACTGGTTTCTTACTCAAAGATGGAAGTAAGAAAAATTATGAAAGTTAATTATCATAAATCCCCAGCTACGACACGAACTAAAAACATTCTAGGAGGTGGGTATCGCACCGCAAAGAACTTGTGCACTCAAGACAAACCAAGCGCCTAACCCCAACAAACCAAACCTGCAGCTACGGAAAATCCAAAGGATGCGAAGGTAAATTGCAAGAAACTTGTAACCAACAAAGGAAACACAGTTCAATGAACAATAGAAGTTTAGATGTACAGACACAGTACAGAAAACTTATTGTCCACTTGAAATATAGGAAACGCAGAAAAAGGACTTCAAAGAATTTACTGCAAAGGAAGGAATGAAAGGGCGCTTGAAATACACTCGGAAGAACAAGAAAGAGGTGAGCGGCGGTACATCTGCAAGTACAACTGCAAGTACATCTGCAAGTACAACTGCAAGATGACCCAGCCCACCAAATTACAGTAAAATCCAATGGGAAACAACTACTACACACCACAAAAAGTTATAATCACTTGAGGGGCTGGTGATCTAAAAACAGTGTGGAGTAAAAAGAAATAGCTAATCTATGATGAGCTCCACCGAATGAACCATCTGCCTATGGAACTAAGAGTCAGAAACCATCAAGACGCTATAACGGTGGTCTGAATTAATTACCACCTTCCACCAAAACCAAGAAAGACAGCCGAAAGGAAGCTGCCTAAACAAAGCGTCGTAACGCTCCACCAATCTAGACTACCCTATAAGCCAGTCTAGGAGGTGCTGAGGAATAGGTAACCACACATAGGGCCATGTTAACCTACGTCTGAGAACCATCAGCACCATCAATTTGACAGCCCCAAGGGGGCTAGCAGGTAGTACAACCCCGAGGACAGGCTGAGCACTGCCTGCAGGGTCGGCATTCTTTGCCTCTAAATCAATGAATCCTGGGTTGACTGTAACACCCCAGCCATACGCAGTATCAAAGCCAGACTAGTGTTCAAGATCATCACTCACTCCACGTGACGGCTAAATCATCGCAATGCCTTGTCCGGTATAAACCACCAGGGACGACAGGAGGCAAAGGGATCAACAACGCCTGAAGCCATCCGAACAGGTGGACGGGGGGTGGCGACTATTAGACAGTGGACCTATATCAGGCACCACTATGACCTGAGGCTGTCCTAATCCTAGAGCTTCGCCGACGGAATGTGGCGCAGAGGAGGGCCTGGCGACCGCCTGAGATTCGGCTAAATTAAAATTCGGAAATACAACTCCCACCCGCCCTAAAACTTCACACACAATACAGCATGATCAGTCCCTGGTCTGGAATGCAATCTGGATACACCCCACCCAGGACAGCCATTAACAATTGGGGTTGCTAAAGGGCGTAGGGAATTATCGGCGACACGTAACATATCGCCGTTTGATGACAGGAGGGATGCAAGCGGGCACGGGGACCCATACTAATGGGAGAGCCCAGGAAGACAGTCTAGACTTAACTGGATATAGAGAGTACATCACTACTCTCTACTACCTGGCGCAAGATCGGAAACCCAAATATAATAAACCTTACTCACCAGGGAATACCCAACCAGTCTACCAAATAACGCCCTTTCCACTAGCTTGTTACGCAATATCCCATTTACTTCAAACGAGCAATGGCAACTATACACTCGTAACAACGACACATCAGGTAGAACCCCAAAGAACAACTCGTATAGAGTCTTGTCACCCTGATCGGGCAGCCGGTTACGTAGGTAACAAGCACTGAGGAAGGCATAGGGCCAGAAAGACTTAGGTAGCCTAGACTCCAAGTGGATACTCCTAGCTATGTTCTGCAAGACCCCATTGTACCTCTCCACATGTGCGTTCTGCTGAGCATTGTATACCATCGATAATAATGCACAGCACCAAACGATTTCAACCATTACTCGATACCACTTAACTAAAAAATTCCTAAGCCCTATCAGAACTCAAACACTTGAACACAAACCATGTTGCTAAGGCATACACCTAAGGAGGGCACCTAGGGGAAGGACCAGGGGCACGGTAAGACAAAGAACGCGACCTCTGTCGAACCACGGAACGCACCCAGGGGTCCCAAAGATCCTAAGAGAGAAAAAATATCCACCAAGATATCATGCCAAAGAAACTCCACGGCCGCTGGACTAGGGCCAGGACGGCGTCCACTTCGGCCTGTAGCATGGGCGAAGTCCGGCGCTGCGAGACCTGGGATCACAGAAGGTGGGGAAGCGTTAGGGCGAAGTCGAGATTTGAGGTATGGGAAAAAGGAGACGAGGATGAAAGTGCAGCAAGTCGCACCTGGTGCAGAAATCGCACCAATGGCAGAAAATCGCAAATCGCAAGGGCAGAATTCGAAAATTTATCACGAGGATGCGAAGAGCAGAGCCGAGGCATGTAAAGGTCCTAATATCTCGCCGTCGATGATCAATCAATCCCAAGTCCCCCCCTCTATCGCTCGACTCACCCGGAGGGAGCAGCACCCGTAGTGGTGCTGACCATACCCCCCTGCTTCCTACCACCTCCAGAATCTCCAGGGCCAGACGCGTAGGTCGTTCTCCTCTGGCGAACCCTACGGCAGTGCCGGCGATCCGCCAGCTTGATCAAAAAAATTCTCCAGAAGGTAGCACAGAGCCACTAGAGCGCAAGCTCATGCCAGTAGCCGACCGTCGGCAGGGCAGAGCAAAGGGGGCACAGACGACGTAGACATCAGCAGGGAGCTTGGTCGGCTTGGCAACCTCCGGTATGCAGGCAGAGCCGCAAACACCGGAGAAATGGTAGCGACGTCAAGGACGCAAGCAGACGAAGACGGGGAACCTCCACCGATGTCCAGGCTAGTCGCTGACTTGAGTCTGCACGTCACAGTCATCTACGACAGACGGGAGGAGGCGACAGACGGCAGAGGAGGAAAAAGAAGGGAAGATGGAGGAATGATTGGGGGGGGTTACTTCCACGATGGCGGAAGGATCCTCCTCTCCGGCAGCAAAGGCCGCTGGCGCGCAATCGTCTAGCCAATTTGTCGTCATGTCAGGACTTCGGAACTTCCAGAATGAAGCTCGTTGAAGCCAAGTAGAGGACGACGCATAAGATGCATTGCAAAGCAGTGGTACCATGAGGAGCCCGATAACCTATCAGCTTTAATACACTCCGTGGAGTGGACAGAGATGAAAGCAGCGGAACAGACGCGCCAATCTATACACGGAGACGAGAATAACATTACAAGCACAGGAGACCCATCAAGGGGCACCAGCGGTCAAGGGGCGGCAGCCTGTAACCTAAGTCTAGAACCTAAGCCAAGAATCTTAAGCCGGGAGCCGGCAAGACAGCACGTGTCAGTAGAACCGGTGACGCAGCCCACAGGAAGCTGTCACTACGGGAAGCTGTCACAGTACTGTCAGGACCGATAGTTCTAAGGGAGTACACAAGGAGTCACCAAGACATAAAACAAGTGAGAGCACCGCTATTCATGCTGATACCACCGGTCAACCCGGAGGTGGCCAAGCCGTCTTTGCTGCAAAGCTCTGCGTCCTTCACCACCACCAACCCTTTGGAGCGAGGTCTTCCTCCCTACAACACTCGTGCTCGAGAAGCTGCTGCCACGGCTTCCCGCACATCTGCTGCTGGCACCTCGAAGGAGCCCCCTCCTCCACCGCCTGTGGATCTGCCCCCTCCAGGCCCCCCGCCCCCTCCAGTCTTGACTTCGCGGTCTCGCGATTCTTGGGAGCATCTGCTCTCTGGTGGACCTCCTCCTGTGCTACTGCTGCGGGACTTCCGTCTGGTCCGCCGAGCTCAATCCGACCTTGGATCTCTGGATGGCATCTTGTACGGTAGGATCGATGTGAAGGCCTCTCAGGCAAATGTTGATCTCAAGGGTCGTGTTCGGCGTGTGATGGCATTCACTGAGCTAGGTCTCAAGTGCCGGTCTTTTCTAGGGCCTGTTCCGGAGGGGATTAGATATCCTCCTGCTCATGGGGTTACGTTTGGCGGTGTATGTGGGGCGTAGGAATGCTGATCTGAAGGGTTACCAGTGGTTAAAGGTTCCCCGTCCTCTCTGTCCTGTAGAGCCTGATTTCGAGCTGGTAGTGAGTTTTGCGCGATCCCTGCCTGAGGTTAGGAACATAGATGACCAGCGCGCGTATGACGCTGGTCTTGCGGCTGAGTATTTTCTGGCTGTTCGTAAGTCTTTGGCATCCCTCACCCCTGCTCCTGCTGCTGGAACTTCGGCCTCTCATGGTGAGTCTCGTGGAGATCCTGTACTGTTGGGTTTTAGTGCTCTGCCCCTGGACCGTCAGGAGTTCATGTGTCTCACCATGATGCTTGCTAACATGACGGATGCGATGGTCCAAGTGTATCAGGACTTTGCCACTCCTCGGGATATCTTTTTGCATATCCGGAGGCAGCAGTCTGATGCCCTTGCCGCTCGTGTCCCTCTCATGCTCATCGAGCTTCAACGTGCGTCCATGGGCCATTCTGAGCGTGTGGATGATTTCTTTCGCAAGGTCCGCGGTTTTTGCACTGACCTCCGCAGTGCTGGGTATCCACAGACTCAGCGTCATGCCATGAACACTATTGTTCAGGGTATCACTCACACTCAGTTCGACTCTCTGCGGCTCCAATTTGGTACGTTGCTGTATCAGAACCTGCCTGTTGATTACTGGACCTGTCTTGCAGCATATAGGTCGTTAGATTTCTTGAATGTGTCTCTCCCCAAGTCGGATCCCAGGCATCCTGGTTGGTCCCGCGACCCTCCCCATGTCCCTGCCAATGCTGCTTTCCAGCGTGGCCGGGGGCCTGGTGCTCAGGGTTCCGGGGCTACCAAGAGACGCCTGGATTGCGCTTGGGGCCCCTGTCCTCACAAAACGACCCACTTGGAAGAACGCTGTTGGACGAAGCATCCGCACCTTCGAAAGACCAAGGCTGGTGCACCGGGCAGTGAACCCGTGCCCATTGCCTTTGCCCTTCCAGGTTCGCTGACTCGTAAGCAGATGTCCTCCTTGCAGGCTCAGATTGACGGGTATGCCATGTCCAAGAACTAGGAGGTACGCTCTGTCCTATTCTCTTGCACTACGAAGTTCTCTAATGTGTGTAGCCCGAGCCTATCTGAGGGTGTCTGGCATGTGGACTCTGGAGCTGGAATGTCCATCACAGGTGATAAGTCTTTGTTCACTGTGTATGAGGCTTCTGCAAATTGACCTGCAGTTCGATTTGGTGATGGGGTGGTTCAACGGTCAGAGGGTATGGGATCCATTGTGTTATGTAGTGATTGGTTACCAACTTCCATCACTCTGACCAATGTTCTCTACATCCCCCACTGTCCGGTGAACCTCCTGTCAGTAAATGCTGTGGCTCATTCTCACCACTGCCAGGTTTCTTTTGATAGTCTTAGTTGCACTGCCACTCAGGGCTCTTCTGTTCTCTGGTCTTTCCCTGCCTCCAGAGATGGTGTTTACAAGTTTACATGTAGGCCTTGTGGCACCACCCGCCCGTGGCTGTTTGAGGGTTGCTGACGATTATCCAGCTTTTGCACTTGATGTTGATGAGGACGGTAGAGTTGTTATCCCTACCACTCCTGCATGGCTGTGGCATAGGCGGCTGGGTCACCCCGGCTATGATGCCATGCGCAGACTTGTCAAGAAGGGTATGGTTAAGAACTTACCCCTCTCTCTCAGTCAGGTGCAAAAACTGGCTAAGATCCCTTGTGATGCTTGTCAGAAGGCTAAGGGCAAACGTCTCCCTTTTCCTAAAGAAAGCACCACTAAGATCCGTGCACCTCTCCAACGCCTTCACTTGGATATCATGGGACCAGTTCATATTAGGGGCCTGCGTGGGGAGTTTTATATTCTGTGCCTCACAGACCAATACTCTGGCTGAGGTATTGTGCTTGAGGACCAGGGATGAAGCTCCCTTAGCAGTCCAAACTATCATCCTCAGATGGATGAATCAGCTGCATGGGTTTGTCTTTAAGTGTCTGAGATCTGACAGGGCCAAGGAGTTTATTGTTAAGTGGTTCGAGGATTGGCTGATATCGGTTGGGGCAGTGCATGAGTTATCGTTGGCATACACTGCACAGCAGAATGCAACTGTGGAGAGGTACAATGGGGTTTTGCAGTCTGTAGCTAGAAGCATCCCCTTGGAGTCTAAACTAGCTAAGTCTTTCTGGCCCTATGCCTTCCTAGCTGCTTGTTACCTTCGTAATCGGCTGCCCAATCAGGGAGACAAGACTCCATATATACGAGCTGTTTTTTGGGGTCGTGCCTGATGTGTCGTTGTTGCGTGTGTTTGGTTGCCCTTGCTACGTCACGTTAGTCAATGGGAAAAAGCGCAACAAGCTAGACGAAAGGGCGTTATCTGGTAGACTGGTTGGGTATTCCCTGGTGAGTAAAGGTTATTTTGTTTGGGTTCCTAAGTTGCGCCAGGTAGTAGAGAGTCGTGATGTACTCTTCTATGAACAGTTTAGCTATAACTGTATTCCTGGGCTGTCCCCTTATGACGGGTCTCCGTATGTCTCTCGCATCCCTGCGCTATCAACGGACACATGCATGAGTCTGCGGTTAATGCCTTAGACCCTTTGCCAACCCCAATTGTCGACCGCTGCCCTGGTCATGGGATGACTTTGCGTCCCAGGTCAGGGGCTGATGGTGCTGCATTGCGTGTGAAGGTACTGGGCGGGCGGGATTCCGAAGTTCCTTTAGACAATGATTTACCTGAATCTCAGGGGGTCGCCAGGCCCTCCTCTGCGCCAAGTTCCGTCGGCGAAGCTCTAGGATTAAGACAGTCTCAGATCATAGTGGAGCCTGTTCCATGTCCATTGCCTAATAGTCGCCAACCTCCGACCACCTCGGATGGCTCGCAGGTTTTGTTAATCCCTTCGCCTCCTGCCATCCCTGGTGGATTATTCGGGTCAAGCCCATGTGATGATGTAGCCGTTGCCGATAGCGCAAGTGATGATCTTGAACACTGGTCTGGTTCCGATACCGCGTAAGGCTGGGGTGTTCCGGTCGACCCAGGCTTCGTTGAGATAGAGGCAAATAAGGCCGGCCTTGTTCAACCAGGCAGTAGTTCTGCACTGGGGGCTATACTACCGGTTACTGCTGATATTGCTGATACCCCCGCTGCTCATGTACCAGTAAACTGCTTGTACGTGGGAGCATACATTTCCACCTCCACTGAACTAACCTATAAAGCTGCCATGCTTCCTACCAACCCTGACAGGGATCAATGGCTGCTTGCTATGAAGGATGAGATGGCGTCCCTTCATGCCCATGGTACTTGGGCACTCACTCCACAGCCTCCTAAGCAGAGGATCCTGTCTGGCAGGTGGTTATTTGTGAAGAAGGTTGGGGTTGATGGTTCTGTGCGCTTCAAGGCACGTTTTGTGGTCCTTGGTTTTCTGCAGCGTCCTGGGCTGGACTTTCATGACGTATATGCCCCCGTCTCCTCTAAAGCAGGTCTGAGGGTGCTCCTGGCTGCCATCACTCATAGGAAGATGTTTGTTCGGCAGCTGGACATCAAGACTGCATTTCTGAATGCTAAGCTAGAACCTGGTCTGGACCTGTACTGCCACCAGCCTGAGGGCTTTAAGGTACTTGGTCCTAACGGTGTTCCCCTTGTGTGCAAACTGATCAAGTCCCTTTATGGTTTGAAGCAGGCGCCCAGGGCTTGGAGTAGGGACGTCAAGCGGGTTTTGGTTGCACATGGATTTACTATGTGCAAGGCAGAACCTGCTCTGTATTTTAGGAGGGATTCTATTGGTGGGTGGAGCTATGTCCTGACCTATGTTGATGATTTTATCTGTGCTTTTAGTGAGCTGGATAGGTATTCTTTGCTGATCCAGGCTATGGAGAAAGCTGGCTGGGAGGTCAAAGAGATGGGTGTCCCGGTTCAGTTCCTCTCGTTGGACATGGCTGTTACACTTGACGCTGACGGCAGGTGTGTTCAGGTCAACCTCTCCCAGCACTCTTACATTGTTGATCTGGTGGAGCAGTTTGGTCTTACTGCTGCTGCCAAGCCCAAGTTTGGTGCCCCCTTGGCCAAGTCCACCGTTACTGACCCCCCTGGAGACCCCCTGCCCTCTAATAGCCAGTACCTATCTCTTGTGGGTGCTTTGCTATACCTGGCTACTTGCACCAGGCCTGATATTTCTTTTGCTGTGAGCTACCTGTCCAGGTTTTCTGCTCACCCTACTGTCCCCCTCTGGGGGGCAGCCAAGCGTTTGCTCTTGTATTTGAGATCACATTCCCACCTGGGACTCACTTACACCCACAGCCCTGAGTTCTCTTTTACTGTCTTTAGTGACTCATCCTTTGCTGATGATGGGTCTGACAGGAGGTCTCAGACAGGTTTTGCTGTGCTTGCTGGGGGGTGCGTAGTGAACTGGATGAGCAAGAGGCATCCCACTGTTGCCATTAGCTCTAGTGAGGCTGAGTATCAGGCCCTGTCTCAGACTGCCAGGGAGGTGCAATGGTTGAAGAAGTTGAGGGTCGATCTGGGTCTGCCTTGTGATCTGGTTACCATTCAGGGTGACAACTTAGGGTCTCTGAGTTGGGCCAATGACTGGCAGCTACTCCCTCGCAGCAAGCACATTGATGTTATTCATCACTACATCAAGGAGCTGGTGGAGGATGGCCAACTGGATGTTGCCTATGTTAACACTAAGGACAACTGTGCTGACCCCTTCACCAAGCCCCTTGATCCTGCTGTGTTCTGGAGGTTTGTCCGAATGCTTGGAATGACCGCTTCTTCTTAGGATAATTTTTTTTTCTTCTTCTGGTTACATCGGTTGGTTGGAGTGTCAGCATGAATTGCGGTGCTCTCACGCGTTTTATGACTTGGTGACTACTTCTGTACTTCCTTAGAACTATCGGCTCTGCCAGCTTCACGTAGTGACAGCTTCCCGTAGACTGTGTCATCCTTTGAGTGACTCAGTGACAGCTTCCTGTTGGCTGCGTCACCGTTCTGGCCTGTACCCTGTTAGGTTCCTGGCTGCCGCCCCTTCCATCACTGGTGCCCCTTGATGGGTCTCCCGTGCTTGTAATGCTAATCTCGTCTCCGTGTATAGATTGGCGCGTCTGTTCCGCTGCAACATCTGTCCACTCCTCGGAGTGTTTTCTAGCTGATACTGCCCTTAGGCCTTCTCAAGGTACTATTAGTACACCTGCTGGTGGTAAACCTTCGCCCAAACTGAAATGGAAAGACAACTATGTCCAGATTTATGCACACACAATTAAGTGTGACCCAGACGTTAACCGATTACTTGACAATGCACTCCATAGCTCATCTATGGAAGATTCAGAGAAGGGAATTGCTAGTGCTATTGAACTAGCCATAAGCAAATGCACACCATGTCACAAACCTGTAGCTAAGCGTAAGCACGGGCCCGTGAACGCATGGTATGATGATGAATGCAATCGTGCTTGACAGGCAGCAAGCCAAGCAGAACATCAACATGGCTCTAGCTCTGACTTGGCTGGTTCTATGCACAAGGAGTACAAGAGGATTCTCAGAAGAAAGAAGAGGAAGTGGCTAGAAACACGCATGGAGAACCTTCATACGAATCTTCGGCATAATCCGAAAAGTTTTTGGAAAGACGTGCGTGAGCCTAACAAGGTCACTACGGCAGATATCACAATTCTTGATTGGACTGATTATTTTGCAGACCTCTTTGATGTGCAAGTAGGTATTGATCCAAGTCTGGATGCTAGGGACTTTGTCCCTCAAGCTGATGGACCTCAGATAGAGGCAGCACCAACGTGGTTATGTCAAGACTTTACCACCCAGGAGGTGTTTTCTGTTCTCCAATCCCTACGGAAAAACTCCTCCCCCGGGGTAGATGGTATCCCTGCAGAATGGTACAGATTTGCTTCCCATGAGGCCAACTCCCGATTTGTACAAGCTATGACTAACCTGTTTAATCTCATCTGGAAGACCTCTTACCCTAGCCAATGGGCTGCAGCTGCCTTGGTACCCGTACCCAAATCCAAAGGCAGTGTGTATGACAAGGACAACTATCGAGGTCTTGCGGTGAGCAACTCCATAGGAAAGATCTTCTCCCTTTGCATGCTACGTAGACTAGATGATTGGTCAGAAGAATTCAACCTCAGAGCCGCTGGCCAATATGGATTTAGAAGTGGTAGGGGTACTGCAGATGCATCATTCATTCTTAACCATATTGTAGATAAATATAGAGAGAAGAAAAAACCACTCTTTGTTGCTTTTGTTGATTTAAAGAAGGCTTATGATTGGGTCAACAGAGACTTGCTATGGGATTGCTTAGCAAGGCTAGGAGTCAAGGACCCCTATCTCAGTATTCTTAAGTCCATTTATAATCATGTTGTTTTCCAAGTTCGCCTACATGGGGACATTGGATCCTCCTTTCCATCCCTTGTAGGAGTTAAAAAAGGAGACCCCCTATATATCCCCACTCCTATTCGGTCTGTTCATTGATAGAATTGAATCGTTCCTCCAATCCAAGCTCCCAAATGTAGGGGCTGAGCTTAGGGGAAAGATTATGCAACTGTTACTTTATGCTGATGACCTAGCTATGATGGCAGAATCCCCTGCAGATATGCAAGCGATGCTTGACTGCCTGAGAGATTTCTGCGAGGCTACTAAGATGGCTGTGAATATAAAGAAAACTGAGATTGTCGTTTTCAACAAGCAATTCTGTGATGAGGCCCGCATGGATCCTGATTACAAATTTGTCTATGATGGAGCACAGCTTTCTACAAAGTTATCTTTTATCTACTTGGGATCCCTCTTTGTGGATGGTGACTCAAGCAATCGTGCAAAAGCTGCTTTTTCTAGGATGCTCACTAAGGCCCAAAAGGCACACCACATGCTCCGTAGGCGATGCCATACTATGGAGATATACAATATTGATATTCTCACCCACCTGTTTGATTCTCTTGTACAACCTATCCTGATTTAAAATGTTTGGGCTTATGTGGATCACCGGCTACACCCCCATTTGCTGGAAGACCTCCAACACCATCATGCTTTACAAGAAAGGAGACCCCACCCAAGCCAACCACTACAGACCTATTGGCCTCAACAACACGATGGGTAAATTGTGGACTAACATGGTTACAACAGTGATGTCCAAATACTTGGACCAATACCAAGTCCTCAGTGACTCCCAAGAGGGATTCAGACAGAACAGAAGCACCCATAGGCAGCTCACCCACCTCCTACATGACATCGAGGATGCGGCCCACTCAAAAAGAGACCTGTTTGCTGCCTACTTTGACTTCTCATCTGCCTTTAATATGGTGGACCATGACAAGCTGCTCCAAACTATGTATGACCTTGGAATCCCGGTAGATGTCATTGAAACAGTGAAAGGAATTTACAACGAGGCTACTACCCACATGTACCTCAACAACACTCAAGGCAAACCAATTCAAATCACAAGAGGCACCATCCAAGGTGACACCCTCTCCCCCCTACTCTTCATCATCTTCATCGAACCTCTCCTCAGATGGCTACAAGCCGGGGGCAGAGGATACAAGCAAGGCATTACCTCAACATCCAATACTGACCAAGATAAAACAGGTAGCCTAGGATATGCTGATGACACCAGTGTGGTCACTAACACAGCAGACAACCTCAATGTACAATGCCTTAAAGTGCAACAATTCAGTACTTGGTCTGGGATTCCTCTTAACGGGGGTAAATGCATGATCACTGGCATATTGCATGGCTCCCACCCCAAGGATCCCACCAACCACAAGGCCCTAACCAAACTTCTCCACAACACCATCCTCATTAACGACACATGGGCTACATACCTTCCCCCAAATGAACCATACAAGTATCTAGGGGTGCCGGTTAGCCTCACCCTAAACTGGAGACCCCTCATGAAACAAGCCTTGGCCCTCATACATAGTAAAGGACACCAAATCCTCACCACTGCCAAACCAAAAGGCGCCACCCCTCTCCAATGTCTCAGACTCATCACCACGTGTATTAAACCTGCCATCACCTACCCTATGACTGTAGCACCCTACAGCTACTCGGATATAGGCATCTTAGACAAGGCCTTATGGACCCTGGCTAAAAAATGCTGTGACCTACACCCCTCATTCCCAACTGCTAGTGTCTGCCTCCCCTTGGGACAGGCAGGATTGGGTATCCCCTCCCTAATGGTGGACTATGCTCAAATTACAGCAGCCCACCTCACTAGGTCCCTCAACGACACGGGGAAACTAGGCAGGCTCACTACAGCCCTCCTCCACAAAGAAGCTGCTATGCTCCAGGGTATGGATCCTCTTACCTTGCCCAGCCACACACTTCAATACTTTACCTTGGCCAGGCAAATGCACATCCTCAAAAGAGCCTCCATCCAAATCCATATGGAGGATGAAACCCTACTCAACCCCCTTCAAGACTCCCTCCCGGACTTACCCCAACACACCATTCCCCCCAACCTTCTCAAAACCCTCATCCCCTTGGGCATTACTTCCCTAGCTGACATTGTGAGCCCTGATGGGAACACAATCATCCCATCCAATACGCTCTCGCACACCTATGGCACCAGAGTCTCCACTAGGCATAAAGTTGCCCTCATCAGACTCAGCCTACACCTGTGCTCTCCACCCCCACCTGGAAGCCCATCTCAACCCTACTCCTGCCACAGCCCCCTGCCCTTGGCATCGAGGACCCTCCCCATCCACCTACGCATTCCCCAACGGCACATTACCAAGTTCTCCACATATACTATCAGCCACCACCTTAACAACTGGGACACCGCCCCCAAACTGCCCCGACCCTTGACCCCCAATGCCGGCATCCTTACCCCAACCACAACACAGCCCCCCACGCATAATATCGAGGAGATCCCTGCCTCCAATGCACACATGTGGTGGGCCAGAGAGTCCTATCTTCACCCCACCAAGTATGCTCAAGCCTGGAGCACTGACCCCAAGATTGCTTGGACTGCCAGAATGCAATTCATCAGAAATGACACCCACAAATGTACTGACGCCTCCTACTACAAACACCACACCATCCGTAAGAACAGCTCCCCCGACGACCTGGTGCATGCTGTCTCTACCCCAGACCTTCTTGCTCCCCCAACCCCAGCCAAGCTCCTCCACCTCCTATATGGAAACCAACACAGCCTGACCCACCTCCTGGGCTTCAGAGCCCAAAAGAGGAAGGCTAACGAACCTAGAGAAACCCCCCATCACAGATATTGGAGGGTCCAGAAAGCCCCATGCACCATTCTCTGCCACCATCTCCCTTGTTACATATCTGCTGGCCTCCCCGTGCATTCCCACAACTACTCCTCTGCCACCTCCATTGTGGTCACTTGGTCCCCCGTCCATCTCACAGAGGAACAAATCACCCTGCTGGTTGGCCCCACCAGATTTCAGGAACTCCTCCATGCCTACAACACTGAAACTACCCCCAAAGCCCCCTCCCCCTCCATTCCACCCAGACAAGACCTCCACCTCACTAACCTCCAACAACAAGGACAGTGGGCGGAGGGAGGAGAGTTTGATGCCAAATGGTATAGCGAACTCAGGCAAAACCTCATCATTAACACGGCAGACCACCACCCAGACTGGGATATCCACCCCCCCGGCAAATACCACATACAGGCTGGTACACTGAATGACAGGTACCACCACCTCCCTCCCCAACTCAAGAACGGAGACACCACCTACATCTACTCACCAACAGGCCAATGTGTCGGTCATATACCCCTCTCCCAATTCCACCTCCTCCACCACAGATACCATACCACCAAGGCACACTCTCCCCACCTCTGGACCCTCCACAGCACAGGAACCTTCGCTGGAGACGTAGCCACCCTCCTATCACAGCACAAAGACACTACCATCTCCAATGTCTCCCCTGCCATACACAAAGCTATGTCCACCCTGGGGATGACAACGGACCTTGACACATCACCCCTCCTAATGAGTTCCCACCTCCCCATGGGCAACACCCCCACCCCCATTGGCCAACTGTTTGGCTTAGGACCCCACTGCTACACCCAACCTTGGTACGGGGGAAACACACACCTCACCAGCCAGAACCCTGAAGAGGCCCACAAGGCTGTTCGATGGGCACTAGGCAGTGCCATACATGCTCACACCCTTGATATTCCCGCGTGCACCATTCTCTTGGTCCCACAAAAACCCACATATGCCCATAACGCCCTCCTAAATCACCCATGGGCTATGGAACTAGCCACTCTGCCTCCCAAGGCCAAACCCCTCACCCCCTCCCTAATCTGGACGGGGGGAAAACTCAACCCTACCAAGAGACACAGAGGAACCTACAAACTCATTGCCATCTCAAACCCAGGTGGCCATGCCAAGTACCTCCACAACCCACCCACCACATGGGCCCAAACCATGAGGGACATGGGGGCCACTTCCATCCCACGACCAGGTCCCCCCCCCTCCCAACTGGGCCTTCCTACCACCCACCTACCCAAGGCACTTAGCTCCCTCCTTAAGACCTGGGCACAACAACCCACCCCCATGCAGATAGACCCCACACCCATAACACCCCCCGTGCTCCCGTGCACACATGCTATCCTACAAGCACCAGGCCTCGCTCTATACACAGATGGAAGTGCCATCATAGACAAAGACGGCGTCCTACGCCTAGGGGCAGGCGTATACTCCCCCAGGGCCGCTGCACGTTGCCTCCGCATAGACCCTGGCGGACAGGGCATCACTGCCGACATCAATCGCGCCGAACTCGTGGCAATCCAACAAGCACTCATACACTCCGAAATAGATGAAGAACTCACCATCTACTCCGACAGCTTATGTTCCTTGCAGCTTATTAACCTGCACATTTACCATCCCAGCAGGACCCGGGAAAAGAAACACCGCGACCTCCTGCAAGACATCGCCATCCACATTATCAACAGACACAACGCTGCTGCTACCACACGCCTGCTTAAGGTCCGATCTCACTCAGGAATCATAGGGAATGACGAGGCAGACACGCTCGCGAAAGAAGCGACGACAGGATACAATGTAATTGGGCCAGTTAAAACAGGGGAACATGCGCACCTCAATATGCATTGGCCGTCTGTCCAGCCCCCCAAATCTATTAGTGGGGACCAGCCCCCCCGGCACCCGGCCAACAATCTCACCAAGGGTATCAAGGCTAACCTCCCCACCCCCCTGCACACCGGGCATGCCAACACCACGGGCATATACTCCTCCATGTGGGAGCAAGCCAACCCCTTCCTCCTCCCTCAGGCTAGTAATCGTTTCTGGCAATCCACCGACATGAAATGGTGGCAAAAAATACAAATCCACAAGGCTCGGTGGGGACGCTTATGGACTAGGAAATTGGCGTACAGATACAAACGCCCCTATGGTACTAGCACTAGCCCCCCCTCTGATGATAACTGCCCTCTTTGTCGCAAAGCACAGGACGGAGCTGGCCATATTCTTGCTGGGTGCAGCCACCCTGTCTTCAAAGGAATGTATATTAACAGACATAATAAGGCGGTCCAAATCATCCAAAAGGCAGTAGCCAAAGGAGCTCTGGGGGCTCTCCCCATGTACATGGATGCAGGCACTTGTGAAGCGAACTCCGACATTCCCACAAGACCCCCAACCACCCTCAAACCCCCTGATCTTCCCCAAGCCACATGGGATAAATACAGGCCTGATCTCCTCCTCATTGACGACGAATCCAAACCAAGAAAAGCCTACCTAGTTGAACTGGGCTACTGCTCAGACACTAACCACCAAATCAAATTCCAGGAAAAGAGCGTTCAGCATAAGGAGCTCCAATGTATCCTTCAACAACAAGGATTCCTTGTACACTACCTAGTCTTCACCATAGGTACCTCTGGTACCATACCAATCACAACTATTACCAATCTCTCCACCCTAGGGATCAGTCGCGAACACGTAGACAAACTCATCTTTAAGCTGCACAGAGAATCTACCGCCTCCTGTACCAGCATTCTTGCCACACGTCGCATGAAGGAGTCCCTCCCGCCTGGAGGTTGACACTTACTATGTCTGCCATGGTGACTTTCCCCAGCTGCGGCGTACGGGAGGGTCCCCTTAACACCACGCCCCTCCAGGCGTTATCTTTTTTTTTTTTATCTAAGTTGATATCTAGGCTGTGATATGTAGGCTGTGATCCGCGCTCTAGCGAGCAGGCATGCTGGTCTTCTTGTGTGCCTTTGATCGCTTGATGATGGAGGTCTCCAGATCTTGCAAGGACTTGGCCAGCACCTAAAAGGAGTGGGGGTGTGTGGGGGTGGGGGTGGGGTGGGTAGGTGTTGTGTGTGTGTGTGGAGGTGGGTGGGTGTATGGGGAGGTCTCTAGATCTTGCAAGGACTTGGCCAGCACCTAAAAGGAGTGGGGGTGTGTGGGGTGGGGGTGGGGGTGGGTAGGTGTTGTGTGTGTGTGTGGAGGTGGGTGGGTGTATGGGGAGGTCTCTAGATCTTGCAAGGACTTGGCCAGCACCTAAAAGGAGTGGGGGGTGTGTGGGGTGGGGGTCGGGGTGGGGGTGGGTAGGTGTTGTGTGTGTGTGTGGAGTTGGGTGGGTGTATGGGGAGGTCTCTAGATCTTGCAGGACTTGGCAGCACCTAAAAGGAGTGGAGGTGTGTGGGGTGGGGGTGGGGGTGGGTAGGTGTTGTGTGTGTGTGTGGAGGTGGGTGGGTGTATGGGGAGGTCTCTAGATCTTGCAAGGACTTGGGCCAGCACCTAAAAGGAGTGGGGGTGTGTGGGGTGGGGGGGGGGGGGGGGTGGGTAGGTGTTGTGTGTGTGTGTGGAGGTGGGTGGGTGTATGGGGAGGTCTCTAGATCTTGCAAGAACTTGGCCAGCACCTAAAGGAGTGGGGGTGTGTGGGGTGGGGGTGGGGGTGGGTAGGTGTTGTGTGTGTGTGTGGAGGTGGGTGGGTGTATGGGGAGGTCTCTAGATCTTGGCAAGGACTTGGCCAGCACCTAAAAGGAGTGGGGGTGTGGTGGGGTGGGGGTGGGGGGTGGGTAGGTGTTGTGTGTGTGTGTGGAGGTGGGTGGGTGTATGGGGAGGTCTCTAGATCTTGCAAGAACTGGCCAGCACCTAAAAGGAGTGGGGGTGTGTGGGGTGGGGGTGGGGGTGGGTAGGTGTTGTGTTGTGTGTGTGGAGGTGGGTGGGTGTATGGGGAGGTCTCTAGATCTTGCAAGGACTTGGCCAGCACCTAAAAGGAGTGGGGGTGTGTGGGGTGGGGGTGGGGGTTGGGTAGGTGTTGTGTGTGTGTGTGGAGGTGGGTGGGTGTATGGGGAGGGTCTCTAGATCTTGCAAGGACTTGGCAGCACCTAAGAAGGAGTGGGGGTGTGTGGGGGTTGGGGGTGGGGGTGGGTAGGTGTTGTGTGTGTGTGTGGAGGTGGGTGGGGTGTATGGGGAGGTCTCTAGATCTTGCAAGGACTTGGCCAGCACCTAAAAGGAGTGGGGGGTGTGGGGTGGGGGGTGGGGTGGTGGTTGGGTAGGTGTTGTGTGTGTGTGTGGAGTTGGGTGGGTGTATGGGGAGGTCTCTAGATCTGCAAGACTTGGCCAGCACCTAAAAGGAGTGGGGGTGTGTGGGGTGGGGGTGGGGGTGGTAGGTTTTGTGTGTGTGTGGGAGGGGGGTGGGTGTTAATGGGGAGGTCTCTAGATCTTGGCAAGGACTTGGCCAGCACCTAAAAAGGAGTGGGGGTGTGTGGGGTGGGGTGGTGGGGGTGGGTAGGTGTTGTGGTGTGTGTGGAGGTGGTGGTGTATGGGGAGGTCTCTAGATCTTGCAAGGACTTGGCCAGCACCTAAAAGGAGTGGGGGTGTGTGGGGTGGGGGGGTGGGGGTGGGTAGGTGTTTGTGTGTGTGTGGAGGTGGTGGGTGTTGGGGAGGGTCTCTAGATCTTGCAAGGACTTGGCCAGCACCTAAAAGGAGTGGGGTGTGTGGGGTGGGGTGGGGGTGGGTAGGTGTTGTGTGTGTGTGTGGAGGTGGGTGGTGTATGGGGAGGTCTCTAGATCTTGCAAGGACTTGGCCAGCACTAAAAGGAGTGGGGGTGTGTGGGTGGGGGTGGGGGGTGGGTAGGTGTTGTGTGTGTGTGTGGAGGTGGGTGGGTGTATGGGGAGGTCTCTAGATCTTGCAAGGACTTGGCCAGCACTAAAAGGAGTGGGGGTGTGTGGGGTGGGGGTGGGGGTGGGTAGGTGTTGTGTGTGTGTGTGGAGGTGGGTGGGTGTATGGGGAGGTCTCTAGATCTTGCAAGGACTTGGCCAGCACCTAAAAGGAGTGGGGTGTGTGGGGTGGGGGTGGGGGTGGGGGTGGGTAGGTGTTGTGTGTGTGTGTGGAGGTGGGTGGGTGTATGGGGCGGTCTCTAGATCTTGCAAGGACTTGGCCAGCACCTAAAAGGAGTGGGGGTGTGTGGGGTGGGGGTGGGGGTGGGTAGGTGTTGTGTGTGTGTGTGGAGGTGGGTGGGTGTATGGGGAGGTCTCTAGATCTTGCAAGGACTTGGCCAGCACCTAAAAGGAGTGGGGGTGTGTGGGGTGGGGGTGGGGGTGGGGGTGCGCAGGTGTTGTGTGTGTGTGTGGAGGTGGGTGGGTGTATGGGGCGGTCTCTAGATCTTGCAAGGACTTGGCCAGCACCTAAAAGGAGTGGGGGTGTGTGGGGTGGGGGTGGGGGTGGGTAGGTGTTGTGTGTGTGTGTGGAGGTGGGTGGGTGCATGGGGAAGTCTCTAGATCTTGCAAGGACTTGGCCAGCACCTAAAAGGAGTGGGGGGGTGTGGGTGGGGTGGGGGTGGGGGTGGGTAGGTGTTGTGTGTGTGTGTTGGAGGTGGGTGGGTGTATGGGGAGGTCTCTAGATCTTGCAAGGACTTGCCAGCACCTAAAGGAGTGGGGGTGTGTGGGGTGGGGGTGGGGGTGGGTAGGTGTTGTGTGTGTGTGTGGAGGTGGGTGGGTGTATGGGGAGTCTCTATATCTTGCAAGGACTTGGCCAGCACCTAAAAGGAGTGGGGGTGTGTGGGTGTGGGGTGGGGGGTGGGTAGGTGTGTGTGTGTGTGTGGAGGTGGGTGGGTGTATTGGGGAGGTCCTCTAGATCTTGCAAGGACTTGGCCAGGCACATAAAAGGAGTGGGGGTTGTGTGGGGTGGGGGTGGGGTGGGTAGGTGTTGTTGTGTGTGATGTGGAGGTGGGTGGGTGTATGGGGAGGTCTCTAGATCTTGCAAGGGACTTGGCCCATCACCTAAAAGGAGTGGGGCGTTGTTTGGGCGTGGGGGGGGGTTGGGTAGGTGCCTGTGTGTGTGTGTTGATGTGGGTGGGGTTGGGGAGGTCTCTCTAGATCTTGCAAGGACTTGGCCAGCACTAAAAGGATGGGTGGTGTGGGGGTGGGGGTGGGGGGTGGGGGTGGTAGGTGTTGTGTGTGTGTGTGGAGGTGGGGTGGTGTATGGGGCGGTCTCTAGATCTGCAATGACTTGGCCAGCACCTAAAGGAGTGGGCGGTGTGTGGGGGTGGGGGTGGGGGTGGGTTTTATGTTTTTGTGTGTGTGTGTGGAGGTGGGTGGGTGTATGGGGAGGTCTCTAGATCTTGCAACTGGACTTGGGCCAGACCTAAAAGTATTGGGGGTTTGGTGGGGTGGGGTGGGGGTGTAGGGTTCGCAGAGGTTTGTGTGTGTTGTGTGGAGGTGGTGGGTGTATGGGGCGGTCTCTATATCTTGCAAGGACTGGCCAGGCCCTAAAAGGAAGTGGGGGTGGGTGGGGTGGGGGTGGGGGTGGTAAGGTGTTGTGTGTGTGTGGTGGGGAGGGGGTTGGGTGCATGGGGAAGTCTCTAGATCTTGCAAGACTTGGCCAGCACCTAAAAGGAGTGGGGGGTGTGTGGGGTTGGTGGTTGGGTGGGTAGGGGTTGTGTGTGTGTGTGGAGGTGGGTGGGTGTATTGTGTGGTGTGTGAGGGGTGGGTGTGTGTGCGTGGTGTTGTGTGAGGGGTGTGGTGGTTTGGGGTGTGTGTGTGTGGTGAAAGGAGTGGGGTTGTGTGTGTGTGTGGTAGTGTGCGTGTGTGTATGAGAGGTGTGTGTGGGGGGTTTGTGGTTTTGGGTTGGGTTTTGGTTGGTGGGCTAGTGTTGTTGTGTGGGGGGGTGGGGTAGGGGCTTGATGATTGCGGTCTCCAATCTTGCTTAGGGAATGGTGTGTGTGTGTTTTGGTTGTGAGGTAGGGTTGCATATGTGGGGTTGTGTGGGTGGGTTGTAGGTGGGTGGGGTTGTGTGGGTGCGTAGGTGGGTAGTGGGTTGTGTGTAGGTTGTGTGTGTGTGTGCGCGGGGTGGGGGTGGGGGGTGTGTGGGGGGGGGGCAGAACAAGGATGTGTGTGGCACTACAAGGATGTGTGTGGAACTACAAGGATGGCAACCAACAACAGGTGGAGCCTGCACACTAAGTGGTTGTTGTGCAGCCTACACCCCTCTAGCCTACACCCCTCTAGCCTACACCCCCTCCAGCCACAAACCCCTCTAGCCTGCACCCCTCCATCCTATCAAACACCCCCTCTAGCCTGCACCCCTCCAGCCTACACCCCTCTAGCCTACACCCCTCCAGCCTACACCCCTCCAGCCTACACCCCTCCAGCCTACACCCCTCCAGCCTACACCCCTCCAGCCTACACCCCTCCAGCCTACCCCCTCTATCCTACAACACACGCCCTCCATCCTACACCCCTCTAGCCTAAACCCTCTAGCCTACACGCCCTCCAGCTACACCCTCCACCCTACACACCCTCTAGCCTACACCCCCCTCTAGCCTACACCCCTCCCATCCTACACACCCCTCCAGCCTACACCGTCCGCCTACACCCCTCCATCCTACAAACAACCCTCCAGCTACACCCCCCTCATCCTACACCCCTCCAGCCTACACCCTCCTCCTACCCCCTCCCTCCGGCCTCCACCCCTAAACCGCCTCCATCCTCCACCCCTCCCTCCCCACCCATTCCTCCTTCAACCCTACTTATTCGTTGTGCAGGCTCCACCATCCTCCTACTCCACATGCCTACCCGCCACACCTCCCCACACACCCCCCACTATCCCCCCCCCCCCCCCCCCCCCCCACACACCACAACACTCACCGATACCCCGCGCCCCCCACCCCCACTATCCTCCCCCACCCCCCCCCACTCTCACCGATCCCCCCCCCCCCACACCCACACCCCCCACCCTCCCCCCCATCACACCCCACCCTCCCCACAGTCCTATTTGGATCGTTGTGCATGGCTCCATCCCAGCCTACACACACCCCTCCAGACTACACCACATGCCTCCCCCCCCCCCCACCCCCCCCCCCCAACCCACACACACACACTCACCCAACTGATACCCCGAACACAACCCCTTAAGACCCAGCCCAACCCACCCCCTCACCGCAGCAGTTTGGTCGTTGTGCAGGCTCCTCAACCTCACCTACCCCCCACCCCCACCCACCCAAATACTACAACACATAAGTCACCGGCCTACCACCACCCACCCACCCGCCCCAACCCAATACCACCCACTCACTGCATCATGTTGTTGTTTTGGCAGGCTCTTTCAAATTATACAGCTCCTTGTGCCATTGTGTCACTCACACACTGGCCCCCCCCCCCCCCCCCCCCCCCCCCCCCCCCCCCCCCTACACCCTACACCCACCCACTGCGCTGGTCGTTGTGCATGTTACACTACATACCCCGACCCCCCCCCCCCCACACACACACCACACACACACACACACCACAAATACCGTATCCCCCCCAGGCACTTACCCCCCCACACACATTTACACCCTCTCCCACACACTTACTCAGACCCTTCCCCCCTCCCCCCACACACACACCCACAGCAACTCACTGCAGCAGTTTGGTCATTGTGCAGTGCCTCCCCACCATGCATCTCTGGCCAATGTCCCCCCCCCCCCCCCCCCCCCCCCAACCCATACCTACAAACATATAACTGCAACCCACACCCCCCACCCACATCCCCCCCCCCACATCACACACACCTCACAGCCGCAGCAGTTGGTCTCTGTGCAAGGCTACTCTCCTCCCCATGCAGCTCTGGCCAAGGTTCCCCCCCACCCCCCCCCACACCCACAACACATACGCACCCCCCCCACACCACACCTCACCGCAGCAATTGGTCTCTGTGCCGGCTCCTCCACCACCAGCTCTTTGCCAATGTCACACACACACACACACCACACACACACAGACACCCCACGCACCACACCAGACACACACACCCTACCCACGCACCCATCACAACACCAATCCCCCCCCCCCCCCCCCCCCCCCCCGCCCCCCCCGCCTCCCCCTACTCACCTCCCTCCCCACCACCCCCACCATCCCCTCCCCCCCTCCCCCCCCCCCCCCCCCCCCCATCCTCCCCCCGCTCCCCTCCCCCCCCCCCCCCACCCCCCCCCCCCCCCCCCACCGCCCCCCCCCCCGCTCCCAACCCCCCCATCCCCTCCCCCCTCTCCCACCTCCACCCCCCCCCCCCACAACGCCCCCCCCCCACCCCCACCCCCCCCTACCTCCCCCCCCCCTCCCTCCTCCCCCCCCCCCCCCCCTTCCCTTCCCCCCCACTCCCCGCTCCACCCACAACGCACCGCGGCAGTTGGTCCGTTGTGGGCCAGGCACCTCCACCATGCAGCTCTGGCCTATGCCCCCCCCCCCCCCCCCCCCCCCTGACTCAACACATACGCCATACCTACCCCATCTTACCTTACATCCCCCCCCCCCCACACACCACACAGACCACATACACACACCCCGCCTCACTCACCGCGGCATTTGGGTCGTTGTGCATGCTCCTCCACCATGCACTCGCCAATGTCCCCCCCCCCCACCCACCCCCACCCCCCCCCCCCCCACACACACCTAACCCCGCCCCCCACCATCACACAGCCCCCCCCCCCCCCCCCCCCCGCCTCACACATCCATCGCACATAACCTAACCCCACATACCCCCCCCCCCCCACCCCCACCCACACACACACATACATCCACCCATACCCCACCCCGCCCCACTCACCCAGCAGTTGGTCGTTGTGCAGGCCCCCCACCATGCAGCTCTTGCCTAATGTTCACAAACATTTTTTCTCAACAGCTTCCATCCTTGTGGAACCGGCCAGTCCAATTCGAGAATGCCGCACGCCAGTGCGCCCAACAGCATTCCCCAAGACATATCTTTGAATGGCCGTTCAACCTGTGGGGGGTGTGGTGTATGGGGGGGTGAGGGTGATGGGGTAAGGGGTGGGGGTGGGGGGTGGGGTGGGGGATATGTAGGCGTAGTTAGGTGTCAGGTGTTTGGGTGGAGTCGTGGGAAAACAAAATTCGAGAATGCCGCACGCAATTTGCGCCCAACAGCATTCCCCAAGACATGCTTTGAATGGCCGTTCACCTGTGGGGGTGTGGTGTATGGGGGGGTGAGGGTGAGGGGGTAGGGGTGGGGTGGGGTGGGGGTGGGGATATGTAGGCGGTAGTAGGTGTTCAGGTGTTTGGGTGGGAGTAGTGGGAAAAACAAAATTCGAGAATGCCGCACGCAAGTGCGCCCAACAGCATTCCCCAAGACATGTCTTTGAATGGCCGTTCACCTGTGGGGGTGTGGTGTATGGGGGGGTGAGGGTGAGGGGGTAGGGGTGGGGTGGGGTGGGGTGGGGATATGTAGGCGTAGTTAGGTGTTCAGGTGTTTGGGTGGGAGTAGTGGGAAAAACAAAATTCGAGAATGCCGCACGCAAGTGCGCCCAACAGCATTCCCCAAGACATGTCTTTGAATGGCCGTTCACCTGTGGGGGTGTGGTGTATGGGGGGGTGAGGGTGAGGGGGTACGGGGTGGGGGGGATGTTGGGGTGTTGTTGGGTAGATATTTACTTCTTGATTTTAGTTTTCGTGTTTGGGTGGGAGTAGTGGGAAAAACAATTCGAGAATGCCTCCGCAAGTGCCGCCCAACAGCATTTCCCCAAGCAGTCCTTTGAATGGCCGTCACATCTGTGGAGGGTGTGGTGTAGGGGGGGTGAGGGTGAGGGGGTAGGGGTGGGTGGGGTGGGGTGGGGATATGTAGGCGGTAGTTAGGTGTTTCAGAGGGTGTGGGGGGAGTGGGAAAAACAAATGCGGAGAATGCCGAGCAAGGTCGCCCAAACAGCATTCCCCCAAGAACATGTCTTTGCATGGCCGTTCACTGTGGGGGTGTGTTTGTATGTGGGGGGGTTGAGGTTGAGGGGGTAGGGGTTGGGGTGGGGTGGGGTGGGAGATATGTAGGCGTGTTAGGTGTTCAGGTGTTGGGGGGGAAGGAGTATGTAGAGTAGTGGGAAAAACAAAAATTCGAGAATGCCGCAAGCAAGTTCGCCCAACAGCATTCACCCAAGACATGTCTTTTTTGAATGGGCCGTTCACCTGCGGGGTGCGGTGTCTGGGGGGGTGAGGGTTGAGGGTAGGGGTGGCGGTGGGGTGGGGTGGGGATATGTAGGGGGGGGGGCGATAGTAGTTAGGTGTTCAGGTGTTTGGGTGGGGAGTAGTGGGAAAAAACAAAATTCGAGGCAATGCAGCAAGCAAGTGCTCCAACAGCATTCCCCAAGACATGTCTTGAATGGCCGTTCAACTTGTGGGGGGTTTGGTGTAGGGGGGGGTGAGTGGTGAGGGGGGTGGGTGGGGGGTGGGGTGGGGTGGGGAGATGAGGCGTAAGCTAGGTGTTCAGGTGTGGGTGGGCGTAGTGGGAAAAACACAATTTCGAGAATGCCGGCCAGCAGTGCGCCCAACAGCATTCCCCAAGGACATGTCTTGAAGGCCGTTCACCTTGGGGGTGTGGTGTAGGGCTTGGGGGTGAGGGTGTGAGGGGAGTAGGGTTCGGGGTGGGTGGGGGTGGGATATATGAGGCGTAGTTAGGTGTTCAGGTGTTGGGCTGGGAGAGAGAGTGGGAAAAAAAAAATGTCGAGAATGCAGACGGCAAGTGCGGCCCAAAAGCATCACCAAGACATGTCTTGAATGCCCGTGCACATGTTATGGGGTGGTGTGGTGTATGGGGGGGGTGAGGGTGAGGGGGTGGGGTAGGGGTGAAGGGTAGGGGGTAGGGTGGGGTGGGGTTGGGTGGGGATTGTTAGTTAGTAGGTGTTCCAGGTATGGTTGTGTGGGAGTTGGGAGAGTAGTGGGAGGAAAAAAAACAAAATTCGAGAAGGCGCACGCAAGTCGGCGCCCAAAGCATGCCCCAAGACCATGTCTTTGAAGGCCCAGTTCACATGTGGGGGTGTGTGTGTGTGTGGTTGTATGGGGGGGTTGAGGGTGAGGGGGTAGGGGTGGGGTGGGGTGGGGTGGGGATATGTAGGCGTAGTAAGGTGTTCAGGTGTTTGGGTGGGAGTAGTGGGAAAAACAAAATTCGAGAATGCCGCACGGCAAGTGCGCCAACAGATCCCCAGACAATGTCTTTGAATGGGCCGTTCACCTGGGGGGTGGTGGTGTGTTATGGGGGGGTGAGGTGGAGGGGGGGTAGGGGTGGGGTGGGGTGGGGTGGGGGGATATATGTAGACGTATTTAGGTGCTAAGGTGTTTGGGTGGAGGTCGCATGTAGTGGGAAAAACAAAATTCGAGAATGCGCACGCAAGTGCGCCCAACAGCATTCCCCAAGACATGTCTTTGAATGGCCGTTCACCTGTGGGGGTGTGGTGTATGGGGGGTGAGGGTGAGGGGGTAGGGGTGGGGCGGGTGGGGTGGGGATATGTAGGCGTAGTTAGGTGTTCAGGTGTTTGGGTGGGAGTAGTGGGAAAAACAAAATTCGAGAATGCCGAACGCAAATGAGCCCCAACAGCATTCCCCAAGAACAGGTCTTTGAATGGCGTCACATGGGGGGGTGTGGTGTATGGGGGTGAGGTGAGGGATGGTAGGTGGTTGGGGTGGGGTGGGGGGGGTATGTAGGCGTAGTAAGGGTGTAGGTGTTTGGGTGGAAGGAGTGGAAGAGTGGGAAAAACAAAATTCGAGAATTGCGCACGGCAAGTGCGCCAAAAAGCATTCCCACAAGACAGTCTTTGAATGGCCGTTAACCTGTGGGGGGTGTGGTGTATGGGGGGGGGGGTGGTGAGGGTGAGGGGGGGGTAGGGGTGGGGGGGGGGGTGGGGATATGTAGGCGTAGTAGGTGTTCAGGGTTTGGGTGGGGTGGGCGTAGTTGGGAAAAAACCAAAATGCGGAATGCCGCACGCAAGTGACGCCCAACAGCCATTCCCCACAAGACCTGTCTTTGAAGGTGGAAGCTTAACCCTGTGTGGGTGTGGTGGTATGGGGGGGGTTAGGGTGAGGGGGTAAGGGGTGGGTGGGGTGGGGTAGGGTGAATATGTAGGCGTATTAGGTGTTTTCAGGACAGCAGTAGCATTTTATTTTGTTGATTTTTCTTTTTTCCTTCGTTCTTGATCTTCTTTCTTTCGTTCCCCACCCCCCCGCCAATCATCAGCCCTAATCCATTGGACAGCTGCCTAATGCCACTGCCCCACGCTAAGTTGCGCCCAACAGCATTCCCCAAGACATGTCTTTGAATGGCCGGTATCACCGTATGTCGGTAAGAGAGTTTTAAAGTAAGTTTCGAAAGTAATTTCATTTTTCTTTTTCTTTGATTTCTTTTTTTTTTTTTTTGTTCTTTTGGTTGATTCATCAGAATAAACTTAGTACGTCTCACGTATAAGGGCGACTCTTTCTGACTGTTAGATACCAGTTTTTTAAAGTACTTTTGTATTTCGGTGTAAGCTGCAGATTTCAACAATTAAAAACTTTCCAGCGGAGAACCTCACACCTGGAGTGCAGCTCTACGCCTCTCCCATTAAACAGCGCACCCGAACAATACAACGGCTGGTAAGTATTCTCGACGGGCCTCCCCACCACCTCGCTATACCCTCCCCACGTGAAAAAAAAGAGGACCTGTCCCTTTTGAATGTGCCGTTCACCTGTGGGGGTGTGGTGTATGGGGGGGTGAGGGTGAGGGGGGTAGGGTGGGGTGGGGTGGGTGGGGTATGTAGGCGTAGTATGTGCTAGGTGTGTTTGGGGGTGGGGTAGTGGGAAAACAAATTGAGAAGCCGCACGCAAGTGCGCCCAACCGCATTCCCCAAGACATATCTTTGATGGTCGTTCACCTGTGGGGGTTGTTGGTGTAATGGGGGGTGAAGGTGAGGGGTTAGGGTGGGGTGGTTGGGGTGGGGATATGTAGGTGCGTATTAGTGCCAGGTGTTTGGGTGGGAGTAGTGGAAAACAAAATTCGAAATGCCGCCCAAGTGCGCCCAACAGCATTCCCCAGACATGTCTTGAATGCCTTTCACCTGTGGGGGTGTGGTGTATGGGGGGTGATGTGCGGGGGTAGGTGGGGTGGGGTTGGGTGGGGGATTGTAGAGTAGTTGGAGGAGGTGTTCAGAGTGTTATGGGTGGGGTATGGGAAAAACAAAATTCGAGAATGCCGCACGCAAGTGCGCCCAACAGCATTCCCCAAGACATGTCTTTGAATGGCCGTTCACCTGTGGGGGTGTGGTGTATGGGGGGGTGAGGGTGATGGGTAGGTGGTGGGGGTGGGGTGGGGTGGGGAAATGGTAGCTTAGTTAGTGTTCAGGTTTTGGGTGGTAGTAGTGGGAAAAACAAATTCGAGAATGCCGGCACACGCAAGTGCGCCCGCGACAGCCTTTCGCCCAGACATTCGTTGAATGGGCCTACCTGTGGGGTGTGGTGTATGGGGGGGATGAGTGGT
Source organism: Chlamydomonas sp. ICE-L (assembly GCA_013435795.1). NCBI lineage: Eukaryota > Viridiplantae > Chlorophyta > Chlorophyceae > Chlamydomonadales > Chlamydomonadaceae > Chlamydomonas > Chlamydomonas sp. ICE-L. The sequence goes on along the minus strand of JACBWV010000246.1, from coordinate 2,001 downwards.
GAGGGTGTGTTGGGGTGGGGTTGGTGTGGATATGTAGGCGTAGTTAGGTGCTCAGGTGTTTGGGTGGGAGTAGTGGGAAAAACAAAATTCGAGAATGCCGCACGCAAGTGCGCCCAACAGCATTCCCCAAGACATGTCTTTGAATGGCCGTTCACCTGTGGGGGTGTGGTTATGGTGGGGTGGGTTAGGGGGTCGGGTGGGGATGGGTGGGTGGGGATATGTGGCGTAGTTAGGTGTGCAGGTGTTTTGGGTGGAGTAGTGGGAAAACAAATTTCGATAAGGCCGCACGAATTGCGGCCCAAACAGCATTCCCCAGACAATTCTTTGTAATGGCCGTTTCACCTGTGGGGGTGTGGTGTATGGTGGGGTGGGTGAGGGTGAGGGTGTAGTGGGGGTGGGGTGGTGTGGGGAGATGTAGGCGTAGTTAGGTGTTCAGTTGTTTGGGTGGGTAGTGGGAAAACAAAATTCGAGAATGCCGCCCTCAAGTGCGCCAAACAGCATTCCCAAGACCTTTCTTTGAATGGGCCGTTCACACTGTGGGTTGTGGTTTGGGGGGTGAGGGTGAGGGGTAGGGGTGGGGTTTTTTTTTTTTGTTTGTGGGGTGGGGATATGTAGGCGTAGTTAGGTGTTCAGGTGTTTGGGTGGGAGTAGTGGGAACAAACAAAATTCGGGAGAATGCCGCACACACTCGCCCCACGCAATTCCCCAAGACATGTCTTGAATGGCCGTTCACCTGTGGGGTGTGTTGTAATGGGTGGGTGAGGGTGAGGGGTAGGGGTGGGGGTGGGGTGTGGTTGGGGAATGTAAGGCGTAGTTAGGTTTTCCTGTGTTTGGGTGGGAGTAGTGGGAAAAACAAAATTCGAGAAGCGCACGCAAGTGCGCCCCACAATCATTCCCAATAATGTTCTTTGAATGCCGTTCACCTGTGGGGGTGTGGTGTTGTGGGGGTGAAGGGAGGGGGTATTGGTGGGGTGGGTGTGGTTGGGATATGTAGGCGTAGTTAGGTGTTCAGTTGTGTTTTGGGTGGTGTTAGTGGGAAACAAATTCGAGAATGCGCACGCAAGTGCGCACAACAGCAAATTCCCCAAACATGTCTTTGAAGGCCTTTTCACCGTGGTGGGTGTGGTGTCTGGGGGGGTGAGGTGAGGGGGTAGGGGTGGGTGGGTGGGGTGGGGATTGTAGGCGTATTTTTAGGTGCTGCAGAGTGTTTGGGTGTGAAGTAGTGGGAAAAACTAAATTCGAGAATGCCGCCGCAAGTGCGCCCAACCGCATTCCACCAATCCTGTCTTTTGAATGGCCGTCACCTGTGGGGTGTGGTGTATGGGGGGGTGAGGGTGGGGTAGGGGTGGGGTGGGGGTGGGGGTGGGGATATGTAGGCGTAGTTAGGTGTTCAGGTGTTTGGGTGGGAGTAGTGGGAAAAACAAAATTCGAGAATGCCGCACGCAAGTGCGCCCAACAGCATTCCCCAAACAATGTCCTTTGAATGCCTTCACCTGTGGGGGTGTGGTGTATGGGGGGGTGAGGGGTGAAAAAAAAAAAAAGGGGGTAGGGTGGGTGGGGTGGGGTGGGGATATGTAGGCGTATTGGTGTTCAGGTGTTTTTGGTGGAGTAGTGGGAAAAACCAAAAATTCGAGAATGGCGCAACGCAAGTTCGACCAACAGCATTCCCCAGACAATGTCTTTGAATGGCCGGTCACTTGTGGGGGTGGTGGTGTATGGGGGGTAGGTGAGGGGGGGAGTAGGGTGGGTGGGGTGGGTGGGGATATGTAGGCGTAGTTAGTGTTCGGTTTTGGTTGGGAGTAGTGGACAACACAATTCGAGAATGCCGTCACGCCCCCGCCCGCAGCTGCGCACCAACAAAAGATTCCCCAAGCCCTGATCTTGTAATGGCCGTTCCACACTGTTGGGGGGGTGATGTTGGTGGGGGTAGGGAGTGGGGTGAGGGTGACTGGGAGGTTTTCGCTTTTTTGGGTTTCGGTCCTGGGTTGTGGCGTGTTGGTT